>JAODUD010000050.1:7197390-7210855 GCA_026784285.1 Stomatorhinus walkeri | reverse complement strand
GACCCCTCCATGATTTCTAAGTGGGAGAACTTGCAAAATCGCAGGGTGTTCAAATACTTATGTTCCTCACTGTATAATTCCACAGCCAGGCTGAATGTACCTTGCTAGAAACCATTAATGTGATTTTTAAACAGGAGCTGAATAACTGCTGAATGTGATCAGTATGAAGCGGCAGAAGTGGACTGACACCACATGATGTTGGTAAATGTAGCAAGCGTAGATTATCATCTGTGACAAGACAGGGTTTTCTCTCTCTTCTTTTTTCTTTTTAATTGCTGGACATCAATAACGAGGTCAAAAGGTTGGGAAGTAAATGCGTAACAGTGTTCAGTGTTCCAGTGACATGCACAAGCTGTTCTGTTAAAGGTCACTTCCATTCGTCCATCTCTTTTCAATAATCGTTTATCCCGTACAGGGTTACGCTGAGCCGCGCGGCGGAGGGCATGAGGCAGAGGGCACCCTGGACAGAGTGTCAGTACAATGCAGTGGACAGGCTCACAATCATACTCCGTGGGCAATTTATACACTCATTTACATAAACCTCGAATTTAACAGTACTTGTGCAAAACATATTAAAACATGCAGAGATTCAGGGGCGAGATTCCAAGCCACGGCCAGTGGAAATGTAAGGCCATGGTGCTCCCCACTGAAACAGAGCGCCACCCTTTGGTCAGCTTCATGTATTGCAAAAGGAAAAAAATATTTATGTTAGCCTTATCACCAGGCCCATAGCCAGAATTAAATTCCGAGGGGGGCCTGACTACCCTACCAGTAGCCCCCCCCCCCTCAGTGGAGGGGTCGAACCTGTTATTTTACTGTGTAGCTATGTATGTGCCTGCCAATAACCATTATGGCCCGGATTTCATTCTCCAGTTTGGGAATACCAGTATATACCTTGCTGCCACCATTGATCAGGGATGTATCCATAGAAACAGAATGACGAGCAGCTTATCATTTTAATTGACATGTGCGCCTGACGGCACGTGGCTTTCCATGTCGGTTTCCGTGACGCCTTAACGCATCATCGTTAATTTCCCATGACGTCGTCCCCCTTCTGACACCCGGCATTTTCTCAGCACCCCAGGACCACGTGCTACTGACTAACCTCTCGTTTGCATTGCAATGTCTGGACTTTAACATGGATGGGGTCCAATAGCGTGATCCTGACGCATGCTTTTTCCTCGCTGGCGTTCCTTTATTTGCATAAATGCATCTCATTCTGCTCAGTGGACACTCTGCCGCTAAAAGAAAGGCTCTTTATTTAATGTGGCTTTAACATTTGAGCTAGTTTAAAAGGGGAAAATGATGTTATTTTATTATTAATGTACAACGATATCATTTTATTATTAATGGACAAGATGTTCTGAGTCCTGAAAGTGACAACCAAGGTTAGAGAAATGTGGATAATTATTAAAACTTTTCAAATGAACAAAGAGGATGTGCAGTAGAGACAAAGATGGTCAAGAATAACACAAGAGGTGGACAGTTCAGGTCCAGAAAGTACAAATCCAGACCGAGACTTTGTGTCAACCAACCAGCTAAAGAATCTCAGCCACAATCTTGGCCTGGATTTTTACTTTCTGGACCTGGATTGTCAGCCTCCGAATAACACTGAAGAAAGGTATTACAGTAATTGCATTAATATGCTTTCGAAGACAGAACAAAACTAACACGTCAGTAAATCAAGGATCACATTTCATGCAGTAACATGATGGATTTTTTAAGGAAATGTTTTGTTTGTTGTTGGCAATATGTGCTTGACTGGGAGTGAGATGTTATATAAATATACGGTCAAATTTCAGTTGATTTTTGAATCGAGTTGTCCTGGTCTCCAAATTTGTATATTTTATATATTGTGATATGTGTGAGTAGGTGTGTGTGTGTGTGTGTGGATCATGCATATATTACAATGTGGGGACGAAAATAAAAACTTCGTTTTAACTTTGTGACCATGCTTCTGGTTCCCACAAGAGGAGACTGAATTTTATAAAGATCTGTGACTGCAATCAACAAACTAAAAATGCCAAGTGTCTTTTGCTTAGTTTGGTTACTCATGGTTATGGTTGGGACTGGGTAGGGGTTAAGGTCGTCATTGTTGGGATTAAGGTTTTTCCCATAGAAATGAATGGAGTCCCCACAAAGGTATGAATACAAATGGGTGTGTATCTGTGTCTGTGTGTTTCAAGGCTGTATCTCTGATTATGCTTTTGAACAAAAAAAAAAAAAACACACTTTGAAATTATTATTCAATAGTTGGGTGATGCAAGCATTATTGGCAGTAATCATGTTGGCATGCCGTTAAGATACGATTTGCTGTTAATCACCTAAACAAATCGCAGTGTTTCGGGTAAGTCTCTGCAATTACCAGGGTTCTCTTCTTTAAGCATGTAGAATGTGCCGTTTGTTAAAACCAACAGGAGAGTCAGCGCCATCATTAGACGGCAACAGGTGGGTGTGCCATCTGGCAGAAATCAGTTCAGAAGTTATCCTCTGACCTTCTGCCTCGGGTTTGGCAAGGATTCATAGAGGTGGCAGCCAAAATCCCAAACTGCAGCTGCATTTGAAGCAATTCATTGAATGATATTTCCCTCCAGTTTTTCTATTGACATTATTATTATTATTATTATTATTATTATTATTATTATTATTATTATTATTGTTGTTGTTTGTTGCTTTTCTGATTTTTCAATGTATTAAATCGTTACAACATGAAACATGTCCAACAATAGTACAAAGGCAAAGATTACCGCATTAGCCAAAACTTAGCCTCTCCAGCCTAATATTAATACCGAATCATAGAGGCAGTACATTGTAGCCACAATGACACCTACTTCAAGGAGGGACGCTTTGGGAACATCAGCTGCATTTCAAATTTTTAGATTTCGTGCCAGTTTATTCTTGTTTTTCATTATGTCGTAGCATGAATTAGGTTTTTATAGAGCGATTATGTCTGACTTAGTTTTTTAACTTACATAGAAGTGTTCAAAAAACAATGCAGTTGAAGGAAATCATGGCTGTGTACCTAGACCACAAATTCTGCAGTGTGAGTTAAATGATAGTAGATTTTTTTAAATACTCATAACATGAGATGTCTACCATCAAATGGTAAATTGCAGACTGCAGTACCTGCTAGTTACTGCTGTGTGTTTTTATGACTAGTTATAGCAGAGATGCTGCCACTTTCTCTTATATACGTGTATTCATTGTGAACCATATTGCAATGATCTACAGGAAAATGTCAGACAAAAAAATTTAATTTATAGAGTAGAGCTTAGCATTGATGTAACATGAATGAAAATGTGCCACGCATTCACATCCAGCATCAACAAGTGGCTGTTTCGATGGTATACAATTAGATACAAAAGATATAATTTTGTATTTCAATATTTGTATATTAAATATACCTGGTCATGTGAATGTTGATTAGAAAATCATCTGTACAGGATAGCTGAGGAACTCTACTAGAATGAGATGCTATATTCTCAACAAAAAAAAAACTAAGGAAAATAGGAAGATAAAAAATAAACAGAGAGAATTCTGTTTGCTGTGTCCCTGTACTGAAGGACCTTCAGTTGATCACGAGCTCCTTATCCTTATCATTACTTACTTCCGAAAATACACTAAGGGCTGAAACACTATTTCTGCTCTGAAGGATGTTTTTTTGTGGTTCTTTATCTGACTGTTCACCCTAAAAGGAATCAGGTACGATACTACAAAATTATTGAGGAAAGCGTCCACACATGAGCAGTTCCTGTTATTTTCTCATAAGCAATTAAGCAGTTGTCTCACTTTTTTGTATTTTATTTTGCTCTGCAAAAAAAGGTCGTTTACATTGAAATTCGATGTCTATCTCTCTGTTCCTTTTAATTCTTTTTTTTTTGTGCATGCAGCTGACCTAGACAGTTTGATGATACGATGCCGGCCTTGTTACATGAGTAAAATTTTCTCTCTGCATAATTTCAGGCAGTCTTTTCAGATGCCAATAACAATTGATCTCAGCACAGTGCTTTTGTGGGCTGTCTGTTAATTGCAAATTGTCCATAATTAGGCTCTTGAAGATGTCTAATGAATCATTTGGTGACAAAGGTTAGGAAAATGGAGAATAATTTTTAGGGCTTCCCTTTTTTAAAAAAATGCCACGAACCGCAACGTCTACATCACTAGTGTCCATTTGTAATACAGGCCGGAAGAGGCAGTCCAGAATTCTCAGCAAACGACTTATCTTCATTCTTGAGACCAAAGAAGAATTTCTATCCTCATGCTATGATACCTATACAATTACTTTATGATAAATGTAGATCAGATCATCCTTTTGTGCCTTGGAAGCCATGTTGTAACAGTGTCCTTTGATCAGCTGCCAACAAATGCTGAATAATCCACCTCATTTTTTAAACTATGGTAATTGAAACTCCTGATGGATAGCCTTTTTAAATTAAACAACGTAAAAGTCTCCATTTAAATTTTTGAACCTATTATATTAAAAATATTGTTGAGGTTCTCTTTAGGAGTGACAAGGACGGATAGGATCAAGAATGAGTCCATCAGAGGGACAACCCATGTTAGATGTTTGTTTCGCATTTATGTTATTTATTTAACCAAATAAATGAACTGAAAACCAGCTCTCACTGCTTTACGTGATATTCGGGAGAAATAGAAGATTACGCATCGGAACTGCCTGGGATGCAAACGTCATGCGTGTAACTAAACTCTTCAGCCAGTAAGGGTAACGGTCTGTCGTCACGGAGGCAGATCCAGTTTGTGAAGCCGGGCGAGAGGTCGCAATGCGTCGCGTCAAGATCAGAATGAGTTTCTTTAAGCCGTACTGTAAGCAAGTCGAACGCACCCAATGACCGGACAGGAGAAGCAAACTGAAACGCGGAATTAATACAGAAGACTAATGACAACAACCAGAAACAGCTGATCACACGGGGATCCCACACGGGGTTAACAAGCAGACGATCGGGCAGGACAGGGGTAATATTAATGTTGGGATAAGATCTATATCATTTTGGAAGCCATTAAGAAAAAAATGCTCTTGTTTTATACTGTTCATTTTCTGTCTAAATGCTTAAAATAAAAATAGGTGTAATTTTGGGGAGGCGGGAACCAATTTGTTTTCCATGATTTCTTATGGGGAAAAACTCAATGAGAACTCAAACTTTTTAGGATTAAGTTTGAGAACCGAGGAACCACTGTAATTGTATATTTACGTTAGGGTACGGCATGGCACAGGCAGAAAGAGCTGTCGATCCACTTCTGGTTCCAAGACAAAGGGGTATATTAGGGGAACAGAACTCCCTAACAAAAACCAAAAGGACTGCAAATAGGTAAGGTGTACAAAACCTCCCACACACAGCAACATGAACAATGACTAACTAGAGGACCAAGCAGGCGCAGTCGCTTAAATAAACACAGGCAAGCAGGGCAAACAAGGGGCAGGTGTAACTCCGTCAATTAACCAATCAGAGGAGACAACAGGTTGAACAATTAACAGGAACTGGGACTGGAATACTGGCAACAGGTGGAACAAATAACAAAATGATCACTTAACTAAGAAGCTCAAACTAGGACATAATCTGACATTAGGAAACGAAAGCGCAAGTAAAATACGCAATCACAAAGGCACTAAATACAGACCAAAGCAAGTGGGGCAAACCATGGACCTGAGAACTGGGTGCAGTGGCTATTACTATAAACACTAGAAAGAACTACAAAAACTCAAATCAAAACAGAGGATGCTGGTTTTAAGCCCGCCTCAGACCTTCAGCCCACGGGAGTAGTTTCTGACCCACACGTATAGCCCACTGAGCTATGCAGCAGCCCAAGTGCAATGCAAAAGTTGAAGGAAGTGACAGTGTGGAGAACAGGATGGCCAATGGGGAGGAGACACGGAGATTAGAATCGGACGGGTGCTGACTCTGATATTTAGCTACTACATAAAACATTTAGCTAGCGGAATTTCTTTTTGTATGGCACAGTGGCCTCATAATTTCAGGGTTGTAGGTTTGAATCCCGCCTCTGCTATGGTGCCCAATGTCACATGGGTTCTCCTGGGGTATTTGATGCCCAAACACATGCAGGCGGGACAGCTGGTGCCTCTAAATTGCCTGTCGCGTGTCATCATACGTGTGAGTGTCTGTATCCTGTGATGGACGAACCGGCCCAGCTTCTCTATTATGCTGACCAGGGTAAGCGGTTACAGGCTGAGTGAATACATAACTCTTTTAGTTAGATTGCTATTGGTCTGTTCGTTAGTTAAAAATATCTAAATATATATTTTGTAAAAATAAGACTGGATGCTCATATGTTAACTAGAAAATGTTTCATAGGACATATCAATGCCTTATTAATCAGGCGCTGCTGATCATGGCAACGATAAAATTGAAAAATAGACACCACTTATGAAAAATGATGAATATATTACAAATATATATTAAATCAAATTATTTTTGGCAGTCAGATCTTAAATATAGAGGTGCATAAATACGATGGAAAGTGTCAATATTTGCAATAGAGGAATAGCGAAATAAGGCATGCTGGTCTTGATTTAACAAACAGCCCACAGTCTCCAGATTTCTTTTGCATCATTTAAAAAATGTTCATTACGGTGAAGAATAACAGGCACTTTCATCTTCCACGATGCTGCCGTTCTTTCATGTTCTTTGTGAACACGGTAACTTTACCTCGTAAATACTACATGCCTGTCTTGTTTATTTTCTTCCAGTTTCCTTGAAATCTGTCAGAAATATCCCATGACATGCATGTGCAGGGATCATTATAATAAACTAATTTCCAGAAGGCTTTCTTAGTCTCTGTCAAAATGATTGGCAGTACTGGGGGGAAAAAAACAGCATTTCAAAATAAAAGTCATTATTCCATAAAATCCATTGTTCCACTGTAGTCTTCACAGAGTAACAGATCTTTGAAAGCTAATTATATTAAAATATTATGTTTTCATTTAAAAAATAAAATAAATAAAATGTATCTAAACACTAATGAGCTTTTTCTTACTTAGTAAGACAGACCCTTTCATTCCTTATTGGATAAACAGTAGAAGGTGGATGGAAGTTTACCGAAGTATATTGAAATTACACGAATTATTACTGAATGATGGACTCGGGCATTCTGTAGTATAAATTTTAATCTTCTCTCATTTAGGCTATGCTGTTTTTGTAAATGTATCGGGGAAAATCCCTGAAGATCAAACGGAGGATGTGATAGTCAGACGTCAGCTTTGAAATTAACAAACAAATAAATAAATAAACTAAAACAAAATTGAAAATGACCTTTCCATATTAGTGTCTCCATTCAGCTGAACGTCCATGTGGGCTGCAGTTGCACGCAGCCTCCTGTTTGTTAAATTAGTCTGACATTTATGTGAGGGATAATGTTTCCTGATTGCGAGAAGGGTGCTGACGTCTAATTGGTACTTTTCTGGCTTTTTGCTGATTTTCAGTACAGGTCAGTGCTTAAATGCTTACTGGATGCATTCCATGATTTTTATAGATTAAGACCAAATATATATAGTGAGAAATTTAATTTACACTAAAAATGTCAATAATTAAAATTTGACTTTACCAAAATTGGCACTGACTTCAAAATTTTTCTGTTTTACATGTACAAATAGCATGCAGTCAGCTAAATTTATAAATATGAATGAATTAAGTAATCTCGATTAATTTGGACCAGTGGAAATCTGCACATTACGTGCGACAGACATATATAGCTAAGAAGGTATTTTCATTTGTTACTGCTTTTTAATGCTGGTATTTGAATGAAATGAAAGTTATTTATAATTTCTGCCATTTCGGAGGCGTGACAGATGTACGCCCCATACTGTAGGTGTTAATACGAGGAAGGGGAAACACAACTTGAAATGTTAGCTGTACCAACATTTGCATGTTACATTTGATGATATAAACATAGAAACACTATCTTAAAAAACACGGGGTTTCTCTTTTCCTCAGATAGCATGCTCTTTGAACTTAATTGCACAAAGACAACAGAATTAAAACTTTGCTCTAAATCAGTGAAAAGTGATGACTCAAGATTCAAGCTCACTTATTTGTGACATACATGCTATGCAATGAAATGTATTACGTAAGGCTTCTTGCCAGTGTAATAGTAAAAGAAAGGGACGACAATACAATAAAAATGAAGAAATGAATAGTAATAAATTAAGGTAATCAAGAATGAATAATATATACAAGAAAACAAGTATAAGGTGCATGAGCAATGAAGTAGCCGTGTACATTGTTTACAGTAGCGAACACAGCACAAACACGGAAAATGCACAATGCACAAAGTGGCACTGTGCTTCAATCAGCATTACCGGAGGTTGCTACATGAGTACAATCGTAATTGATAATCTTTTTCGTGTTTGGTGACTCAGTGGATGGCATTGTTACCGCACGCATACAGAGTTGGGGGTGAAGTCTGGGCCCTGCTCTCTTTGCGGAGGTTATGAGTCATGCATACTGTTTTGCTTCCAAATAGTCCAGACTCCTACCAAAAATATGCGGTAAAGCCAGTCATCATCGCTAAATGTTCTGCAATCTGTGATTGGCGCATGTGTATGTGTACCCTGCGATTGGCCAGCTTCCCGTCCAAAGGGACGCCCCTGCCATGTGCTGCGGGATTTCCCGGAAAGGCTCCAGACTCCCTAAGGCCCTGGACTTAATGGCTAGAAGATGTATGGATAGGGTATCTGTCAGATTTACCCTGAACATACAGCAGGCATTTATAACCACAACATTTTTTTCTTCATGAAAAAAATTAATCATAATCATCATCATCATCATCACCATCATCATCACCATCATCATCAATTACTATAAATTCATACTCAGTGTGTAAACAGACTTGACGGGTAGTTAATCATTCTGTAAATTAATTTCCCTTCACTATAAGTTTCAGAAAACGTCCAACAGCAGAACGCTTAACATTAGCTCATGTTACGTTATTTAAAGCCGCCAACTAGCTTGTCTGTCTATCATTGTCCATCATAAAGGCGGTTTAGTCCTTATGGGACTTCATTCTTAATTAAATTCCTAATTAAATGAACACTTTCCTCCAGAAAGTTCACTTCCAAACTATTTCAAATTGTCTTTGTTATCTCCCAGCATAACCAGAGCATTATGTACTTTCCTAACTGTTGCCAATGCATTTACATACAAACATGCTTCTATTCTTTTCCCGCCCTTAGACTAATTAATAATTGACACCACAGTGGAAAGTGACGGATTCAATTATTTTTCCTGGATTCTTTCATAATGGTTCTCCGACACTGGCTATCAGAGACCACTGGCCACAGTGTTCCGAGCATTCCCTGTCTGGCACATAATGAAGTGCACTGCTGCCGGCTTCAGGTTAAATGTTTGTTTAAATTAAAACAAAGCATATGGTTATTATGTCAAATTTATCATTGTTGGAAGTTATTTTAGTGCATGTGAGTCCTACCGTGTGACTTTAAGATTTTCTATCATCCAAAGGCGTAGATATGGGTTTAGATGGTGGGAACATGTCCCAAACAATAATTTGAGAGTACCGTGTGTGTTTAGAGAGGTAGGGTTAGGGGCTGATTTGGTTCCTACCAATGAAACCAAACCTACACCTTTGCTATCATCCATCCATCCATCCATCCATTCACCCATATCTGGCATCCCATTTGTTTATTATTTTATACTTGAATTTGTAGGTATGTTTGACAAACAGCATCAGTGTTAAGAATAAAGATAGATAAGTACTGGAGTTTGCGTTGGACGGCTGTCAGCTAATGTGGTCTTGCTTGGCGGAGTTTAGACCGGCGACCGTCGCTGAAGCGAACGTGGGGGCTGTTACATTCAAGTTTCCAATGGATACCATTTACACCGCAGTGTTATGTGACTGTCTGAAAGGAACACAGCGTTTCACGCAGCTTTAGGTACTACATTAGCAGGGCTGATGGACTAAAAACCTTAGCTAGGCGATTAGCCATGTGACAGAGCAAGCTCTGTCCTATTTCTGTCAAGGACCCACCTACCCTTCACTCTCTTCTCTTTTGCCTACCATGTCAGAACAATGGAAAGAACATTTCACTTTAAAGAGTGATAATTGTGCCTATTCAATTCTTGCGCTCCTATTTTGATTTTGCGTGGTTTGCGTAACGCGTGGGTGCACGAATGCCAGTGGAAATTTATTTAATTATCTGCATCCCTTGTGAGCTGCTGGTGATTAAACTGTGCATCATATTTAAATTGATTCAGGTGAGGGTATTAAGCATTAGGTTGATTTGAGTCAAGCATGGTAGCGGGACGGGATTTAAGGTTCAAGTCAGGTCTTTTTCTAACTTTGCTTTTATCAACTTAGCTGTTTACAGTGTGTCAAATATCATCATATATATATAATTACTGAAATCATTTTTAAGGTTTAATACTGTAATTATAATTTTGTATGTGCAAAATAATTTGCCTAAAAGTTTATCAAATACAATGCTTTGTCCTATGGCAGAAACCTTGCGATAAGCCCAGAGCCAGACAGCAGTCCAGTGTAGGGCACTGGTACCCAAGGCACACATTAAAGGTACTATTTGTCTTTGAACTGCAGCAGAAAATGAATTCTGGAGAAACCCAGAGGGAGCACATACATACTGGCAGGGGGGGAAATCAAACCCACATCCCTCGAGATGCAAGGGCCAGTGTTACCCAATCAGCTGTCACACCGCCCCCAGCCTCACATTTGCATTAAATTATATACACCCATATCATGACTGTGCAGTGCATATATGAAAAGTTAATATTGTTCACATGTCATCTGGTGTATTGACAGGTTGTGTTATATGGAAAAGTGATGTGATTTTTTTTGTTTTTTTTTAGGTGTTGTGTGCGTATGTGTGTTTATATGGGGGGGGGGAGTTTAATGTGTCTCTGGGTCAACAAGGGAGGGGCTTGTGTTTCACTTCTGTAACCAATCACAGTCGTCAGTGCATGACATCACCACACTCATTAAAACCTGTGTTTTCTGTTAAAGGGCAAGGTGCGCCGATTTCTGAAGTCACTGTTTTATCGTGAAAGCCTTTTGTTAAGGGACATGTCATAGATACGAAACACGGGAATATGTTGACCAGCAAAGGCTGTAAGGCACCAGGCAAGGCTGCGTCTTTATTTCATCATGATGATGATAAATACGATGTCATACGATGAATGCTGCGATTCTTCAAAGAAGTGAGATGCAAGCCCCTCCCTAACTTCTGCATACGTCATGACTTTGCGACGTTGCAGACTTGAATAGGCATCTTTGAGCAAGTCTCTGGCCCCAGAGATATCTGCGGAAACCAAGGGGCAGTTCAGGTGTATCCCTAAAGCACTTCACTCAGACACTGACATCTTAAATTTTAAACCCACTAAAATTATTTTACTGCTTAGATTTTGTGCCTAGCACTGTTACCATACACCACTGGGACCAGGATGTAAGTTTTCGCCTTGGCTTGGTGTGCGTGTGAAGTTTGCACGTTCTTTCCGTGTCATTGTGGTGTTCTCTCTGGGTACTCTGGTCCCCCCCCGGTATTACCAAACTTGTCTATAGCTCTGTGTGCCCTGTGATGGGTTGGCACCTCATCCTCGGTTGTTCCCAGCCTTGTGCCCATATTTCCAGATAGGCTCCAGACCTTCCACAAAGAATATGGATGGATGGATGTTTTGTGTTAATAAGTAATTTCTTTCCACATCAACAATTTTCACCGTGCATTGGCATTAGGTTGTGTGTAATTTAAACTGTCTGTGGCATCAAAACTACATTTATTATGAGCTTAGTATACTTAGTCTTATGATCTAATTTTATTGAAGTCAAATATATCTTAAATATATATAGTCCATTTCTAGAAGACAAATTCATTGTGCCATAGCTGTGTCTAATTTTTTGGGATAAAAATCAACCTTAATTTTGCAGTTATCTGTTGGGACGAAAGCATTCCATTTATTGACATAAACTCAGTCATAACTCAATTAAAACATTTGGGAGTAACATCATTTCACGCTTATTTAGCTATGTAAACATTCAGCTGGCTAGCTAGACAGTTGGTGATGAAGGTAACAAATACACAGCTTTTTTCAAATTCCAGAATTTCCTATTAACTGAAATTAAGTTGAAAACTTACAGCATAGGTAATATCACAACAGATTAGCTGTATGCTAATTACATTCATGGGATGCAAGGAAACCCTTGTTTGTCTTTATAAATAGCTTTATTTGAAGACGAATTGAATGGAACATATTTGTTTTTTTTTTATTCGGAGAATGAATACATTTTTCAAAAAACACAATCTTTACATTAGTAATGATAAACATCAGATTCAGTAATGATTGGCAGCCATACTCTAGGTTAAAGAACAACATACAGAAATTTTATACTGTGGGAATTATTCACCACAACATTCATTAAACTGAAAGGCTTGTTGCACACTCTCATTGTTTGTTAACACTAAAATATGCGCCGGGCTCTGAAAAATATCCTTGCAGATTGCAAAAGAATATGGCTTTGAAATCTTTGTGATCATGCATTTCTTTATTGTTCATTGTTAACCGTATTCTGTTTCGAAAAAGCGTCTTCATGCATAGTTAAACGAATACACACTTGCACTTCGGAGGGCTACTACGATTATGTAACGCGAGCTTATGAATATGTAAAACCAGATGCTGACCACAAGAACAAGACAGGGAAAACATTCTATAGAGGTCTGAAATCAAATTAGTTAATCCATTTTCATTTATCTGAGAAAAAAGACTATATGTTTAGCGGTCTTATATATAATGCAGAAATACAAATGAATGCAAATGACTAACTTCAGTTCAATAATGAATCCTCATTATTGAACTGAAGTTAGTCGTTTGCATTCTTTTAACATTAACTGCCTTTTATATACATTTTTCCTGCATAATATTTGCTGTTTTCATTTTATAACTCAATAATTCACCAGGCGACTTGGCTGTAAATAGAATTTGTTCTATAGCTGAAATAGCACCTAATATATTGCACTCAGTGCTCCACCCAGAACTATTTTTTTAATCAGGTATTTTGGTTTGCATAAAAAAGAATGATAATGAATGTCTAATCATCACCTTTTGACAAGTTAGTCCTGTGTGTATGATCTATGTTCACATTTCCCAAATGCCACTCAGTATTATTTCTTGACAATAATCATTTCTATCAAACACTCTGGGATATCGTTAATAAAAATAAATAAAATATGCGATATAGTTTACATTGTAATAAGGAACACGTAAAAATGATTGTAAAATAAGTATGCTTGTCCTTCCCACAGCAGGATGCGCCAGAAATCTAAATTACTTTAGAAATCTTAAAATCTAGCCGTCGAGCGTCCACAGCATTACGTTCTCAAAAGCTAGTATCTCAGAAACAAGTAGGCATGTCCCTATGCCTATTTTCAGCTTCATCTCTCTGTGGGGGGGGGGGGGGGGGGTGAAAACAA
>JAODUD010000050.1:7007984-7019538 GCA_026784285.1 Stomatorhinus walkeri | reverse complement strand
GCTGCCCCCCCCCCCCCCCCCCCCCAGACTCCTTGTACGGAATCAAACACACAAAACGCCGGAGAGTACAGACCTCTCCTTCCATACAGTGTAAGCACTGTACGTGCTGCAGAGCAGATGTTTAATACAGCAGCCAAATACCGGAATCACTGTTCAAACAGCAGGGGGTCATTCTTACGACTTACAGTGAGTTAAAACGGACGCCGTGTTTAGCCTCAATTGATGATTATCTAATTGCTTTCATTGCCTGAAGCTACCCTGTTAGCTGTAAGATATATGACCCTATCAGAAACACTTCTCTATTTTCCAGACAAACCTTAAGGGAGAGACGTGGAGGGTGCTGTACGTCTATCGGGCTTTATTTTATACCAACCCTGATGCACAAAGAACCCCACACTGCAAGTTCTTAGCATATTCTGGGATAAATTATCGGCAAGCCCCCTCTTCCTCTCCCGCCCCCGCCCCCGACTGTTAAAGCCGCGATTAACAATGGAGCCTCAGAGCATCTGCGCACCAAGCTGAGGAAGCGGCCAACATCTGCGGCGACGGGCGAAGGTGTGACAGGCGGATGGGAACCATGCATTTCCCAGACTCACAAACAAATGGCAGTGCAGCAGTGGGAAGCTTCACGTCGAAAGCAAAACAAACGGTGTCACACCCGACACCCACATCAGCCCGCGGCCTCGGCGCTCGCTTCACACATTTACTCATTTTGCCACTTAGCCGCATGAAATTAAACTCAGACTTGTGGTGGTCTGCACCACGTGGATGCGTGTGATCTGACCCGGTAAACATGCTTGGAGAGACTTCTAATTTGTGGTTAGCACAATTAACACCTTAGAGAGTCCTGATTTAGTCAATAACTGAACATGTCTTTTCATGAAGTGGCTGTAGTCGTCGTGTAGGTCTATATGGTTCTGTATTAGCCAGGTAATGGTAGATCTTCCTTAAGCCCATGCTTCAGATCGACACACAGGACCAAGGACCGGAGATGATGTACGGACGGCGTCGTTTGACCGTGAGATGTGCAGGCACGTTCTCAAAATAAAGGCAAAGCGGAGTACATGGCTCATCACTTGTGATAATTAAAAAGCGATCGGCAGCGGAAGTCGGCGGCATGAAAATCACAATGATTTATGCTCCGCAAATGAACATTTCATTACATCTCAAAATAGCTGAGAGCTTTATCCTTATCTGTTTATTGAAAGAAATAGACATATACTGCTTGAATAAGAGAACAACACAATGACTTAGTGTCGTTGATTCACCTGCCATTTCATTCTGTAACTAAAGGAAATGAATCCGCAGTCACTTATCTGATTCCATTATAGATTTCATTCCGTTTTGGTCAAACTTCCATTTTTCATTCCTCTTTAAATATCAAATCTGTTTCATATTTGTTTGGGTAGATTTATTATTATGTACCTTATGGCCATATACTTATACAGTCGTCTCCTATCTCTTCGACACTGCAACAAAATATTACACTTAATTTACAAAATATCTATATTAAACTAAGCTTATTAAATTGATTATTTAGTGGTATTTATATACAGTACAACAAACCTACGTATAAACGTATAGAAAAGCAGCCACCTAAAAAGAGAACAGCATCTTAACGTTTACAACAGTATAGTGGAGTGTGTCC
The DNA here is from genome assembly GCA_026784285.1 of Stomatorhinus walkeri. Classification (NCBI taxonomy): domain Eukaryota; kingdom Metazoa; phylum Chordata; class Actinopteri; order Osteoglossiformes; family Mormyridae; genus Stomatorhinus; species Stomatorhinus walkeri. The sequence goes on along the minus strand of JAODUD010000050.1, from coordinate 7,017,890 downwards.
CTTTCCGTCACGCGGGAGATCATTCTGATGCGCAATTAGGTTGCTGGTTCAAGTCCCATCCTTGGCTGAATGGTCAGATCTCGGTTGTGCCCTTGAGCAAGACCTTTAACCCTCTTAAAGAGCACTAGATAAAAGAGCCGAGTCTGTGCTCGAACCCATACCTTTGGTCTCACCTGCTTATATGAGAGTGTGTATGTCTCAAAGGACAGCGATATGAGAGAAGAGGCATTGCAAAGCACTTGTGCTAATAAAAGCATTGCTGCAAGTACACTAATATAGCAAGTCGGCGTGATAAACCATAGGGAACCGACGCAGTGAATCCTTAAACGTTATTAATACAGGCAAGTGGAAGAGAATTCTGATGGTGTTGGGGCAATTAAAACTTCATTACTCAAAATAACAAATGTAATATCTAGTGCACGTAGAAACACATCTCTTGATCCATTTAATTTATGGAGAAATTCACCATCAGACGAATGTAAGGAAGACAAAACAAATAATCCGTGGTAAAATTTGCAAGATTGTGTTAATCATAATTTAATTTGATATTGCTGATGTTTACATAATGTGAACATAATATTCCAACATAATGTCTGGATAATATCTGGACATTTCTGAGGATTATAATCATCTCAGTAGACAGAAAACAGCATGAACGTAGGAAATAGCTGCCGGATCGTGAAAACAGGTCCGCTTCTCCACCTCATTGACCGCATCATTCCTGCACCTGTGTCGACTGACATCAAATGAGCTGAATTAATGGAGGTGCTAATGCATCTGCTTGGGATTCAAGTTCACCGTGGATAAAAGGGCCTTAGATCTTCACTCAATAGTCAGTCCCTGATACAGTCGTCAACATGCTTTCCAAATCATTTCATTCCCACTTTTCATTGATTCTACCTTTTTGGTACTTTTTATTTGCCATGTTGTTCTGTATGTCTTGTCCAAAGCTAATTCCCACCAATAATACAGTCCATTCTTTTACTTATTAGAAAACCTTCTACCCAATAAGGGTCAACAAAAGAATGCAGTACGTAGCCATATTCACAATTAATGGTCTTTTAATTTATGCTCCACTGCTGATTCTTATGATAGTAAATTTAAAGAGCTATACTGCCATCTGTTGAAAATGAGACTTGTCATTGTACTTGCCATCCTTCTGTATAATTCTTTATGATATTTTGTTTTAATTATATTGCAGGAGATTAAGTAAACAGCGCTGTTACGGCATTGGCTGGCGACGCGGGAGGCGACCCTGCCAATCGCGCGACGTCTTCATTTCCAGACATCTGCCTGTTGTTTCCCCCGTAAGCCAATATTAAAGCCGCGGAGCAGCAGGAACTGATCAGATGGTCCGAGTCTCGTGCAGGCGACCGGACCCTGCGAGAAAGCGGAACCGCCCCAGCTTATGTTCGCAGTCCTCGCAGTGGCCATTGTGCGCTGGCATGTCATGCGGAGAAGCAGCAGTCGCCTTCTGAACGGCATCTGTCACCGGGCTGCCTCACATCTGCCAGGCAGACAAGGAAGAACTTTGATAATATGCACGTTCCCAGTTTTAATTGTATTTAATTCCCACTTCCCCCACTATAGATATAATGCATAGCATAAGTTCACATACACACACAAACACACGCACAGCACACAAAGTGAGTGTGTGTATTTTATTAATTTCTCTTGAAATTAGAGATGATTTTACTGGACAGCCAAAAGTGGCAAATGGACAGACGAAGGTAGCAGATTATAGGGAAAAAAACGAAACCGGGAAAAAACACTAGAAAACTAAAGCAGGCTTTTATTGTGAAACCAGTATTCTTGAGTGAGAATGTCTCAAAATGAGGAAATAAAAACAAAAAAAAACCAGCATGGTGCCCCTTCCCCCCCCCACCACCCTGAGCAGTTGGGTATCAGCTAAGCTCATCTTATGCACCCACAGATATCCTGATAGGAAAAGGAAAGAAATCAAGTAAAGAAGAAAAAGAAAATGATTGTGAACTGATGCTGCAAAGGATGCTCACATGTAACCGAGCGACGTCTGTGTGTCGGAAAACTGACGTGACATGTGGCCTGGTGGGCGGGGCACAAAAACGCCGGCCAATGAAATGCAGGATGGGCAGCGACTAGGTGTCCACTCCACAGCACATCCTTATCTGTGTGGTGGCTGTGGGATGGAGAAATATGCTAAAAATCCGTGACAGCTGACACCTATGCAGAACCAGAGAGATTCTACAAAGCGCATTACATCAGTAATGGGAGCATCTGAGTCTTAATGCAGAATGAAAATATATTTTTATGTAAACGTGTGTGTGTGTGTGTGTGTGTGTGTGGTGGCTCTAACATCTATTGGCCTTCACACTCATCCCAGCTGATTTGAGAAACACTTGACTGGATGCCACAGACGAAGGTCCCTGTGACTTTCTCACTGCGGAAATGACTAATCATCAAAGGAAAGCTGGAAATCAAAAAAAAAAACAAAAAAAAAAACAGAAATGTGCTCTTTCCATGAAGAATCACACAGTTTCGGTCTTTTGAAATGAGAAATTAAACCAAACTAATCTCAATCTGTAACCTGACATTTTGTTTTAACGACAATTAGAATCATTCTCTGATAGATTTAGTTGCACGTCGCTCTGTAATCTACATTTATGTTTTTGCATATAAATAAAACATTAACCTACTCAAAAGACCAAATTCACAACTCTCTCAAAACAATTAATGGAGAGACTCCTGTCAGCAGAGATAAAGAGAGATAACACGCATCATTCTTGAAGTACTCTTTGTTTTTTTGTTTTGTATTGATATTCATCCAAACGCTTACTGATCACCAGCTTCTCTGCTAGACTGGCGACATCCATTGAAACACTTATCAAGCAGAGGGTCTCCAAGAGACTGGACCGTCTCCCAGAGAACAATTTATCAACATGAGTCATAGTAAAAATGGGGATGATGCATTTAAATGGCATAATTGAGTATATTAGTGCCAGAGAGACAAATACTGCAGCACCGCTGAATTCGACCAGTATAGGATGGTTTCTCTGTATGTTGTCGTTTTCATTTATTGGGCATTAAGTGGCGATGTGTAAAATGTAAAAGTATCATCAAATATTTATAAAGCATATAGCAACGAGCATCATAATGCTTTATCTGTGAGTGGTTGGAGGTTAAGCGTGTTGTTGTGCGCCCACATAGAGACCGTGTGACGTAAGAAGCGGTGGAGACAGGTAAGGCGAGGGGAGGGGCGGAGCAGTTGGGGCGCCATCCGGGGAAGGCGAGGGCAGGGGCGGGGCAGTTGGGGCGCGATCAGGGGAAGGCGAGGACAGGGGCGGGGCAGTTGGGGCACCATCAGGGGAAGGAGAGGACAGGGGCGGGGCAGTTGGGGCACCACCAGGGGAAGGCGAGGACAGGGGCGGGGCAGTTGGGGCACCACCAGGGGAAGGCCACAGCACGCCACAATAATTACCGAAAAGAATAAGAGTGAGTGAAAAACAGGAGGAAAGGAAAAAAGGGAAAGAAATGTGCAAGATAGAGACCTCTTCATGGCAGAAGATGAAAGATGGAGGAAGATAGTGAACAGGGCCGGCAAAAGACTCAGCAGAGTCATTTTAATACATCATCCTTCGCCCAATATAATTAATTATTCAGGCGTGAAACTCGGTATGGGGCTCTGTCTTCCCACCTAGTCAGAACGCCCTGAATGCCAAGGGTATTCCAGTCGAGCACAAGCCCTTAACGAATGCTTCTGATGAGATGTTAATATTCTGATTTGGTCTGGATGTTGACATCGGTTTTCCACGTTGCAGGGAATTCAGCTGCATATCACACAGGGAGCTGAACGCATCTTCTGCATCCACGAGTCAGAGCTGTTCTGTATTGCTTGATGCATTTTTTTCATACAGATCGCATCCCTGAACCAGAATGTCAGGCCTACCATTAAACAGTATCGAGAACCACCTGTAACTAAATAATTGTAAATAAGTATTATCTTATTTTTCAGGCAATATACAAACAAGATTTCACAAAAACAAATCATTCTCCCCTGCTTATTTATTTATAATTGTAACTCATACTGATTTCGGGACTTATTTGTCAGACTTCCACTACAAAAAAACTCCACAAACTTTTTTAATTTTGTTCTTCTTTCCTCAGTATAACTAACACACCTACAGCAACCGCAGTCTACATTTGCTGCTTAAAAAAAAGATGTTTTAAATCAAAATTGCTGAATCTCCTCTGGGTCACAATGCCATGTACAAAAAGGCAGACAATGCAAAATAAACTAATTTCTCTGCCCAGAAACGGCGTACGAAAGCCTTGACATAAGATGAAACACCCAGCTATCTACAGTTTCCAGGAATGACATTTAAAAACTGCACAGTCCATTTACTACCAAAGAGCATTTAATCACTCAAACACCATCATCCCATGAATAGAATTTAGATCCATTATTTTCATTTTCCAAAATCTTTGATTACCAGACTAAGGTAAGGTAGCCTATAAAGTGGACCAAACATCCCCTCAAATGCCAGATTTTTTCTTTAATTTATATTCTTTTAGCAGTCATATGTCATTTGACGGCACGTCAAGTAGCTAGTGCAAATATAGTTCAATTAGCTAGGGTGTGGCTGCTCTGCCCTCCCCAGGTCTTCCCAATTTTCCGGCATAAAGAAGAGGTGTTCAGGGACCTTGTCTCGTCTCAGTCGATGACCGCCCCCCGCCCCCCCCCCCCTTAAACAGATGGCCATTCGTATAAAGGCCGGGGTAGCCACATCGAGAAGCCGTTACGCTTGGGCTAGGATGCCATTTCCCCACAGACAAACCGTGGCCTATATTCTGAATTCCACTCTGTGATCTGGTCAAGGACACGCAATTAAGCACCTGTGTGTTCACCAGGGACCACAATCACAAATTAATTTCATTTATACAAAAGAGCCTATATTCAATTCTCTCCAGGGATCCATTCACACAGATATATGCTTTAATCTTTGGGTTTTATGTCAAAATAACATGGACATGGGTAGGTTCTACCAACAATTACCATCCATGTTATTCGTATTTCAGACATTTTATGTAGAACAAAACAAGCCACGATGCCTATAAATGTGGCACATGACGGATTTTAGAAGCCTGAAAACTATTAGTCCCACCTTGTACAGGTGTCATGGTGTTACTGCTGAGGATTTGCATAGGGGCAGATATTACATGTTATACTGTAGCCAGCGAGAACTAAAATCATGCCAGTGAATAGGCTGGTATTTCTGGGAGAGAGAGAGTCTGTTACTGAAGACTTACCATCTATCCAAGGCTGTTGAGTTAAATACTATTCATTTATATTTATGATAAACATGATCTTTCTTGTGGGCGCCTGCTTCAATCCCCACGACCCTGACATTATAAGTGATTAGAATATGGATGGATGGACCGACCGACGGATAGATGGAATCTATTTTTAATGGGGATCATCTTTAGAGCTATGGTAATGAACAGCTGTGATAAACTGTATACAGTACATGCTACACAAACTACACTGATTAACTCAAAATCACACTGAGATAGTGATCTTTTATTAACACTTGAGCCTTTTAAGCAGTCATATGAAAAACTTTAGATGGATAGGCAGATGCACTTTAGATAAACATTATTATTAATTTCTGAGGTAAGATTTAAAAAAAAAAAAAAAAAAAAGAATTCCAGTGACTATATCTCAGTCATGGAATCTTGGTAAAATCTCTGGAAAAACAGTACCTCTGTGAGTCACAACACAAGTCAACTCCAATGCATAATCCTTAGTAAGATGGGCAGTCCAGTGGCCTTCTGGGTCAGCAATGTGCGTTTGTTTATCGGGGCGTTTTTTGACCTCATTCTCATTTCGGCAGAACAGCGACTGGCAAAGTAAAGCCAAGCGTTTCTCTGTATCTTCTGATAGCAGGCAGCCCAACACACTGCTGAAAGTTTATGTTTTTGGTATCTTTCCATGAAATGGTGATAAAAATCTGTATGAGGCCAAATTAAATATGTCTGCTAATGTATGCTGAGGTGTCTCTTTACAAAGGCATTTAATCCACTGAATTATCTTCCTCTCTCTTTGTATATTGAACACTTCATTTCAGTTTAGCGATTTGGGGATCTGTCTTTTGATAAATGGGACATCTGTTCACCTGTTTCGACAGAGGATTTGCTCCAAAAGTAGTTTTTCATCCATCTGGTATTTTCTGTATTATGCCAACAGTTATATGTAATACAGTCCTGTTCACTGCCCTTCTCCTGGAACCGGACCATGTGACACGTCGGTGGGGGGGGTGGGCGAAGCTTGTCTAGGGTGTCACTTGGGCTTCGACCCAAAACAAGGAGGAAGGGAGTAGGACTTGAGCTTGAGAGTGTACGGCTCAGTGGTCCATTCCTGAGCCCAGAAGTTTGTGGGTTCGAATCCCAGGCCCTACAGAGTACTCGTATCACTGGCAGGCCTTCGAGCAAAGCTCTTTACCCCTCTAGGGCTTGTCAGTGCAGGATCCTGCTGTCTGACCCAAACTCCCCTCACTTTTGTAGAACTTTGGGAAAAATAAATAAATGCAAATTGAGTGGAGAGGGGTTAGACGCGGGCAGCAGGGAGAGCTGGAACCAAAAAGCAACTGTTTAGGTATTATCACACGGGAAAGCAGAACAGGTGTTGGGTCATGGAAGGGGAAGCATTAAGCATTGAGATCTGGGTGTGTTAACTGGGGAGGGCCAAGAGGGAAGTGAGCCCAATAATAATGTACGGGTCAAGTGAATGCATGTGTTCCTTACCTGACCCCCCAACAATAAGACCTGTTTGTTATATTCTTTGAATATAGTGCCAGTATTACATTTGTATTTTTGGCAGCCTCGCTGTGGGTTTAATGGGATGCGCCACCGTAATCCCATCAATTTAAATTAGCTGGTCCAAGACATGCACTCTGCTGACATTCCAGAAAAAAAACACAAGGAGCGATGCATCTGCATGCGCGCAAAATTATTATTTTATTGATGGAAGCAGAAGGGAATTAGCAAACAATACACTCGGCACTCCAGTGGAGGAAGCTGTACAGCGGAATAATGCATTTAACGCGGCATAACGCTTTATCTTTACGGTGCAGGCTAAAAGACGAATTAGCACAGGAACTGCGCATGACCCTCTAACCTGATGTTATTTATGGCTGTTTAGGTTATTGGAGACAGCCTTTATTTATCCAGACAGCTCTAAGTCATTTTCAGATTTTGTAAACACTGTTGACCGCCCGATCTCCAACAGCATTTTACGGTGCAGATCTGACATATTGTCACTATTGTGCTCCAAGCTGGCGCTCGCAGCGGAAATAATCAACACGTGTACTGTGATGAATGCGATTTACGTGAATAAAAGTCCAATAGCAGAGTCGTGTATATTGAATTACGTGATTGTGCTTCTCAGAATGGATTAAAATATCTTCCTCTATGTATACGGTGCATTTTAAATAACGAATGGATGTGGTTCTGTTTTTGTAAATCATTTGTCTGCACCAAGCATTTGTAACGATTTTATTGGTTGTGTAACATGAAGGAAAAAAAAAATAGACTCATCATAAACACACAGAAGTATAAGCATCTAGAGTATCCATATATACATATATAACTAGTATAAAGATCATAGTCTTTTGTCTAGCCTTCTGTTACATAGTGCCTATTCTAAGATATTTCTTACCTTTATACAAAGTAAATATGTTCATATTAATCAAGCTGTTTTCATTCTGTGCATTAATTGTGCAACTGGATAGCACACATAAAGTGTTAAACTGGTACAAAGCATTCTGGGAAACAAAGTACAAAGCATTCTGGGAAACCCAGGGTAGAATGTTATGCAGTGTGGCAAAGTGCGATATTTGTTTCGATACATCTTTAAATACATATTACTTTCTGTGATTTAAACATATACCGATCGTTACATGGTGTCATTTCCATTAAATGTCATTGAGTTCATGGAACACCACATGCGTGACTGATTGAACTGTTAATTTGCTAACAGCAAGTCTCGGGTAGCATTTAAATTAATAATGTAGCAAGTTTTGGACGAGCTAAGCTCAGGTAATTTGCAAAATTCTCTGAGCTAAGTGGTTGGCAAGCCATGCCACTTTACAGCCCGTGTTAGGCTTCTGCGTGACTCTTTTTGTAATTATCATTCTACAGGTCACCAAAGTAAGATTATAGGTTATTATGTGCTGTCGTTTTAATGTACCCCCGCACACACACACACACACACACACACTTCCATTTTAATGATCCGCACTCTGAGATCACCCAGCTGCAGTAATTCATATGGAGTCCCGGGTAACCAGCTGTACAATGGTTCAGCGCGTTGGTTCAGCTATTTTGCGTTTTCCGAAGAGGAACTCGCTGTTCACCTGTGATGCCTCTCTTTGCTGAGAATAAGCGTTATGGTGGCAACAAGGATCTGTGGGGAATGGAGAATTAGTAGCTGGAAATGGCCGGAAAGAAATGCAAGTTTTTAAAAAGCACCAAAGCAGAGATGCCAGCTTTGCTGAGCTGGCTGACGTGAGATTTGCAATTCGAGAGAAGTCTGTACATACATACACACGCATTTACATGTATGTAATAGTTTTATTACCTTGTCAACAGCTGTAAGGGTTGCAAATTACTCCAATGATTTTTATGTAGATACTTTAAGGCTTAAAATGTAATAATTTAGATTTGCTGTAAAATTCCGTGCTTCAGGAAGTGTGTCATGTCAGATGTGTGTGAGTTGGCAACCCTGCAAAAGATATTATAGTATTGGGAGTATATTATAGCTATAGTGTTCCTTGGTCCTGGTGTGTGTGTGTGTGTGTGTGTGTGTGTGTGCATGTCTTTACAATCAAAACACATGCATTTACAGTAGCCGACAAAACTTTGCAAGCACCAAGTCACGTACAAAGGAGAGTAAATTGTGTTGCATCACATGGTCAGATCACCTGACCTAAACCCAGTAGTAATGGTTTACAGGAGTTTGACCAGAGAGTGAAGGCAAAGCGGCCAATGAGAGCTCAGCGTATGTGGGAGCTCCTTCAGGACAGCTGGAAGATCATCTCAGGAGGCCACCTCATGGAACTGGTGTAGAGGAGACAGTAGGTTAGCCAGGCCCTCGGGCAAATGGGGTTAAGGGCCTTGCTCAAGGGCCCAATAGTGGGATCACTCTGCCGACCAGGGATCTGAAGCAGTGACCTTCTGAGTCTGAACACACTGAGAAACCAAAAATGTGTTTATTTATGTGGGGGGTAATACCTTTTGTGTTCAATGCATAATCCTATATATGCTACCTTGTGTTGATGTCTTTATAATTATTCTAAAATGTATGGAATAGAGTTCTTTTGGTAGTTGTGTCCCGACTTGTGACTGGTGCAGTATATCTGGCCAGAGATAAAAATACGCATACAGTGAGATGTGTATAATTTAGTCAGTCGTCAAATGCAAAAATGGAACATATATTATTAATCAATAATGGTATGATTTGTTTTACATAGATTTATTTCCACAGAACAAAGAGTTCTCTGGGGTGTTCTTGGGTATGCTGATATGATTCGCTTCTAACGGCAGGTGACAAAGACATCGCTGCTGAACTAGTTGGTTGAAACAAGATTAGTCTCCCCAGGCAGACTCTCTCCAGCAGTCCGGGCAGACCCCCACTCTCTGACCCCCACTTTCCCAGCACTGCTGATTTCCCCATCCCGTCTCCCTTCCTCCTCAGCCAGAGCCTCAGGCAGCAACTTAAGGGGCACTAGCTGCCCGCAGCCTGGCTCTGCCCACCTACACAGAGCTGTGCAGCCAATCAGCAGCCAGGACACCGTGGCTCTGCCCACCTACACAGAGCTGTGCAGCCAATCAGCAGCCAGGACACCGTGGCTCTGCCCACCTACACAGAGC
>JAODUD010000050.1:6979741-6990180 GCA_026784285.1 Stomatorhinus walkeri | reverse complement strand
CACAGTAGTGATGGTTTGGAGGAGTTTGAGCAGAGAGTGAAGGTAAAGCGGCCAATGAGAGCTCAGCGTATGTGGGACCTCCTTCAGGACAGCTGGAAGAGCATCTCAGGAGGCCACCTCATGGAACTGGTGTAGAGGAGACAGTAGGGTCAGCCAGTCCCTGGGGCAACTGGGGTTAAGGGCCTTGCTCAAGGGCCCAATGGTGGGGTCACGCTGCCAATCTAGGGATTTGAACCAGCCAATCTGAGTCTTCTGAATGATTTTGTCTGATACTTTTTTGGTCAGTACATAACTCCATTTTATAGTCCTGATGTATTTATGCTAAAATGTAAAGAATAGTACAAATAAACTTTTTGATGGGTAGGTGTATACAAACTTGTGACTTTATACATATGTGTATATATTTGTGTGTGTGTCATGTATATAATCCCATTGTGAGAATCAAATATCCCAACAATATGATAAAATTCTGGTATTCTGAAATTCTGGTATTCTATTCGGACCATTTTTGGCTGCAATCAAAAATCTAAAAATCCCAAAAGTCTTTTGTTTGGTTACGTGTCGTTACAGTTTGGGCTGGGTGGATGTTAAGGTTGTCATTGTTGGGATTATGGTTTTGCCCATAGAAATGAATGGACGGTCCCCACAAAAATATCAGTGCAAGTGTGTGTGTGTGTGTGTGTGTGTGTGTCTGTGTTTTGCTCCAAAAGTAATGACTTGATTGAAATTTATCATGAATATTATTAGCGACCAAATTAATTTTGCTGTTAAAGAAAATTCTAAACATCATCATATTCTTATCTGTTGTTTTTACAATATCACTTCTTATCATGTCAAGTTTTCATAGAATTATATCTTGGGTAATGAGCACCACAGGGAATTAGATTAAAAGTTCATACTGTTCAGGCCAAGTGTTTCTAAACTGTGGAAATAGTAATTATGCCACATTTGTATACTGATTCGCTTTGTGTTGATTCTGCGCCACACTGCATGTATTATAGGGATATACATGCAGGGCCTGGATAATTTACAGCTAACCTGCTAAAAACAATTAGCAGCTTTTGACTTCAGAATTTCTATAATAACATTATGATTTACAAGACCAGCACTAAAAGCTAAATGCGCAGATCAGTATCACGTCTGTCAGCTGTGTCTTTGATGGTTAATCTCACTGAGAATGGAAGTGCCATGCGCATTTATTCAAAACAATAAATAGCTCGACACTTGGCACAAAATCAATGAAGCGAATCTCGTCAAACTAAATGAAATAATTCCGTCACAGCAGCAAGCAGCGTTGACCCATACGGCACATGTCTGTTCCCTAACGGTGCAATTGTGAAAGAGAGGTGTAACTCTTCGGAGGCAGGCCTAAGCAGATGGAAAAATCCCGGATGGAATATACATCTTTTTTTTTTTTTTTTTTAATAATTTCAAAGGGTTGGGAACAATGCTGTACATTTGTCAATACGCGGCCGCGGTGATAAATGGAGTGGAGCGGCGATGCAGAGCTCAGACCTCATTAACAGCAGCCGCGGTTTCCTTTTAAAGGGACCCGCTTTGTTCCCGCAGCGAGCCAGATGTGAGTCCAACTGCTGCAGCAGCAGGTGCCGCTAGGAAACTCGCATTGTGTTGATTGCGCTTTGCTTTTGATATATTATTTTATATATCTGTGTGTGTGTTCTTTATGCGTATATATATATATTATATATGCGGCTTCTATGCAGTTTCAATTCCCTGCTTGTTTCTTCAGAAAACCGCAGTGAAGATTATTTTCCAATTTTCATTCCTGTTCTGCACAGGCTTTGATATGGGCATGAAAAACGTAACTGTGTCCTATTTTTAAAAAAATACGAGAAATGTAGCCTATTCCTACAACTTTTCAGTCCGTTGTTCACCTTAACTCAGTTTTTATATCTATCTACCTATCTATCTGTCTATCTATCTATCTATCTATCCTAATGTTTGTTGTTTGGTTGTTTTTTTCCCCAGAGTATGACTGTCAGGTGTGCGGACGGGACAGAACGATGCATCTGGTTTATTAGATCCAAGCGTACAGAACCCAAGGGATGAGGCAGAAGTGTAGTCAGGGACGCAGCAGAGGAGTCGATAGCCGAGAGAGTCAGTCCTACACCAACATGCCACACAGGGAAGCGGGAGACACAGGAGGATGAGATGGGTCGGGGCGCCAGGACTCGAGAACAGAAACGATGGACAGAGGTTAAATGCTCAGTAAGGCTCAGTCCAGGATGGCAACAGTACTTTGCGATCTGTGTGAAGTAGCAATCGTCTTTTGACTGCAGCCGGATTACTTGCAGCTGGTATGCCGCACCTATGTGGGCGTGGCTGTTGATATGGGCGTGACAATGGCCTTTAGAAACAATATCCCTTCATATCAGGCCTATAAACATTATCTGCCATTAAATGAAACATTGAATATTGCACTCGCCAATATTCACAGCTTATTACTGTATTACTGTATCACACAAACCGCAGGCCTCTTATCTTTGATGTACTCATTTTCATAAGGCAAATAGTGCTTTTGATTTTTGATATTTGTATGGGTGAGGAGGGCAGGTGAGTGTAAAACGGATAATGACCCTCACTGATAAGTCATACTTCTATAGACACCAATACAGTGAGTACCTCTCTTGGGCAATTAATCATCAATTTATTTTATAGTACTGCAACTTAAAGTAAAACACTTTATTTATGGATTATTTCTACGCACAATATTTCCAGTCATGCTGTTTTTTATTTACCCATATACTTCGTTGGTGCCTAACCCTGTTCCTTAGAATGAGCTTTTCATTACCTGCTTGAACACCTTCATTGTTGTTCGTGAAAAAGAACGAATCCCTAAACCCCCCCCCCCCCCGCCACGGCCGACGCAAATCTTTTCATTTTACCTCTGCCATCTTGACATACATTCCGCATCTTATACCTCAGACCTTTTATGGATTTATTGATTCGACAGCTATGATTGAATTGCTATTGAATCTGCCTGGCAGCAAATGCAAGATCTGTCAGTGGATGGCAGAATTCGATGTATGTGAAATATGAGCTTTGCGTTCCACTCTGACATTTAAATGAATGATTTTTCAAAGGAATAAACACTTAGTAAGTGTGTGCAAAGAAAAAAAAAATGTGACCGAGTAAATTGATTTGGGAATTTGGGCAGTAAAAAAGGCTTTAAAATTTGGCTATTGTATCGCAAAAGTTACACTTCACTAACAATAGTTATGTTAATGATTCATATCTCTCTAATATATAATATCTGACCATCTGTCATATGTGTATATCCTACTATTTGAAAACCTCAACGATTTTCCCTAAGTGAGAATACCCATGACCCTGCTGTTTTCAAGGGGTACTGGTGCTTCAAATGTGTGTGTGTCTGGGAGGGGGGGGGAGGAGGAGGGGGTGTAGGTAGTCAACCAGAATATGATTGGCCACTGAACCTCACTGGGCATTTTCATACACTGCCGTACTCCTGATGAGGAAGATGAGAGCAAATGTGTGTGAAGATACCACTAGTCAAGCAATTATTGTTAATCTGTTTGGGACGATAGAAGCATCTAGGACTCCGGTTAGGGAGTGGTGTAAGGCACATCCAGATTTGCTAATTGAATTCTACTCCCCGAACAGCACAGGGCGGTCCTTTCGGGACAAAAAGGCGAAAACAGTTCCTGTGACTAAAGACCTTTCGCATGTTAGTCCGTTGGGTCTGTCACTGGGACTGGCGATGAAAGCGGCAGATTGAGGATTCCTCTGTAAAGACGACTTTCTTTTTTTCCCCCTCCGCAGGGAAATGCACTGAGGCTGGTTCAGGACAGCGACCGCTGATTTTTGTCACATCTGCCTCATCTCACTCAGCCCGTACATCGTTAAGTCAGCTAACCACTACTTACAGTTACACGAATACTACTTACGCTTAATTAATTTCTTAAACAACTTGACGTAAAACAGGTTGGGTTTTAAATGTTCGTCCCTTAACGGGCTGAAATATGTTCAGTATTCGTTTAAACAGTACAATTAAAACGCTGCCATGCGGTGAATTTCAAAAAGCTGATTGAAAATTGCCGGGGGATTGAGAGGCTAAAGATGAAAGCTGTCACGGTAATCAGGTCTGCAGGGCCGAACACCTTTTGAAAAACAAATGTTCGAAGCGTGCATGACAAAGGCGGATCGGCAATTTCGGCAAATTGGGAATAGTGGATTGACGTGTTGTGGATAAAATCTATGAGAGTCCCTACACACATTATTGACTTGATGCGAGAGCCAATTACGGAAGAGTTTTCCTGTAACTGGGTGTTTTATGGTCAGCCTGAAGTAACGACCTTAGACTGAATCTGTAAATCCTAAAAAGATGCCTAATTTTAGGGAGAAAAAAAAACATTTAAAACAGAAATTCGTCAAAAAACAGCCCATAAAATGTGTTATTTTAATAAAACATTAATTTAAAATTATAATATAGCTTTACACTTGCTTTTAAACAGAACTGCGTGAAAAAGTCCATAAAAATGTTATTTCAATATAACATATATTTTAAAATTCCGTTATTTTATTACTTTATACTTGATTTTAAACAACCGTGCCAAAAATGCGGTCCATAAAAATGCAAAATTTCAGTGTATCATTCATTGCTCAAATTATTTTACTGTGCAGTTTCTTGTAAGTCCACAATGCAAGAAGATTATTACTGGTTATATTAATTGGCAAAATGCAAAATGACTGATTTATGTAATGCGTTTTACACAAGCCACCTGAAGCAGTCGCGTGTAGAGCACCCTGCTGACGGCCTTAACTGTGAATTCCTTACTTCTCCCTTGGGGCTCAGTTACTAAAATACTTTTTACTCAGTGATTCGATCCGTCTCCACGTGAATGAGCTGACACCGCTAAACGCACAGGTGTAAAGTACAGGAATGAAAACAGTACCAGGGTCTGCAGTGAAGAGAGTCACTTTTCTGGTGCTCAACCAGGTCTATCACAATAATATTGCATTAGGGTGGAAAAAAAAGCTCAAAACAGCGTTTTTCTTGTATTCATTCACAGTACAAGTTGTTTATTAAAGATTCCCAGCTCTCAATCACCGGTCTATTGAACGCGCTCGCAGTAGTGATTTGTGCATCTGCAGTAGAAGAATCTTTAATCATTGCTTTACCTTATTAAATGTAAGCATATGGATTATGGACTATGTGCAAGTGGAGTTAATGGTACCGTCAGGGCATGTGTCATGGGGGGCCAATCAAGCTGGCCGATGTCTGCTGTCAGCCGAAGGGAAAAATGCAGGCTTCAGCATATCATCTTCAGATTTAAGACCCTGCAATACAACAGTCTACACCTGCTCTCTTAAATCAAGGGGGGGAGCGAGGCTCGATCCCACACCTCGACTCCCTCCCTTCCAGCCATACTTACATCATCCTGGCTGCAGACGGACTGGTTTGTCACCAAGACCACGGCAGAGTTGGAGTTTAATAATATCTACAGGGGAAGACACATCTAAACCTGTTTAAGGGCAACCTGCTTCTTCAGCATACTGTAAGTATGATACAGAATGCACTAATTGGGTCTTCTAGATGCCCTTCTTCAGGGGTTCATTTCTACAGGCGTTAAGAACTGTGCATAAATCACACACACACGCAAGTGGTTTGTATGCAGTTGTTCAGCTGTTGAAACAGGTACAGAAGTGTCTTGTTTTATGTTTCTTGACATATTCAGACAATCAAAAATAAAACTGACTTAAATGTATATGCCAGATCATAAAATAAGTTATTTTGAATCGCTTTTAGAACGTACATAGACTTTCCTGGTGATTGGTGTGTGGGTGCATGGTGTGTGAGTTAATGGTTGTGTGAGTGAATGACGTGTGCATGAATGACGTGTGTGAGTGAATAAGTGTGAGTGCATGGTGTGTGAGAGTGCTGCCCTTCGATGGGTTGGGACCCCATGCTGGATTATTCTCTGTCTTGCACCCATAGGCTCTGGACCCCCTGCGACCCTGAATAGGACAAGAAGATGGATGGATGGATGGATGGACTTTCCTTTGCCTCTTTAGGATGTAAGTATTGAAGGTTAGAGGTTAAACCACCAAGGGCTCAACTACAAAGTCAGACCACAAATTAAGGAGAAAAAAACTACCACATTTTTGAGCCGGGTGTTTAATTAAAATGACATTTCTGAGCCAGAGATTTAATTATACTGAAGAAAAAAAAATTAACAATAGCCTGAATTATACCAAGCGCAGCCGCTGTGCACATTTAACCCACATAGCTGTAGAAGAATCACTGAAAGCAGCCCACCCATGACAAAAAAGGCAGCAGTTATGGCTGTAATTAATCTGCAAATAAGCATAAAAACTGTAATCAATCGAGTTATTAAATAAGTCAGAAGTTTAAAGAATGGATGTAAAATTCAGGCATTTTCTCAGCCAGCTCGGCCGTTATGGCCCAAACCTGTGTTGGACCTCCCAGGGAAAGGACTGAGCCTGCAGGGCACACGGAATTCAGTATTTCTGAAAGGTGAGGCTTCCGTGCATCTCCTGCTTAGCAGGATCTTCGGGTACGTCTCCAGAGCTCTGCCAATTAGGTGGCCCTTCAGCTCACTCCACCTCATTTTTTATTCCCTGAAATGCGTATGTGAGCTCCAGGCTCACAGGAGGAACTCTCAGATCACCCACTGCACTGCCTTGTGGTCACCTGTGTAGACCAGTGTTTCCCAGGGACTCACAGTTGGTCCGTGTTTTTGCTCCCTCCCAGCTCCCTAACAGACAGTCCACATTTTTCCTCCCCCCCCCCCAGCTGCGAGCTCACCCAAACAAAAATATTAAACAATCAACAATACTGATACAGGTGTGGTGGGACCACGGAGGTCTGTCAGGGAGCTGGGAGGGAGCAAAAACGTGGACTGTCTGTGGGTCCCTGAGGAACGGATTGGAAAACACTGGCGCAGACACACCGCCAAGCTGCTCCTCTAGCTATCAACGGGGACGATAAGTACTGTGACTTTTTTACACAGTGGCTCCAAGTCCGCGTGTTCTTTCAAATCCCCAAAAGGCTGCTGCGCTGTTTTAATTTTGCAAGTCTTTATGTTGTACTACTTTATGTGACACTCCAGTCGGGGATGAATTAAGCACCAGGCCTTTAAATCAACAAAACTCTGGACCTTCTGTTTGAATGTTTTTTTTTACTACTGCACCCTTCCGGTAAATGGCTGCAGGTGACATTAATTACCTGAAACAACAGTAGCATTATAGCAGTTAATAATGTTGCTATAAACAATAATACGAAGGAAAACAAAAACAATAATCACCCACAAGAAGGTCCTAGACACTGCACTTCCTGCTTCTACTGGCTAAACCATAATACAATTAATTTATGTGCATTAATCTGTAACTTGCTTACTTCTGGAAAGTTCCCCAGGACCCAAATAGGCCAAAAGACATAAACAGAAATAGGCAAAATCCACAGATGTCTCAAAACACCATCAACTAAATCGAAGCATTAGAGACGTGCATCTACTAACACCATTGTAAATGTACGGTGTGACTTTCAGCCTCATCTAAACTTTCAGTTTGCTTATTGCTTATTGATGTGTGTTAAGAATCAAAAGAGACACAATGTGCATATTTTATACGCAAAAAATCTCAGCCCTATAATCTTCTAAAAATAAAAGGGATAGATTTTGCACATCTCAACTTTGATTTACCGTGCAATAAAGCCGGTGGACTGCAGAGATGGTGTCGTGATGGGTACGGCGTCTCAGGAAAGCCGATCTGATAAAAGACCACAGAACCCACGGCAACTGACTGGCCAAACGTGTGGAAATGAGGCTCACCTTATCATTTGGAAAGCTCTGCTCTAGCAAACACTCTTCATCAAAATAATCCTGCTCCCATCTTGATAAGTGCCCCAGTAATAGGTTTATATGGAAAATCTGGTTATTGTTGATCCTGTCCGTCACAGAAAGTTCTTAACTATTCCATAAGTAGGCTTTGTTTACTGCATGATGTCTCAACGTTCCCTGCCTGATGTGAGCTTTTGCAGGTCTTACACCACGGCTCTGATTTCATTACCTATTGTGGCAGAATCTCTCGATTTGCGGCTAATCTTCCGACTCTCTCTGGATCGCCACCCTGCCTTGTTCCTTCATTCCATTGGTGCTCTCTCACTCCCCCGGAAGGTTACAGCCGTTTGGGAGGCCGAGGGACTCAGCAGGCGCAATCCAAACAATGAACTGATCCAAAATCAGACTCCCGAAAAGACTTACGACAAACAATAAAAATTCTATCTAAAGAAATATGACAAAACGTCACTGGAAAAATAACTGGACTTTTCCAGAACGCCATACATCTGTGGATGAACTGGCGACTAATAAGTAATG
This sequence comes from Stomatorhinus walkeri, assembly GCA_026784285.1. Lineage (NCBI taxonomy): Eukaryota > Metazoa > Chordata > Actinopteri > Osteoglossiformes > Mormyridae > Stomatorhinus > Stomatorhinus walkeri. The sequence goes on along the minus strand of JAODUD010000050.1, from coordinate 6,981,799 downwards.
GGCCTAATTAGCATAAAACTATATAGCTGACATATAATCAACTTGAATGTAAGAGTAAAACCTTTGCCAGTGATAATTTCTGCAGGGAATCACACTTATGAACAGAACCGGGGCGAGTGCATTGATTGGCCGCCAGTTTGTTTATTTTTTTTCTTCCTTAGATGGAGAATCTCTCTCTTTCATCTTTCATTGGCAGGTCTTTTGCATCATTCTGATTGCTCACCACATCCACCGCTACACCGACTCCCTAACGGCACTGAATGAACTTACAGACATCGCCGACTATCAGATTAAACACCCTGACGCCTTGGCACAGGAGCTCCCTAAGAAGTTCCAGCAAATAGCAAAGCAAATGAGGAAAACGGTACAAAGCTCACGTAACAATATATACCTAGCTTAACTGGCTGTGTCAAAGCTGATTATGCATGAGTTTGCTCCCAAGTGTCTACCACCCATAAATCAAATGCATAAAACCTGAATTTAAAATGCTGGTCAGTTGAGACAGTGTTGTGCTGATCAGGGCGGTTTAAAGCTGCAGCCCAACGGCGCTTGGAGAAAGTCTGCCTTTGCTTTTGTCGAGCGCTTTGTAGATACAGGCTCTCCTAAGAGGCATGTTTGTCGGAAGGCAATGAGAAGCCCAAGTTGAGCACTGTGCCTAATTACACGTAGGGGCTGCCACATTTAAATATAAATGCGGCCTAAAAAAGGTCGAGATTCGACTCAGAGGGGTCACGCAAGTTGCCAAATGACGAGACGGAACGTAATGAGACGACAGCGATGCGATGATAAAATTCTGATAAACTACAGAAAGGTCACCGGACAGTCAGGCCTCACAAAAGGATGTTTCACTTCTGTATTTTTTATCACACACCTCTCACACTACAAGACAGGACAATTCTGAATCAGAAGCAATTCTACTCATCCCAGTCCTCAGGGACCCTCCAGACATTCCACATTTTTGCTCCCTTCAGCTGCCTGCACACCTGAACACAACTATTAAACAATCATCACCACTGGTACAGGTGTGATGGAAGTAGGTAGGGAGCAAAACGTGGTCTGTGCAGATCCGCAGCGGACTGGAATAAAAACACACTATTAAGCAGACAGCATGGCAGACAGGGGGTGCAAACCCCTCTGTTCTGTGCACATGTTTCCATGTTAAGTCTACGTCATGTGTATCTACTGCTCGGTATTCCGGTCGCCTTCCATGGTCCAAGTACATTCAACTGGGAAAACTAGTGTTCCAAAGAGAACCACAGAGTGGAACCCGAGAGGTCTCAGAATGCGGCACTAGCCACAAATACCCCGTGCCACTCATTTAATTATGGTCTGCTTATGTAAAATTACCCCGGTCACACAGGGATTCCGACTAGGAGCAGCATCCTATTTTACACCCTTTGGACAATCAAAAGAGCAGAGTCAGGATATTTTTACGGGATAGAATTCTATATCCAGCACTACAATGCTACATCATCACCAGGAGACTTGTAATTAGTGAATAAGCCCTCACTCAGCCTATTTAAATTCCTCCAAACAGTTGACGGTGATCATAAACATAGATGCACTTCAAGTTCACATTTATCCATGACGCAGAAACTTCTGTACCCACCAGAGAGCACAGGGCAGTGTTAGTCTCAGTCACTCCCAGAACCTTAACACGACCCGCCCCCTTCAGCGCTCCCCCCAGTCGGAAAGAAGCCTTTCTATCAGCCTTCTTCATGAAAAAGTAACTCTGTTCTTCAGTCTCCTTCAAAAAGTGTCTGGATGAGGTAAGCGTGGACGTGTGGGGAAAAGCTCGTTTTCTGAGAGAGGTGTGAAAAGCTGTTATAGTGTCTTCAAAAAGTATTCGGAATGGAAGAAACGGCCTGATTCCAGGTGTGTCAAGCTGGTATAAGCATGGCGGAGAAGCCGAGGATCTGAGAGAGGTTCCTGATGGAGGCTGAAAGTACTGAAGGACTGAGGAGAGGATGTGAATACTTAAGGAAATGAGAGATTTCACGGTTCACGTCATATTTTATACATACATACATATATATACACACACACACACACACACAC
>JAODUD010000050.1:6956506-6969345 GCA_026784285.1 Stomatorhinus walkeri | reverse complement strand
ACTTAGCGTTAGCATTTTTCCCTTTGAAATGAATGAGCGGTCCCCATAAGGATATGTTTACCCTACATGTGCGCACGCGTGTGTGTGTGTGTGTGTGTGTGTGTGTGTGTGTCGGGGAGTTTGAGATCGCTACCCATTTAGGGCAGTCCAGGGGCATGCCTTAGCCAGTTTTCATTATTGGGGGTAATTTACACTCCTGTAATTTACACCAATGTTTGCAGTTTATTGATTAAGGAATTGTTTTGGCAAAAGTGGCATAAGAAGAATAATCTTATGGTTAAACGTTTGATTTTGAGTCCTATTCAGTTCTGAATTCTATTTTTTGAATGTGTATTGATATCAGCTAAGAGTAAATAATACGCATATCTCAGAAGGTGTAGAGGTTTCCCATATTCACACCTAACACCGATATGATGCCGTTATACTGCTGTAGAGTACAGGGGCGGGAGTGTAAGATCCCACCTCAGCAGATTCCATTTTGTTGGTTACCACGGCAATACAGGCAACTGCAGCCCTTTATTTTAATGGCAGCATGGAGCTTTTTTTGAGTGCTTGCTTATGTTTGGGGAAAGAGTCACCATTTCTATTAAAAAAGAGGCGTAATGTTTAGTTAATGCAAAATATGTTTGCATTAAATTAACAGGATTGACACACTATGCAATATTGCATGTACGCGCAAATAAAATATTTATTTTAAGTAAACAAACAGTACTCACTCTGTGTTCTGTACACTGTGTTCCGTGTGTTTTGTACAGCACTAATAATTCACAAATTACACTGAGCTTGTAAGACAAAAATGTATTTTATGAAAGTACATTTCTGTTTTGAGTTATTGTCAATCACAAGATTTATTCATAAAAGTTCATAAATCATGCAAAATTCTAACAAAAATTTAACCCATATTAAAATATACCTGTTAATTAATAAAAATAGACTTTAGATCTGCACCAAATAACCATTCAGAACAAAGCTATTTAATTCGGAGAGGAATACTTGAAGAAGCTCTTCCTTTTAGATCTGGGTGCATGAACATTTTTCCTGAACTTTTTTGGATCAAATCCTGCCAAACAAAGATTCTTATAAAGTCATTTCTCCTGCGACCGGCATTAAATTAAATTTGAATCTCTTCTTCACCTTCTGCCGTGCCACTGTTTAAATGCGCAGAATGGATGGAGAACTTCAGGCCAAATAATCGCCATGTATCTTCAGTGTTTCCATGCTACACGACCAGATGAAATCGGAGAGATTGTCATCTTGCTGCCTTTTAATTAAATGTCTGTGACTACCAATTTGAAAATATGCATCTCAGCTCTTCAAGGCGGTACAGTGACTTCGTTATGTTGCTGACAGGTGAGAGTCCGTTAGCAAAACGGGAGGAAGAAGAATGCTCAACAGGAACTGGCATTGAAGCACGTAAAAAAAATACAAAAATAATAGATTTACAAGATTTTGATTACAGCTCAGCCACATTCGAGTGAATCAGTGTATCCAGTTTATTACGACGCAAATAATTGACTCTTTCAGGCCAAAGGGCAGTACCTGGAGCAGAAGACGCCCAGGGGCAAGGACTTAACCAGCATGTGTCGAATCTTTCAGGATTAATTAGGCAGAGGCTTAATGAGCACTTTAACTCAGCCACGAGATGATGCCAGTTCATTTTTTTTTTGTTTTTTTTTTCCACGAGCGTCTCCCCTTTGCAATATTGATAAACGTTAATTAGCATTCACGTTGGGGGGGGGCTATTAGGAAATTGTGTTACTTGGGGGATTTTCCACACAGAGAGCCAGCATGGAAGGATTTATGGGGTCATGAAATGTAATTAAGGTGAATGCATTACTTGACTGAGTTGATCTAGCAATGTCATGACCGAACAATAAAACGAGGGTTCCCAATCTCATCATTTACGTCACAAACGGCGTTATAGTTTATAGTTTCTGCCCACTATGGTGGATGAAGACAAAAGTAAGTAACAGAGCAGCATTCCTCTGGATCGTACATTTATCAGTCTCATCGCAAGATTTATTACACATGAGATGGATGAACTCTGCCATCAACGCTTTGTAACTCGCGATTTCCTATGAAATGTAAACAAATTACTTTAAACTAGGATTTAATTTAAATGACCCTAGAAATAAATCTCTTGTAGAACTGCCCAATTGACCTAATTAACTCCCAAATCATGCTATCCTTCACACAGGATCCACATTCGTTGCCTTTTAGCGATTTTCTTGAAGGTGATAACGCTGTAAACACCCACAGTGGCAGTTAATATATTGCAAGCAGCGGTGACTGAATTTGGTGACATGGTACAAGCTGTTTGGCGAAATGTAAATATGTACACTGAGCTGTAAGGCAAAGCGCGCCGATCTGGCGCTGGTCCAGGGTCCTGCATTCTTCTGGGCCCGGCGCAGGCTGCGTTTCCCGGCTTCCCTTTACCCTCCGGCTGATGGATCATAAGTGGTTTACAGAATGATTCAAAATCCTAAGACCCACAGGAAATTGTATATCTCCTTCATATTTTTGTGGTATAATCTTATGATCATAGCCTGAAACAATTAATGCCTTACATCTTACTGGAGGTTTTTCTTTTATTTTACATGCAGATTAATTGTACTTTATTTTAAGCACAAAGGATATTGCAGTTCTTTGTGATGCACAAATCACTGCATTATCACGACATATATTCCATAAATGCATGGTGTCTGTGTGTGTGTCTGTGTGTATGTGTGTAGTCTGCATGCGTATTGCAACCTGCATTGCAAAAACAAGTGATATGGAAATGCATTACATGGTCGCCTTATATCAAACCATGGTATGGGGACTGAATGAATTCAAGCGCCGCCGCAACATAGAGGTTATACTGCGACATCTCAAGTGACTTAGCTTGACTCTTGATCTCCCCCCGCTACAGTAAAGAAGCATGCTGCATCACTAACACACTCAGGTCCCTATGAAAGGCTTGGCTCATGCCAGACCCTCACCCTACTTCTCTTTTCAGCTGGCAAGTCGCGTCACATGTAGCTCTGAACCGAAAGGCGATGGCGAATCTCCGGAGCCAGAGGCAAGAGCAGAGAGGAAACGCACAAAACATCTGTGGGCCGAGGCTGCAGGTTTGACAGTAGTGTAGGAGCATACCATGTCCATGCTAATACTGTGGGAGTGCTGCGTGTGTTTAGGGGGCTGGGGCGGTTTGGGTAGTGTCCTTTAAAACTGGGGGGTGGGCACACTGGGACCAGTTGTGCTGTTATAGGGGGACCAGATGCATTTGACCTTAATGTCTGCCGAGTATTACTCTACAGTAGATCGCCAATGAGGAAGCAGAGTCTGGGGTCCTGGGCGTGGACTCGCCTATCTCTGGGGCAGAGGTCGCTGAGGTGGTTAAAAAGCTCCTCGGTGGCCGGGCACCGGGGGTGGCTGACACCTGCCCGGGGTTCCTCAAGGCTCTGGATGTTGTCGGCTGTCTTGGTTGACACGAATCTGTGGCATCGCGTGGACATCGGGGGCGGTGCATCTGGATTGGCAGACCGGGGTGGTGGCCCCCCTCTTCAAGAAGGGGGACCGGAGGGTGTGTTCCAGCTATAGGGGGATCACACTCCTCAGCCTCCCTGGAAAGGTCTGTTCGGGGCTCCTGGAGAGGAGGGTCCACCGGATTGTCGAACCTCGGATTCAGGAGGAGCAGTGTGGTTTTCGCCCTGGCCGTGGAACAGTGGACAAGCTCTATACTCACTGCAGAGTCTTGGAGGGTTCATGGGAGTTTGCTCAACCAGGATACATGTGTTTTCTGGACTTGGAGAAGGCATTCGACTGTGTCCCTCGGGGAGTCCTGTGGGGAGTCCTGTGGGGAGTCCTGTGGGGGGTGCTTCGGGATTATGGTACCGACTGCCTTAGAAGGGCTGTTCAGTCCCTGTACAACCGGTGCCAGAGCTTGGTCCACATTGAGCTTGGTTCCCAGTGAGGGTTGGACTCCGCCAGGGCTGCCCTTTGTCACCGATTCTGTTAATAACTTTTTTGGACAGAATTTCTAGGCACAGCCAGGGCGTTGAGGGTGTCTGGTTTGGTGACCTCAGGATCAGGTCTCTGCTTTTTGCAGATGATGTGGTTCTGTTGGCCTCATCTCGCTGGAGCAGTTCGCAGCCGAGTGTGAAGTGGCTGGGATGAAAATCAGCACCTCCAAATCCGAGACCATGGTCCTCAGCGGGAAAAGGGTGGAGTGCTCTCTCCGGGTCGGGGAGGTAGTCCTTCCCCAAGTGGAGGCGTTTAAGTATGTTGGGGTCTTGTTCACAAGTGAGGGAAAGATGGAGCGCGAGATCGACAGGCAGATCGGTGCAGCGTCGGCAGTGATGCAGACACTGCATCGGTCTGTCATGGTGAAGAAGGAGTTGAGCCAAAAGGCAAAGCTCTTGATTTACCAGTCGATCTACGTCTCTACCCTCACCTATGGTCATGAGCTGTGCATAGTGACCGAAAGAACGAGGTCGCGAGTGCAAGCGGCCGAAATGAGTTTCCTCCGCAGGGTGCCTGGGCTCTCCCTTAGAGATAGGGTGAGGAGCTCGGTCATTCGGGAGGGACTCAGAGTAGAGCCGCTGCTCCTCCGTATTGAGAGGAGCCAGATGAGGTGGCTCAAGCATCTGGTCAGAATGACTCCTGGACTCCTCCCTGGTGAGGTGTTCCGGGCATGTCCCACTGGGAGGAGGCCCCGGGGAAGACCCAGGACATGCTGGACGGTCTATGTCTCTCGGCTGGCCTGGGAACTCCCAGGGATTCCCCGCAGAGGAGCTGGATGAAGTGGCTGGGGAGAGGTAAGTCTGGGTTTCCCTGCTGAGACTGCTGCCCCCACGACCCGACCTCGGACCCAGCAGAAGGTAATGGATGAATGAATGGACAGATGGATGGATGGAGATTGCCAGCCTTAAGAAGCAAAAGACGACTTGAAAAACGAACAAGTTATTCATGCAAAACTTTGCAGTGACATTTAACAGTTTATACAAGTATGTAACTCACTTGTTTCCGTAAGTTTGACTTTTATTTTCACCAAATGAAGTGACTCGACCAGCCAGCGCACCCGCATTTAGACCTTTATGTTTTGCCTGTTCCCCGTGCACAAAATTTTGCCCACATATATAAATGTAAATAATAATAATAATAGCAATAGTACATTTGTTTCAGACCCAGGTAGCATACATATTTAGGTAGGCCATAAGGGGGGCATGAATATTGTCAAGGTCCCTCCTCTGTCCCTGTGTTCAGGTCTAATTTGATTCCAATGCTGAAAGCAAACCTACTCCCTTAGAGAAATAGTCTAGTCATAGAAACAGCTACTACTAAGCATGGAGTTATTTGCGGGATGAAGTAAACTAGCAGAGCAGTGTAGTCACCGCAACTTGCTTATAGTCAAGTGTTCCAGCATTTTTTCTTGAAGGTTTTGTACATTAATGCGTAGCAGGCTTGTATAATTATGCACTTAAGTCACTGACTGCATTGCGATCGACTGGAAAGCCTTCCAGGGTGCCGTTTGTTCTGTGCCCAGTGCTTCCCGGGAAAGACTCCAGACTCATCGTGACCTTGTACCAAATACACGGTCAGGGAAGACTGACGGATGGATGTGTAATGACAGCATATTGCACAGTTAGATGTTTTATAAGTGTTAAGTGCTGTATGCAAATGATCACTTCGGGTAACATCTGGTGTGCAGTGGGATTTAATTTATGTTTGACTTCTTTCGGATTTTTTTATTGGTAACCATTTTGTTGCACATATTTCTCACAGATTTAGGTCCACATTTGAAGAATGGTGCTGATGTAATTGTGTTTTGGAACCACGTTGATTTAAGTGGCTAGTGGTCACATGGTGCACAACAGTAAAATGTGTCCTCTACATTTAAGCCATATGTGACACCATGACATTACAGGGGGCAGCTAACTCAGCACCCAGGTACCAGTGCTTGGGGGTGGTACCTTGCTCAGGGTACCTTGCTGGTCAGGGATTTGAACAAGTAAACTCTTAATCACCAGTATGCTTCGCTAATCATTAGGCCACCACTGTCCCACTTATCACACTGTAGTCATCTAAATTTATGCAAATCATTAATTCCCAGAAAAATATATGGCCTTTAATGTTGCATAGAATAATTTCATCTTTTCCCGTTTCCTGAAATGAATACAGTTTCAATCCTGAAATTTGGGTTTTTTGACCAAAGTTGCAGTATTTGGAATTGGCCCAGGAATCAGGATTGGGGTGACTAGTAAGAACAGTGAAGTTTTCATGTATGTTCAGCAGTGTTTCCCAAACCTGTCCTCGGAGACCCCAGGCTGACCACGTGCACTGTCTCCAGGTCCCCGAGGACTCAGTGTTGGGAAACAGTGCTGTGCAGCACTCAGCCATTGTTTATTCCGAGTGTAAATCCCTTCCTTCGCAGAAGCTCTCCTGCTCAGAGGGCTGTTCCTCACGCGTTTGAACATGGCCCTCACTCAATGTCTTTCTGTTCTCGTTGTTAGGCTGCCTGCAGCTAACAGACACTTGATGTGATTTAGTCCATTCCCGTTGTTCTTCAGCCTCTCACTTCAGGGGCAGTACGTGTAAGATGTCCCTCGGCAACTGTGACTTCTACTTTAGCCGAGCCACGTTCGGACTTTGCGTTGCGCCTGGATGCTGACTGTGCCATGTCCATCCATCACACGACACTTCTGCAGTGGCTTGTCCCCTATCCCATTTTGTCATTCAGAAGATGGCAGCTACATGATCCATTCATACAGTGACAGGTTCTGCACACAGGTTACATCTGAATTGATGGACAGCATCGACAATGGCCAGTGACTCTTGATGGGTCCTATAATACTGGTGATGTTGCCTGGAAAGAAAGCAAATGTACTGGACATTCGCCAAAGAAGATTCCCCTTATCTGAGAGATAACTCTGCTCAGGGGTGCAGTTTAAGACATGCTGCTTTTGTCGTTAAAAGGACAGCGTGCGGCGCTGGCTCAGGAAGTCAAGGTCAGGCCTGTCAGCTGGCAGGACGTTTGATCTCGACAAGTCTGACCTCTCCTTCTGCTCCCACAGCCCTGTATTTCCATGAAACAAGATCTATCACCCCCCCCGCCACCCCCACTTATAGACACACAGAGTCCACATATCCGCATCTTTACGGGGTTTCTCTATTCATTTCTAAGGGCATAACCTTCATCCCAGCAATGACAACCCTAACCCCTACCCAGCCCTAAGTTTAACCATAAGTAACGAGATAAAATGCGAGATTTTTAGAATTTTTAGTTTTTTGATTGCATTGACATTGTTTAAAAAATCGAGATTCACCTTGTAGGGGAAAAAAAAGTTACAAGATTTTATATTGTGAGTAAATCCGGCCCGCACAATGTAATAATGACAAAAACGCACACGCACAATTATCTCTAGGATGCAGTGAGTAGTGTGTGGGCTGTGACCAGAAGTGTGCTAGTTTGAGTCTGACCACCAGAGACCAGCCACGTCTATGGGCCCTCAAGGCCCTTAACCCCCAGCTCCACGGGTGCCAAGGCAGGTGGCTGACCGTCGCTGCCAAGCCCGCTCGCACCTACATGTGTGTCATGCAGAGCAAGATGGGATAGGAGAAAAGAGAATTTCCCCACGGGAATCAATGAAGTATCATCGCGTCATTATTTCATCTCATTATGAAGCGTCTGGTAAGAGATGCCATTATACAATTTCTGTATTTTTCATTGGATAACTGGCAACATCAGTGCGGTTCAGTTCCTCTTATCTGGCAGTGCTGTAACAAGCAGTCAGTTCTAGCTAGTGAGACAGCTGTAAAAACAAACCTGCAGCTCAATTTAATGCCCAAATTTACAGGTTAAAACACTGGGTTTAAAAAGTGCACAGGACAGACATAACTAATGTCATGAGTGCTAATATTTCACTTCTTTTCCTTTTTCCACTGTGGGTTGCCCACTTCATAAGATGTCACATCCTATTCCCCTCGGGGTCCATAATAAGCATGGACTATTATACTCCTCACTCCGCCCTCAGTGATGGATCTATTTTCAGGCAATAAAATATCCATAAAATTGAACATTTTCCAGGCCAGGTGATGTGTTCAGGAAGATCTATCTCCCTAGTCACACCCTTAGTTAGCAGTGTTCTTTAGCAAACTATCTCACATCGTGAAGGAAGTAAACAGTGCTACCATTAATCAGGAATCATTGGCTCAGCCATCGAGAGCGCTAAAGTTAAAGCACGATGGATGTTGGCTGATATCATCGGCGCAGCTTCAACTTGTAAGCTGCTGATCTTAAAGAAATTCTGTAAGCTTTAATAAGCTTCTGCACGCTGCTTGCATTTCTGTGCCAAAAAGAAAAAAAAAATATCCGCAAGTATCCAGTAGTATAAAATGGAATAAGTCACAACTGCGTGCGTAAATTTAAACAGCATGTGATATACCAACTAATGAAAAAAAATGTTAATTGATTCATTTTTTGGTGGCTTTCTTAAAGCCTCAGTGGCTCACAGGCAATCAAAACCACCAGGATTTTTAAATCCTGTGTGAGTGCATTTTGCATGTTCTTCCTGTGGTCACGTTGTTTCCCGCAAGGTCTCTGATTTTGTTACGCAGTCCAAAGACATGCATCCAAGCTAACCGGTGCCGCTGAATTTCCACTAGCATACATTTAGGATAGGCTGAATGTCTGAGATCCTTCTCCTGGATCCTGGACTGGAATCTACTAATAAAGGTGACTCCATTCGCAACACCGGCAAAAAAAAAAAAACAGACGTCGACAAAAGAAAACAGCAGTGGCGAAGAAATAAAACTTATCGAAAGTTATTCCCAAGACTTTTCCCGTGTGCATGGGAAGTATTGGTAGGGAATAAACCCCTACCAGTACTGAAACGGAAAGCCAGTAGCCAAAAAAAAAAAAACAACAACCGCTACTGGAAATGAAGCCGCCGGCAGTTTTACGCGGGGCCTGTAATCAAAAGCGACCTTCGCCGCTTAAGTGGGCAGGAGCAGAAGTGAAGATGAAACCACAGCCACTCGACACGTGGCATGTCCTTGAAGAAAGCTGGGGAGAAGCCCGATACTGGCAGGATTACCGCTACAAACCGCGCTCAGTCGCTAATGGCTGGGCGGTGCCAACGGAGGCTTTGTAGTGGGGGTACCAAAGTAGCATGGCTGCTACGGTAACAAAGGCTCTTCCCACGCAGTAGGAGCATAAATCTCAAATCAAGAAAGCAGATATATTTACTTTTTACTTCATTGACGTCCTGACATGACATGCAAAGATAAGCCTTTCAGGCAAGCCAAACCATGCACAGGATTATTCACGCAACACCGGCGATATGTTTTATGATCTTATAGTGTCGCTTAACGACGAGGATACATTCTGAGAAATGCGTTGTTACCTGAACTTGTCATTGCGCAAACATCGTATAGTGTACCTACATAATCCTAAATGGTATGCATTACTGAAATGGCCAACTACACATCTAAGCTACAGTTAACTTTTTTTTTAATCAGTAGATAGAATAGACTCTAACGATAAAAAGTACAGTTTAGTGAATATATAAACCAGTAAGATTTGAATATATAACCAGTTTATTATCATTATCAAGTATTATGTACTTTTTATATGACTGGCAGTGCAGTAGGTTTCTTTACACCAGTATCACCTGGAGAGAGCTCCCTCATTGGCCACTAATTGGTGTCATCGGCTAGGATGACACATCAGCAGGAACCATTGTAGTATAGCCTTATGGAACCAATGTCGTGCATGGAGTCCCGCACGATGAAGTTCGGCCAAAATGTTGTTACGCGGCACCTCACTGTGTTTTTAAGAAACCTCCAAAACAATCACCCTGAAAGAGACAGAAGTTAAAAGTCCACTAACGATTAACTGCATCACAAATAATACATTAATGTGCTTCAAAAATGCAAGCATATTTTGGAGAGAGCACTCCTAAAGCACTAAATCAATTCTGTTCTCTTTTTTTTAGCATTTCAGGCAGTGGAAATGCTATATGTTAGCATACTCCGTGTTGGTTAATACGAATCTAAATGGTATTTTAAATACTTGATTATCCAAGCACGAAGTCGTTAAGATTGGCAGCGGTCTATTTCTCCTCCGCCTCAGCCTTGTTCGACCCTCACAAACACCATCCACAGATTACCCTCCCTGCAGAAAAACCTCACCGAGAGCAGTTAGATGCAATGCTTATTTAATTATTTAAAGTGAATTAAAAGTCGGTTTTCAACTGCAAACCATAAAAGGAAGATGGAGTAATTTCTCTGTAATTATCTTCACCACTCCATAGCATAATAAATAAGCATATTTAGCCGGTTATCTAAAGAATTACAGCGAGAACAAAAACTCGGCCTAATCCCTCTATGCACCTCGATTTATAGCGTCCGATCCAGGGCTTGATAACCTCCCACCTGCGCTACCATTACTCTGTGAGACAATGAGACTACACCACCTTTCTATCCAGATACATGTGTGGTCGTCCACATTTGCTTCCTTACTTCTGACTCCAGCTGATTGCAAGTCAAGGCAGATCGGGGTCAAGATCGCAATGCGGCCTACGGTCAGGCTGCGTAGCACCTATTCACTCCGCATCCTCTGGGCCTCTCATCCTCCTTCGCTTCCTGATTGCCAGGAGCTTTTGAGACCCTTGTGCCGTTTCCATTACGGGATACAGACTCATTCCTTTTGACCAAATCTTTGCCCCGTAGCTTAAGATGCATGTAATACCAAGCCACATAGTAGAAATGACCCCAAAACCTTGAATGACATATATCTCGACTGTTCCTTTCAAGCCAAAAGAGCAGGATCTGTCCACACAGATAAACACACAGCAGCAAGCCTTGATATACATGCACCAATGTTATACTCTTATAAATTTTCAAAAGCATAGTGTAACTTTCGGCCAGAACACAATCTAGAATATGTGCTGGAGCAGCACAGATTTTTTTTTAGCAGCTGCAGTGTTGACGCCATCTGGCAAGGCATACGTGTTAACTTTAACTCGGACGATTTAAGGAGACTAAGGTGAAACCGCACCTTTCTGGGGGGAAACACTAAGTGAGGATATGCATTGCTGCAGATCGCTGCCTGAAAACCAGACTCGCGCAGTCTGTGAAACAGCCAGCATGAGGTACACAGCTACCCTCATATTAGCCAGACGGGGAATATTACCAGTGCTCGCAGGCTGGCAGTAAGTGGGGAACAGATGCAGTAAGATCTGAGGAATTAAAAGTCTGTCAGAGCTCTTTATACTTGTCCCATCACCCAAATTAGTAAAGCTAAACATTACTAGGTACAAAAATGAACAAGTCACATATACACAATGCATGAACAGATACACAAATTCAAGAATAAAGGCAGGTCATATGTAAAAATGTACTCATCACCTGGAAATTAACCAGAGTGCACTAAATATGCATTTGCTCTTTATCGCGAGGTCATATTTATCGTTTACACGGGCAAATTCAGAAAGAAAGTGATTCAGGTATTTTTTCATCCTTTTAAATTGTACTGAGAATGTGAAATTAGAGACGAGACACGCAGCCGATCCTCTCTCTGCTCCCCAGGCCCCTACCTGAAACCGGCAGAATGAGACTTAACAGTATGACAATTTTAAAGCTGAGAAACTCTTAGAATCTGATAACTTACAGTAATCTTGGGGGGTCTAGAGTATTGCTTCCACAAGTTGAACATCTGAACCATGTTTGAGCGAGTTTGAAAACTATATTTCCGTACGCTTTATTAGTTTTTGGTATAAGGTTGAGGCATAAAGGAAGGATGACGTCGCACACTCAAATCCACCATCAAAATCCACAGTAAACGAACGAAGTCAATATCGGTGAATAAGGATCACGTGGCTGTAAGCAAAGCAAACGGAAGCAACGGACCGGTAAAGCGAGGGAGTCGCAGACGTCTGAGCTGCAGCTTTCAGAGGTTAAAAGCAACAGGGAGTTTATTAGTGAGGCAGGTTATGGTGATAGCGGAACAAAAGCCGCAGATAAGAAACCCCATGGAAGATAGGGAGGGTTTTTTTTGTGACCTTGACGCATGGCACAGGTAAAGCTAAATGTAGGCTGTCAGTTAGAATTATGTCATGTTGATAAGGGTCTTTTCTCTGTATACAACTGGAAATCTCCAAGCACACCATTTATAATATAGAAAGTGAGCGAACATGAGAAGGATATGCAATGTTTACACCAATTTAAATGCATGTTGTGAGATTTCTGACGGGAATTGAATATCACTCATACATAACTTATCTAGTACTGGGTCACTTTTCAAAAACTATGGACTATAACATAGGGGACAACCTTGACGGGGTGCCGGTCTGTCGCATATTTACTCATAGTCTATGGATGAGTAAGAGACTCCGATTCACCTAGAGACGCCGTTTTTAGTGGAGCAGACTGCTTGGCAGAGACCTGCATAAATGTGGAGAAAAGATGCAGAACATGGATGCGGGAGGTTATTATGCTAAACCTGCACCAGCAAAATGATCATTAGTACATAACTACAACACCTACATGCTGTTACAATTAGAGTAGTGGCGTTGTGCCAGTCAATTTACAACGTACAAAGTTAACGTACAAATTAACTATTCAGTCAGCCAATAACATGCCTAACGCTGACTGTGAATAACGCGTTGTTAAACTTCCAGTGAGGGTAATCTGGCCATTGACTGACCTTCTTCCTACAGGTTGCGTCTCTAAATCCCCTCCCCCATCCCGCATCATTCCCAGGATAATCTGGCCAATGAGTGAGCTTCCTCTGTCAGATCACATCTCTAAATCCCCTCCCCCATCCCGCATCATTCCCAGGATAATCTGGCCAATGA
>JAODUD010000050.1:6939321-6949528 GCA_026784285.1 Stomatorhinus walkeri | reverse complement strand
CCAGTGCCTTAGAGCCAGTGCCCTAGAGCCAGTGTCTTAGAACCAGTGCCTTAGAGCCAGTGCCCTAGAGCCAGTGCTCTAGCCAGTCCTTTAATCGCTTTTTATTGTTATTCTTACTTCTAGGAGTTGTAGCAGTGGGATCATATTCTGGTAACATTTCCATACTGTAATTGTAACGTTTTATAAACGTTCCTAAAATGAAAACTTGTTAGCTGGGCTGACATGTAATCCCCAGCCTTTACCATGCTAAAGTAAGTATTCATATATTTTTAACGGGGTAGTGTCTCATCTTTCTAATTGGGCAATGCATTTCTGTTTGACTTAAGAATCCTCAGAGAAGATGCTTTTGCCGGAAAAAGAAAAAAAACACATTGACCGTAATATCATCATAGAGCTTTGAAATGATTCACATTTACACTAAATATTTTATGCATTCCAGTGCCACTATGATACACTGTGTAACCAGATTTTATAAAAATGTCCTTCCTATGATATATAACTGCATATAAATATACAATATAATGAGATAAATACATCCGAAAAATGTCACTTACCACTAGGGCACATATAAGGACATGTTAAGGTGTTACATTTCCACTGAAGTCAAAGTTAATTAGCTGACTAAGATATAGACTGCCTATATAATCCTCTTTCTGGTTAAAATTCAGAACACCAGGTAGTTAAAGCTGTAATTTATCCCCTTGTGCATATCTACATAAAACATTTCCTCTAAAGTTCGAGGTAAAAAAAACCCTTGGGGCAACAAAGCCATCCTAGAGTCATATCATTAGTCACTGAATTATTCCTCTGTGCGGCAGATGGAATCAGACCGGCCTTATCGCCATGGCACGACACACATAATGTTAAGTAGGCAGGTGAAAGAGCTGGCAAACTCAAAACCTTTCTGCCTAAATTGGACATGTTAATTAAACTGGCATTTTAAAATCCTACTGAATGACAGGTTTGAGATGCCGTCTCACTCTTGCACTAGCATGGGCTCAGACACAGACCATTTTACAGTCCATTGCTCAGGAAGACATATTCAGTCAGAATCTACGATCATTAAAATGTCCATTCGTTTATTCATGTCCCATAACCTCTCATCCAGGACGGCTTTGCAATGGCGAAAGAAAATAAATATGAAAAAGCAGTCATTAAACTTCAATAAACAGGGAGATATTGAGATTTTCTGGGAGCCGATATAGTTAACACTTTTTCTGTTCCACTCTTTTTGTTAATTGGCAAACACATCTGATCCTTGAAGAAGAGCCTTAAAATAGAGTTCAAATGAGGCATGCGGCATTTATCTATATACAAATGCAAAATGTGCTACACAGATTAGCTTAAGCTTTTGAAATTTTGCAGTGAACGGGGAGTAAGACAAAAGAGCAGTCCAGTAAGAATGTTTGGGTTGGGCTGGCAAGACAGATACAGCAGGTCAGCCAGTGGGGAAATGCAGTGATCCAGGAGGTCTAGCACATAGCTCTGTGGACAGGTTGTTTAAATCATGAGAAATGAACCTAATTTCGTCTGAGGAAATCGTACCCATTGTAATGCTGGCACAATAAACAACTTGAAACCTGAGATATTTTTTTATTTTTTTTATTTTGTAAGGCGTACGTTTACTTTAAAACATACCTAGATCTTTTTTTTCCTATGTGCAAATCAATATTTTCATTTAATTGCCGTTTTCTACCTGCATGATTCTCAGCCACTCTTATCTTTGCCATTTCCCTCTGTGCCTTATCAAATTACCCGCTTCTCCCACTGGGAGGAAACTCATAAAGCACTTTATATCAAAGCACAACTCAAGCTAGCTGCAAATAACACACCCCTGGGACAGTCCTTTTTCGATTCCATCCTGCGTAATAGTAACTCACAAATTTCTCCCTGCAATTAGTGGAACAGTGACTGTATCTGCGGTCCAACGTGTTGCAATGCAAACTACGTACATATTTGCAATTCTGCATACACGACCTTCAAAAACAGACCAAGGGTAACCACGAACGTACCGCACTCCTGACAGCTTTCCGAAGTCATTGTCATACAATTGTACTTTTGGTTGAAACAAGCCTGAATATCGCTAGATCACTTTTTATGCTTATTTTTTTTAAATGCCGTTACACAAAACCCTTGCATGTAAACCTTTGAAATTGATCTACCAGCAACCCTTTTCCCAATAAGATCATCACTTTATTTTCAGGATGATATTTAATTTTCATGCCGATTAATTATTACTCATCAGGTGAGAATTAAACTATTTATCTGAATGGCTCATAGAAAGAGACTATTTGAAAATGTTGTATGAAGTAAATCTACCCTGAGAGGTATGCTATTTATACTGATATATGCCACTGACTTCAGTGAATTGCGAATGTTAGAAGAACGTTATCAAACATAAGAAATAACTTAATTTAATTGTGCTGAGAAGAGTTTTTACCACAGCAAAATTATTTATAGTTTACAAGTGATTTATAACAACTAAAATGTGATCTTTACTTGTTTGTCCAATCGCTTGAATGCCTGTATTATCAATGACGGAAGAATCTTTGGCAAACTGGGGGTCTTATGGTACGTCTCTTTCCGTGTCGCCATATCTCAGTTTCTGCTTGCTCCCTTTGTGTTGCCCCTGTCAAGTTGGGAAGGTGATCATTCTCCAAAGGTTCTAAAGAACTTCTCAAGGAGATTTGCACCTCTGTTTGTAGGCCATCCTTCTACATCGTATCAGTACATTTGCACTTTCCATTTCATCCTCTCCTTTTACATCGTAATACGTAGGCACTGCCTAAATTAGGTTGTCTCTTCAAACTAACCGGCTGGCCAAAGAGCACACTGGCATGAAATGCCATTTAACTACCGGTAACAAAGACGTACAAGGATTCGCCAAGAGGAATTGGGAGAAAATTGCATTAAGTGAATGTACAGTTATTTGCAAACCCACAGCCACATTTGCTACCAAATATGTTTCGCTGAGTTACAGAACATGCTTTCTTCCATTTCCTGGAGGTTATAGGCTGAAGTGCTACCCAGTGAGCTACAATGTCCGCGCGCCAAGCCAAGATATAAGGTCGTATTTTTACTGGAGGTTGTATTCCTTGAAAAATCACTCAGATGGCATTGAGAAATGTCCACGAAACAGGAAAATGTGTTGTGTACAATAACAATCAGTTACACATTCTCTTTATCTGTCATGGAATACAGGGACGCTTTTGTTGCTGCTAAAATGATGCATCACCCTGACGTTAAGCCAGTGAGGAAACACAATATTCCCTGACAAATTGGATTATGCTCACTATTAAAGTATCTGAAAGGGGAAAGACCAGACATGGAGAACATAAAAACAGCTGTAGCGGTGTCTTTCCAATAATGTGAAGAAAATGCACCCGGGAGCAGTTATTGAAGGACATCACTATTTTCATCAACATAGAATTCAGGCGTCCATCTGTCGTTTGGTAAAGAAACACAGAATCCGCTCCTGAGCTAGATTTAGCATGAAAGGCCAAATAATTCAAATGTGTCAATAAAATACAAATGTTTATCCATCCATCCATCTTTTAAGTACATGTTCTGGCATGATTATGGGGGGGGGGGGGCAGCACATGACACAAGAGTTACAATCTGAAGAATTTGTAATATGCATAGTTGTTATGGCATAGAAATTATTTCATGTTCGTTAAATGGTTATATTATGTTAATTATGTTGATTACTGTTATGGTCGCATCGTTCAGATATATGGTTAGGGTGCTAGTTTATGTACCATTAAAAGAAGAGAAGTACTATTTAAACTTACTTTTAAACAGCTGTAGATAGAGACTTCAGTAGTGTACAGTAGTTTAAAGGGATGAGCTTTGAACGCTGTCTTAAAGGCGAGGAGGGATTTGGTAGTTAGGAAGCAGACTTTGATTTACAGTCCTTGGGACGTGGGACAGTCAGGCATGTCAGTTCTGGAGAGAGAAGTGGCCTTGATACGGCGTCCGTCTCACCGGCGGGAGAGAACACTTCCCCTGACGGGCCACGTGTTAAATTTAATCCGGGCTCAAAACCGGTCACCAGTGAAAAGGAAGAAAAAGGGATGAATTGTGAGCTTTCGAGGAGTTCAAAGGAAAACAATATGCGTGTGTCCATGTCTGGGATAATCTGTGAAGGTGTAGCGGTGCGCTCCCAACAATCGGAATTGCATAACCGCGTAAGGAAAACTGATCATGTGACATTCGAAACGCAGGACCGCAAGGGTGGCTTTTATTTGCCGTCCCAAATCCAGGCTCATACCCAATGCAGCTCAAGGATGCCACATTAGCGGTCCACATCTTCCGCCTCTGCTTGCTGGCCCCCCCCCCGCTGCCTGTTCCTGCTGCTCAGCCCGGCTGCCCTGCCGGGCCCCTCGCTTCGCTGTCACTCGCTCCGCTGTCACCCGCTCCGCTGTCACTCGCTCCGGCAGCATTGTCTGCTGGTGCAAGTTATCTAGCAAAAGCCCCTCCTGGGTCCGACACAGAGACCTCGCTCCCTCTTTGCCCTCCTCTGCTGGACTTTCCGGTTCCAGTTTCTGCCCGTTCCGACGTGGTCCTGCCTGACGTGTCGCTGAAGTCCCAGCAGTTGGGTGTCTTTGTAAATTCTTCATCTGCACCTTTGAATGGCGCCCCCTTCTGGCTGGGCCACTAACCCTGGGCTTTTTCCCCTAACCTATGCTTCTTCAATAGGAACAGCTGTCGCTGCGTCCAAAGCTGCACAGTTCAGCTCTTCAGCAAATCAAATGCTCGCTCCCTCACTCCCTACACATCCATCTGTACCAGTTCGCATATACCCACCCTAGCTGCTGTGGCCCAATCTGTTCCTGCTCCCTCGATAGTGCATTATCTCGTAGCAAGTTATTTCACCTAAAGTCCTTTCTATAATATGTCTTGGCATTCAGTTGAGCTTCAACACCGATCTTTTTGACCACTGAGATTCTCGCCACATGTAGAAGCATCTTGCCATACTTTAGGTGTATCACAGTCGGCCCAGGTTCCACTCCAGGTGATACAAGTCAGACAAAATAATGCTACACTGAACAGCATCAGTAACGAAATGCACCAGGTACCAAGGCTTTTAGCTGTTGAAATGAATTTTGCATGTGACGACAAACTTATTGCGTCTTGATCACACTCAGCATTTCGAGTGATATACTGTGCAACACACTGAACAGATTGTAAAAAGAATAATTCAGAAAGCCTAAACTCAGTGGATGCTATGGTGAAAGACCATTATGTGATAATAAATGTATAAATGTATCTGAAATATTATGATGCCACATTTACCAGCTAGCTTTATTTGAAATTCAGAAATATGAAACTGCATGCTGGAATTTTTTGAGGACATGAAAATCATGATGCGTAACCGTTGGAGCTTTTAATCCAGAACATTCCAGCTGCGGTGGGGGGGTGGGGTAATGTATTTGCATACCCATTCACATGCATGCTGTTAGTGTTAACTGATGTTGTCGGGGGATTAC
Organism: Stomatorhinus walkeri; assembly: GCA_026784285.1. Lineage (NCBI taxonomy): Eukaryota > Metazoa > Chordata > Actinopteri > Osteoglossiformes > Mormyridae > Stomatorhinus > Stomatorhinus walkeri. The sequence goes on along the minus strand of JAODUD010000050.1, from coordinate 6,944,039 downwards.
AAGCTCCCTGTGCAGAAAGCAACTGACCTTAGGGTCTGCGCTACCTGGGACTGATCCTGGGTCAGCAGATCCTTGCTCGAGTGATTATATTATTAGTTTACAGTGTTGTCTGTGGGAAAGTTGAGTAAACTCTTGTATCCAGCCTTTTGCTTGGCACCCTCCTATATTTTGCACTTTGAGTATTACAAAATCTCCCCCCTTTCCACTTACTGTTATTATGTAGCACCGGGGTCCTGCGGGGACGCTACTTCCTGACACTGTATACTTGCATATGGAATACAGAATATCTATATTTCGAATGTACACGTTCCATGAAAATGTTTGCTTGCTTCCCCCTAAAACTATAAAAGATAAATGCAATTACATTTTTTAAAAAAGGGAAATGATATTTGAAATACAGTTGCAGAGTATCAAATATAGTCCACTTGGCTTGATTTATTGTCACGCTTCGTTTGAATTTATTTTTATTCGTAACATTTTTGCGTGCAGTTTTGTTGAGTGTACTCATTTGATAAATAGCTAGGACAGCCAAATATTAAAATGGTTAAGAAAAGCATATCGTAAAGATAGACTGCTCACCTTCAACACGGCATACACACGCACACGCAATGTGGCATTGACATGCGATTGTCAATTAGCCATCTGATGGGTCTGGCGGAGTAGGGTGTAGTGTGAGCAGAGATGTAACAGTACATTTACTTTTAATTTGACACCTGCTGGGCGCTTCTGAGCTGCCTGACGAAGCCGGTGGCTGAGCCGCTGAGAGACGTATGCTTTTCAGCTTCAGCGGGCAGAAAACAGAAGCTGGGATGACAGTGGAAGATGTATGGTGCCGCGCATCGACTGTCAGTCTCCCCTCTCGCCGAGAATGATGCCGAGAGACCGCGCGGCGGTTCCAAAAGCGTAAGCTTTGTGACGGGCAGGTGGATTGGCACCTGGAGGAAGTGAAAGCGCTGCCTCACTTAGAAGCCATGCCTCCTTAAAGCCGAAGTCACGAAACGCTTGTATCAATTGTTTTCATTTTTCAAAGTTCCATAACTGCATTAAAATATGAAATATTCTTCTTATTTTTGTCGGTATCCTCCAGGCACTCTGGTTTCCAGTCTAAATACATGCATTTGGGTGAGTTGGCATCTCTAAATCGCCCGTGTGTGTATGTGTGTCCACTGCGACTCACTACTGTCACTAAATTGCCCGTGTGTGCATGTGTGTCCACTGTGACGGATTGGCATCACTAAATCGTCCATGTGTGTATGTGAGTCCACTGTGACAGAATGGCGTCACTAAATCGCCCATGTGTGTTTACGTGGGTCCACTGTGGTCTACTGGCCTCACTAAATCGACCAGATCTTTGCACCTGCAGGTACAAAACAATCCCCTTGATTTTTTTACAACCTTTAGTTATCAACAGTAAAGTCCGCCAATATAAATTTATCAGAAGTTAAAATATAAGTGCGCAAACAAGACTATCAATGTCACATTCGTCAGTTTATTTTTTTCTTCTGAAAAGTTACCTTTCTATTAATACATTTACATTTTTACAACTTCATATTTTATGTACATTTTATTCTTAAAATAGGAATGCGTGGGAAGCCGAAAGCGGCGGTTAGACTGGCTACCCAGCTATCCACAATTATAACGTGCATGCATTGATCAGTAAACACACTAATATATTAAGAGCTTCACAGCTTTGTTTTGGTCATAAATTACTATTGTCATTTGCTGGTAGTCAAGTTGGATTAATAAAGTCATTTACTTTAGGTGCGCCTGAAAGGAGTTACATAAGTCGATAATGAAAGCTGAACAATCACACTTCCTGCTCCGGAGGAGAACATGCCCCAGCGTGTCTCAAACACATTTTCATTTGAAGCATTCTCCTGTAGCCTGTTTCTTTACTTATTATTATTAAACCCCTTTGCTCAACCCAATTAAATGTGTGTTATTGCTTTACAAATAACGGCACGGAAGTTTTTTTTTTTTTCTTTTTAATGCAGGAAAAAAAACATGCTTCTGCTGCTATCCCATCTGTCGTAAAGAGAAGCAAAGTCAAGCAAAGTGCCGGTTCAGAACAGGTCTGAAAGTTTCGTAACTTTCGAGCGATCAAAAAAAAAGACACAGAAATAAAAGAGGAGTTTGTGATTGCTGGCAGAGTTCCAAAGAGAGTCAACAAAAGGAGTCCGGACTCAGACTCCGGAACGTTCTAAATCAAATGGGAAAACGGCACCAGCTGCCCCATGCATGGTTGATATTCGTAGAGGGCAGGGTGTCACCAGTAAGTGGGTCTTTTCACACTATCAAGGCACATCCCATGTCACACACTTCTTGGCGGCAGATGTGTGTCATATTAAAGTTTCGTACAGCCAGCAGTAAGGTCTCACCTTCAGTCAATATGAGATCAACGTCTTTGAAAACTATTTAAATTTCCTAGGAGGCCTTGATCGCATTTAGCTCAATGAATGAACAGCCAAACAAAAGCCACTACATATGGATCAGGGAATGTCCTTCGGATATTTAAAGAGTACTGCCAAGATATAAGCATGCATGATTTTTTTCCCTTTCAATAACATTTTATGTCTTTAAATAACATGCTTTTCTTTAAAGCAATTATTCCTTTTGTTCCCAATATGAATTATAGTCAGTTTAAAGTAGTTCTCACGAGATATAATTTTCCCAGTCTTCTCATACTTAACATGATTTCACTAACGAATGAAAAGAAGGAAAAAATGCTCTTAGATATAATGATACTTAAATACAGTGGCCATTCAGATAACTGTGAAGCCACAATGAATAACCATGTTTATCCAATGGGTCTACTTTTATATTAACAATTTGCAACGGCAGCAAAATCCCTGAGAAACTGACGATTTTACACTCCTGTCTTGCAATTGTTTAAACATCATTTTCATGAAGAGACATGTAAAGTATTATGCTAATTACCTCCTTACTTATTTACAGTGTGAGGTCTGACCATTTTTCAGGGGTAACACAGCTTCTGATTATGTTATGAGTAAGAATGGGCTGCAAACCCTTACTCAATACAGAAACCTGGAATACACCCCACAATCTGAAAATGTAGCTTCTCTATCCAGGCAATCTATACATCGTGACTGCTAATCTGATGATGTTCTAAAAGCTGTGAATATATTCTGAAACTGTGACTTTTTCTGTGATTTGGAAGGAAAGAGGAAGTCGACAAGCAAAGTGAAGACATGTCACTGACTAACGACGTAGCAGTTCCACCAGCTGGTAAGAGAAAATAAAATATTCAGAAATAAGTTTCAGAAGATATTTCATATTATGCTGTCCTATGAACTTCATGAACACCGTTACAGAGATTCGCTTGATCTACATGGAGCTGAGGGTTAAGGGCCTTGCTGACGTGACCATGGACGTGTGACTGTTCCGGCAAAGCAGGGCTCGAACCAGCAACCCGCCGATTGCAGGCATGGGTATATCCCAGAATTAATAATAATATGAATCAGCCTCCTCACCCCAGTATTGAATAAGCACTTGGAAGACTGATGGATTACAAGCATAAATATTAGGATTTTTTTTTTGCTACATTTAAACCAACAAAATTATCCTAGCCACGAAATATGATTTATAGGCATGCGTGTGAACAATCTGCTGCAGTGCAGCATGCGTCTCGCGCAGCCGTACAGCCGGACCGCTCTTGCCATGACATTCCCACTGTCCTCCAGTCTTTTTCAGAGACAAATTGCATCACTCTTGCTTCAGCTCCAGCTCTCTTAAGTACTCGCACTTGATGTCTCTTCCCCTCCTGCCCCCCCCCCGCACATGGTCCGCCCCCGTGGCAGCTGCTGAGTGGCTGGAATCAGAGGATTTGCCTTTATTCTTATGTCATTAACAGAACAATCAAAGCACATTGTAGCGTGTGTCAGAAACAAACAGAGAGCTTATCCTTTCTGGGAGACTTCATTTTGAAAACACTCGAACGTTCCCATCGCCTGTGGACTTGCTCTAGTTTAGTCTAGTAATATTACAGCTGTCTGCCGACGGGTTTACTGATTTTCTCCAGCGACCAGGAAGCAAGAAAACAACTCTTTTAATGTCCTCCAAAAATTATCCATGGATGCTGTCATAGCCATTTTTTTAAATTACATTTTGCTTATATAATTTATTATTATTATTGTTGTTCATTCAGGAGCCTGTATCATGATACCAGATTTCTTACTTAGCTGGGGAATTAATCACATTTAAGGTAGTCTGGGCTAAATGTAAGTGAATGAAGACAAAGGCCATTTAAACTGGGGCACCTTATATCTGACAAGTTATACAGCTAAGCAACAAATCTGGTTCGTGTTACAGGCCCCAGGTAGTGTAGAATCACCAAGTTTGTTGGGTTAAATCTCGCCTCATCAGTAAGGCCAGGAACACTCACTGAGTCTTAACCCTAACCCGTTACTGTGATTCTGCACATCTATCTTGCTGTGCCAGGTCTCATACTGTGAACTTTTGCACTGTTACACTGTCCATCATGTACACCATCTAGTTATGGCACATTCTTGTGTGCGTGTGCGTGCATGTGTGTGTGTACGTGTGTGTGTGCATGTGCATGATTGTGTGTGCGTGTGTGAGTGTGTGCTTGCGCGTGTGTGTGCTTACGCGTGTGCATGTGTACGTGAGCGGGTATACCTATCCTTATGGGGACACAATGTCCCCATAGTGTGATAAATATCTGTTTTTTTTCCCTTATG
>JAODUD010000050.1:6906180-6918574 GCA_026784285.1 Stomatorhinus walkeri | reverse complement strand
CAATCTTGAAAAATAGCTTTGTAAATTTAAAAAGTGTGATAGTATATCTGTTGTTATTATTATTATTATTATTATTAATTTATTATTATTATTATTATTATTATTATTATTATTATTATTATTATTATTCTGTACCGGGGAATACAGTTAACAACAATAGCACTTTTTGGCCTATGGCAAAATTAAGCAATTTCTATTCTCACCCTACAGTCATCATTAAGAAATTAATTATTTATTGTTCTGAGATACAAACAACTTTAGTAATCCCTTTCCTTTCACTATGAAACTTTGAATTTTCTTTTTGCAAAAACTCCTTACAAGAAGCACAGTGACCTGATTCCATAAGTTATTTTCAGCAAACGTCAGATGTTTTGTGTGACCAAGTTTACACAAATTAAATATGGAAAGATCACATGATTTTGTCCTGTGTGGTATTATTTTCATGTATATTGTTATTTTAAATAAAAAATTATTATTTTTGGACATCTTTCATTTTTTAAAATTTAATTTAACAGTTCATTTCATTATGTTGGCTCTGGCCTGTGTGTATTTGAAAAAAATATCAATCATGTCAAAAGCACTGTAATTAAAACCCCCTGGTATAATGTCAGTCTTTCAAAGTCTGAATGCTTAATATTTTGATTAAACATTCCCAAAATGAACAATAAGAGACATCTTTTAAAAAAATGGACCATTGGAAAATTAACATTCATGTAAATTCTTACATGAGACAAGAATCGGAAATAACACAAATAAATTGAAAGAATGGCATGAGTGAGAGAGAACAAAGTGTATCAAAGTGATTAATTCCTTTGCTGGAATCTGAGATAACCATCCCGACTCACAAATTCATCAGACATCCACTTATTCCAAATCAGTACTGCATAGTATCAGATGTACCAAACTATTCGCTATGTTACATTGCATGAATATTTAATACATTATAGCTAAGGAAACAAGCACTCAGTTAATCACCTCACGGGTGATATCCATCTTCCATAAGTGCTCACCCAGCTTTGGGCAACGGCATTTCTGGAACCGATCCCAGGAATTACTGGGCAGAGATGAGATAATGTCCATCGTAGGGCGCGCACGATCACACACGATCATACACTAAGGCAAATCTAGGGGCACAGATTCACCTACAGTAAACTGTATACACTGAGCTGCGGAGGTAAGGCACGGAACACACAGATGGGCCACGCAAGCACAGGGTGGATGCAGCAAAGGCAATATCGGAGGTAAAGTGCCAGCTAGCAAGCCTCCAAGCCGCCCTAGAACATTCCGCGGAAATGATTCCACCAAGAAGCTACAATATTTAGCTCGTTAAATAGTTCACCATGTGTTAATTACCAATTGTTGCTCTTGAATAAGTACAGGAAATCTCTAATGGCATGACCATATGTCTCCAGCTCAGCTTGACTCTATCACGATTTGAATACAGCATTAACACCCTCCTGTATTGCCACCTTTTGTAAAATCCTAACCCTCTACCTTCACACGTAGCATACGTGTATTTTCATCCATATTACCCATGGGACCATTATTGTAACATACCAACACACAAAATATGCATCTTGCCGTTGAGTGCATATGTTGAGGGAATGTAACGCAACTTTCACCGATGAGAACCAGTGGTCAGTGTATTTACCTTTCATTTTGATAAGGGCAGTTATGAAATAGTAGACTTCCTTTATTTCACCGAAGCACAAAGCTGTGTATGGCTCACAGCTGCCAATTAACTGCAGGGCCGCCCAGTCACTCGTGATGCATTCAGAAGAGAATCTTCACGGTCTTTGAGGACAGCTCATCAGAGTGAGGCGTCTTCAGTCAGTGTAACATCCCTTACCCCTGACTCACATTCTCCACCTCAGCCTATAGAACCGCCTGTGCCAGCTCCGCGGGACGCTGGATCGGATCAAAGAGCCGGTTTGGCTACAGGATGGAAGAACCCGAGGGAGGGAAAACGGCTTGAGCAGAAAGATCAATATTGCCAGCCAATCCTGACGGAAAGTGGAGGTCAGATCATCTCAAACAATCAATGCCAAGATGAGTTAACCCTAGTCATAAAATACAGCACAGTGGCATATGTATATCAGTCCATATCAGTGGGAAATGAAGATTTTGAATCAATAAGTCAGGGGGGAGATTATTGCAAAATTTCAAAGGGAGACAAAACTTTGAAGACACTAACTCCACCTTCATTACAGCGACGCTCTTAATGGCGCGACAGCTTTGTGCCAGACACAAAGCACATAATGAAGGTGATGCTAATTGGATTCAATGCATCTGGGAGCCAAGAATTAAATCAGAAGAGAAAGAATAACATAATGCATTTAAATGCATTTAAATCAACTTGCCTCTGCAGCCCCTGAAAGGAATGCTTAATGAGGACATTTTGGACTTGAGGAAATAAACAGTGTTGCAAGTGAAGGGACATGGGACAGAATAGCAATCTGCAAGTTTCAAAGGAATAGGTCTTATAACAAATGAAATGAGCAAGACGCTGGGCTCTTTCCAGAGCTACATGGCTATATTTGTAATATACAGTGCAGTAGGTAGTCACCATTATTTTGGTGGTTCTGCCTTGTATAATTTCAGCCCTCTCTGCAGTAACGCTGAAAACAAAGCCTATTCCTCATTTACCAGAAGCCTCGCTCTCCTGCTGATACGTGCCTTTTACTATTAACAATTTCATGCATGACATCAGATAATTGCACTAATTGCTACGCGTGGAGAATATTCAGAATGGGCTTACAGTGGAAACTGACAGGCTGAGAAGTTTTAGGGTAATTATTGTAAAATGTGGGAATGAAAATCTGCATCCATTTGCATACCTGGGCGTCTTAAATGCTATTGCTGAAGGTGGAATGAGTGTGGCAATATGTTGGCATTTTCTCAGCTTGGACAATGACCGGGTCAGAGGATGGTTAAATGTCTCCTAAGTGAATAATGTCCACCAGAAAACAAATCAGGCTATTGTGCACCGGGATGGATTTAAGCATACAGTGCAAGAGTTTCTGACTCGCATCAGGTACGAGGAATAAAAGTCTTAACAGTCAAGCATATTAAAAATATTTTGGGGCTAAAAATATCTAGGGGGTAAATGAGAGAACATGTTTACATTGTCTGGAGTCGACTTCAAAGGAGACGGCGTGTGTATTTTCTCTGAGGACATGCGAGGCATTAGCCGAGATATGAAACAATGCCGTTGAAACACGACTCGATTGACTGCTGAGGCATGGCACATCCATGGAAATCAGAAAAGAACCGATCGTGGAGGAAGCCCGAGAACCAACGGCCAAATAGCTAGCTAACTGATCGCTAAACATGTGCGGCGTGTACGGAATAAATTTAATACGGCACGCGTTTAATTTGTTACGGTGGAAGTAGAAACGGGGGTGCGAGGAAAAACTTAGCTGATGGGACAAATAGGCTGTTTTGGGGTTTTTCCAGAGTGCCAGACTTTAATCAAGGTGATTAGGTTCTGGGGGGGTTGAGGTCTGAGTTGTCTTGGCAGAGCAACGCTCTGAAAGGCAGGTTAGGAAGAATCCTCTTAAAAAACAGGATTAGACCAACAGCTCGATAACATCAGGGAGTAGTGAAGACTCTTTTCCCGAAAGCCTGGTAGACTGCAGTCAAAGCTAGCCTAAGCATGGAGAGGTGGAGGACGCCGCTGTCCTCTCCTTTAATCTTGCTGATAATTCACTCATATTTCATTTTATTCTTTCATCTCGTTTTTTCATTTTCATTTCATATTTCATCCATAGTTCATTCATTTAGCTATCCTTGTAGTGGTGCATTCCTTTAACTATTATGCAGTCATAATATCTGAATATTGAATATCCGCCCATATTTATGCTTTACTTTCATTAATCATTCAGTTTTACGCTCTCTGCTACCAGGACCATGAATCTGCCAGCTCTACTAGCAACATTCAAATCTATGTTTATATAGCAATGCTGTATGTTCTTAATCATCAAACATAAGAACATGGGCTGCTCGTCCATCTTTCAGAGAAGATTGTGTGTTTTCACAAGGATTGTGCGCATTCATATATATCCATGCGCTTGGCTGCAAACTACGGCTACGATGAAAAGTTTTCGTGAGATGAAGAACGAGTACCTCTGTGCTGCCAGAGGCCGGACTGTAGCTTCTGAGGCAGCTATGGCAGCTGGAGATGAGACCACCTATGAGCTCAGCAGGGGCCGATGCCAGTCCTCGACAGCCCGTATGAACGAGTCAAACCCAAGAGTCACAGCAACTCAACCCACAGTATGACTCTCCCCTTGAGTGAACAAAATTTGTGTTCAGCGACATCTGACTTACCTGCTTTCAGGTTTCTGCTTAAAGAAGGTCCAAAGTAAACAAGAATAAAGCTGCATTTTACAGTAATACTCAATACTCAAATAGTTTCTCCATGTATATAATGATCTCAACCCACACATCCAATATGTGCCTCTCATACATTTTCTAATATCTCCTCAGTTGCTTTATTACGATCAAATTAAATTGTATGGCATCTTCTCTGTCATTCAAAGTACTCCCACGTATGTGCGATTGTTTACGGACATATGTTGTTATTTTTGCATTTTTATAGTGGTTCTTTGTTGAAGAGAGTCACAGATCCAAATGTGGAAATTATTCCTGACAAGGCAGTGATGGTAATAGGTTTTTTTAATTATATACTCCCTCTGATGAGACTATACATAAAGAATTAGATGCATGCAGCTGCTATGAATCCTTGTTGTTCAATTTGCTCCAGTGAAATGGGTGTTGCAGAAATGTCTAAAAAAATAAGGATATCGATTTACTCAAAGTCTAAGACATTGCCCTAGTTAGAGACTTACTGAGCTGCAGAGTAGTTTCTCATTCCTTTTGGAGGTCACTTGATGTCATCCTCTGAGGTCACATGATGTCATCCTCTAATTCATGAGAATCTGTTAACGGTCGTCTCTGCCATTAGAAAGTCACTTCCACCCTCTACCTGGCTGGTTTCTCGTCATTCCCAGTGTCTCCTGCTTCACCTTATTCTTCTGTCATGCTGTCTTAGAAACTTTGAGCCTGGAAGCAACCAGCCATGTAGCCTCTGCCAGCAGAACCACGATTAAACCAGGTTAAAGTTCATGGGTAACACTAATAATTGAATCACAGCTTCTATGGAAAACTCGAATCAACCACAGTTTTTGTGACCAAAACTAATCATCATCAGTGCTGTACAGTGCATACCGATATTTTACTGAGAGAACTGAAAACTAGTTGTAGCATAAACATTCATTGTCCATCTCTCTATTTTCCGCGTTTACCCCATATGGGGTAACAGAGAGCCGACCCTTGCACACTGCATGAGGAAGAGCAAGGATAGCATGCTAATCAAGGACACGGACATCTACGCTCAGTCTATAGGAAATTTAAGGGTGCCAATCTTTCTGTCAGTATTCCTTTTGGACTGCAGGACATCCCTCAAGCATAGGGAGAACAGAGGAGGGTAATTGCATAATCACAGACCTTGAACTTACAATTTAACTATATGTGTTGCTTTGTATGTGTGCCGTGTGATGCTGTACTGGAATGGCGGTTAGATGGACAGATGGATGGATGAATGGATGGATGGATGGATGGATAGGCAACAGAACAGAAATAATCCAATGGCTGAATAAAAAAAAAAACATTCATAGCTGTCAAAAATAATAAAACTAAATACATTTTTTAGTCTTACCCTCAGAGTAAATAGATATTTGTTGCCTGCCATAGCTCGCCATTTTACCGGGATAGTAGTTTGAAGACACATGCAAATAAATGTGTATTGGAAGGTGGATGTGAATATAGAGAAGTATCTACATGTAAAAATATTCTGGTGAATTCATAATGCCAGCGAGTTGTTTTGCTTGCACTGCTCCAAGGTCAACAGTAGCACAAATTCTATTGAGATCCTGAATATTTTGGCCAAAAATTCAGTTGCCTCTGTCATAGGGCTGAAACGCTTGTCTTACGCTGGTTTTCCACAACAACACTGACCTCACATACACATCATCGTCTAAGTAACACTTTGCAATTCTCGAAATGCGAAATACCAGTTATTTAAATTGATGACAACGATATAATAATTGAGGCGATGCCAAGGGTGTGCAAAGTTTGTACATAGAGTAATGGTATTACAAGCTTATAATTCAGTTCTCGTAAATTATTATCTATTATTATCTCATAAAGTATTATAGATAAGGGATCAATATATTCCCTATAGAGGGTGTGTAAATATCTGAAATGAATGGTGGTGATCAATGTTCTTGGAAATCAATTTATAGTTTGATAAATGGGCAACTTCCATTGATTCCATTAAATTAATAAAGATGGTAAATGTATTCCATATTGCAAAGTGTTATTTTGCTTTAATGGTGGGGGGGCGGGTGACACTAGTATATACGCCCTCTGTTTGGTTTCTGGAGCTTTCTAACCCGAATTGTCACCTTATCCACAAATCAGAGTCACAGAGTTTGCTGCCCATAGGCTGCCTTCTGTAAAGCAATGCTGTTAGCATGACGCTACAGCTAATGCCAGCTTCCGCAGCGGCTTAAGCTCACAGCGTCGTAGGCCAGAGAAACCATGGAGGGGGGGCAAAGACAGCGTCGTTATTCTCCGGCTTGCGCCGCAGCCGCCCGACGCCGCTTTGAACCCAGTGTCTGATGGCGCATCTGTGTGGCATCTGAAACGCTACCATTAGTCTCCGGCGAACTACTGCGGTACGCCACGCGTCTCCTGGAAAGAACAGAGACGCCACGGCTTCCCGGCCAGCTACACGAGATGAAACACCCCTCCACTGGAAAAGCAATCCTGCCACTGGAAACCAGCTCCAGCAGAAAACAAACTAAAGTAAGAGAAGTTAGGGAATAAACCCTAAACCCCCCCCCCCCGGTATTCTGAAGATCTTCAGTTAAATTAATTATTATCCTATTGTTATGGTTTTTTTCAATCTTGAGTGGAAATAAACTCTCATCTGCAAACACACAGACAGGACATATCATAAAGTTCAGGGAAAAAATGTTTTTTAACTTTGTTTATCTTTTTTTTTTTTGTTTGTTTTTTATTCCTTTCTACTGTCCGCTTTTTTCATGTTCAAAGCTTTGGTAACAATTCTTTACTAACCCTCTAAGGACTGAAGGAAGAAAAGTATAATCTCTGTGGAGAAAGAGAGCTGAAGAAAATAGGAAGTGGGTGTTATTTATAACACGAGGAAGTCGAGATGCATAATTAGCGGTGATGGCAATCTCGGTCTCTATAACGTGATTATGACTCATCTGCTGGGCCACGCAGCACTTTGAACCTCTGCAGGGAGCGAAGCAGAAACAGCGCACTAACACCTTGTCTAACAATCTCACGCTTGTTCCGCAGAATTATTATATTTCCGAAGTGAAATCCCATGCAAGATCGCTCCTGAATTTTGTCTTTTGATAGGTCCTTTAGATGCCTGTCAAATAAAAATGCACGATAGCTTATTCTTCTTTATTTCTGCAATTAACATGCATTATTTAAGTACCAAAAAATCTAATCTTAAAACGTGTCACTGGCAATTAGTGACATATTTCTGCATGGTTATAATAAGCATTGGTATGGCTGGTGCATCACTGACATGACACGATCATAATTTACTTATCCATTTATTTATCTATCTTTTTAAGTCGGTGGCAGAGGTGACCTCAAATTGAAACGTAAGACTTGTTGGTCAGGTACAGTCCATTGTAACTGCTAGTGACAACCAAAGAAATTAATTTCAGGTGGTCACCTTTATCTGGGACAGGTGTTCTTTGGACACAAACGATTGTGGAAGATGGAGATGCTGGGCTTGTGTTTCATCTCAGGAAACATGGCAGAGTGGATGAGGCAGCAGTGCTCCTAAAGGTGGCAGAGGGAGTGGGTTTCATATCATATGCTGAGGGAGAACATAGATATGGGGCTGGAAGGTAGATGGACTGTTAATAGCTATTTAAGCCACATAGCCATCAACATTGTTTGATGTAGTTCTTGTGTGTCAGAAGCCAGAAAATGATGGAAGCTCCAGGCCGTCCCTACAGATGGGTGCCCTTCAGAGCTAAGCTTGTTCTCACCTACGTCTGTGTCCATGAGTCATGGAGAATGGGGTGGGGTAGGTGAAGAGAGACCTTCCTTGCGGGGATCAATAAAATGTCATCATTACTGGCATTGTGAATGATCAGGCTTCATAATATAGTTCTAGTGAGGATGAGATGAGATCCACTCTCAGAAAGTTTATCGAAAAATTCTGTTTCTTTTACATAAGGTGAAGATATGGTTGAGAAGTCTTCACCTCTTCAGCTAGTCACCGATAAGCTAGCGGGTGCCAAGTTGTCACAAAAAGCGATTGTTTAGTATTCCAGAGTTTCTGACATAGGTACTGAGCTCACAGAGTACAGAGGCTTTCCCTCCCCCGCAAACTCAGACATTGCACACATTCTCGGCAAAGAAAGTCGTGTCTCCCAACAAAGCGAAATCCGGTCCCTTAAACACTCTGAGGGACATCTAGAACACTGGCCGCTCCTTCTTCACAGAGCATTTGAAAGACACTTGGGCAGGTCCAGCTAGCATCGGGTGATAACATCAAAGACAGCAGAAAATCAGCTCTGAGACAAAGACGTTGCATTCAGCCTCTAAAAAGACACCCAATGTATACAGCTATATAAAATAACAAGGTCAGGTCTGTAGGAGTTATTTGCTGAATTAAAAATGACACCCCCATATCAAAATGCATTGTCCTACAAAGCCAGAATGTGCCACAAGCCATGTTCCATGTTCAAATATTCATTTAAAACACCCTATTGATGTTTTTGAATGATACAACATCTTGCCGATGGAGCTCAAATTCCATGAGTAGAGAAATAGCCCTCCAGCCTCAGCTCTGCAAAAATATTATCCAAATATGGGCAGTGGGCAGATCCTTTTCAGCAGCTAATTATTCTCTTTGGGCCAAGGATGGGAGATGAAAACCACTCTGAACAATTAGGAAGGACGTACTTCTCATGGTTAGGACCGACCTGCCTGAGCCCTTTGGCCCTTTTCTCCTCATCAAGGTCAGTCTTTCTTTCTATCTAGACTTCCCCAACCCCCTAAAATGTCTCAGAGGTTCCTCATTCCTGAACTGTCGTACTACGGGCATTGCATCATGTGTCCTTCACTTCCTATGCCCCTAGCAAGTTCAATAAGCAGCTTCCACCTCTGCTCTTCTGAGTCTGGTCAAGTAAAGGCCATAGAGACCCAAGGGGCCCAGTTAATTAGAGCCCATGTAACCAGCTCCCATATCAATGCACAGAATGGGACCTCGCACCCACACTGAGGGCATAGGCCTTCGTGTAGGTTCTTGTAAAGTCAGATGACACACAGAAACATTGTAGGTGAACATTATAGGTATCTCGTTCCAGCTGTGAGTAAACATTTTTTTTGCCCATTGTGAGAAGCAGCTTTTAGGTTAATCTTCTATGTTTAGTCTTTTGTAATAGTGCACTTTAGCGGGTTTGCTTGGTTGGACTATTGAACTTGGAATAGGACATTCAGCAGGCATGGGGTCACCTTCAGCATGAGGTCACCTTCAGCATGAGGTCACCTTCACCATGGGGTCACCTTCAGCCTGAGGTCACCTTCAGCCTGAGGTCACCTTCAGCATGGGGTCACCTTCAGCATGAGGTCACCTTCAGCATGGGGTCACCTTCACCATGGGGTAACCTTCAGCATGAGGTCACCTTCACCATGGGGTCACCTTCACCATGGGGTCACCTTCAGCATGAGGTCACCTTCAGCATGGGGTCACCTTCAGCATGAGGTCACCTTCAGCATGGGGTCACCTTCAGCATGGGGTCACCTTCAGCATGAGGTCACCTTCACCATGGGGTCACCTTCAGCATGGGGTCACCTTCAGCATGGGATCACCTTCAGCATGGGGTCACCTTCAGCATGAGGTCACCTTCAGCATGGGGTCACCATCACCATGGGGTCACCTTCAGCATGGGGTCACCTTCACCATGGGGTCACCTTCAGCATGAGGTCACCTTCAGCATGGGGTCACCATCACCAAGGGGTCACCATCACCATGGGGTCACCTTCACCATGGGGTCACCTTCAGCCTGAGGTCACCTTCAGCATGGGATCACCTTCACCATGGGGTCACCTTCAGCATGGGCTCATCTTCAATGTCATGTACACACTCTTCCCATTTGAAGCAGAACAGCCCTGTGCTTGGTCATGAAAAATTCATGCAGCATTTTCAAACAGGCTTTTTCTATATTATAAAATGCTGTATGATGTATAAGTGAAGTATTGTTAGTTTAATAGAATGAAAATTTAATATTAAAATGGACATGAATAAGGTAAATAAATTAGAATGTTAAATTTATTGTATGGCAAAAAAACTGCTCCGATAAAATGGGCATCAGCTTCAGTTCATTGGTGTTTGTGGGCATTGACGGCTGCTCTCTTAACATCCTGAGTCTCAGTTGGGTTCAGGTCTGGACTTGGCAGTCCCAACACCTTGGTTTTCTTCTTTAGCCGTTCGGATGTTGCTTTTCTGGTGCTCTTGGCATGACCAAGTCTCACCACCGTTTAAGGTGTTGCACAGATGGCCTCATGGTCGCTTCGAACACTCCAAGTTCACTTCGATCACTCCATCGCCATGCTTGACAGCTGACATGATGTATTGTTCATATTGTGGTGTTATGCTTTGTTTGGTTTTTGCTAAACATGGTACATGGTGACCAAACTTCTCCACCTTGGTGTTATTGGTCAAAAGGATTATTCTATAATTGTTCTAGAACTTGTGCGGTTTGTTCAGATGCGATTTTGCAAGCCTTGTCTGGATTGGTCCCTATCCTGACCCCTTCCGTGTATCAGTTTTCCATTTGACCAACAGGTGTCACTGTCTCTTGTTCCTGTGGCACCACACGCTTGATGCGCTGAGCGGGTGGCTGTGTCATCAAGGCTGCTCTTCTTCTGTGAGTTCAAGCCTCAGCTAGTTGTAATTTATCACATTTAGGTTACTCTGTGTTGTCTTGGTTTATCATGTCGTTGTCTGTTTGTAGCCGTTGTTGCCCCGTGTTTGAGGCTATTCTGCTGTGCTTGAGGCTATTCCGCTGTTTGTTTCTGTGTTGCTCCTTGCCTTCTTTCTTGTCGCTTACCTACTTTGTTTTTGATGCCTCACGGTCCTTTTTTTTCTCCGTTTAAGTCCGAGTCGTCCTGCCGGGTTCTGCTTTCATGTGGCCACACTGCCATGACGCGGATGCTTGCTCGGTCTTTATTTCATTGTGCCGTCAGGAACGTGAGCATTTCACACGACCACTGAGCCCTGTAGGTGACACGATATGGCTCCTGCTTTTTTATTTTGAGCATTGAACGGTCTGATCTTTGTCCGAATTTGCTGGGACGCGCATTTCTAGGACAGATTTCGACTCTTTTGAAGGCTCTTCATTTGAATGCGGTCTTTCTTATTGTAGAACGGCGAATTTCACTTTGCTTGTTAATGGCCATTTCACTCTTCCCAGACTGATGAGCCGCAGCCTAAACTTCTCTGAGGTCATGGCCGATGTTTGTTATTCTTGCCATGATGCAAAAGCAACCCTGGGTATTCCAAAACACCAAACTGCCAAATGTTCTGCTTTTATGAAGGTAGTCACACTTCCTCATTATTAAGTAACCTTGTGCTTTTAATTAGTAACACCAGGCTGATAAATACTCTGTTTGGTGTAGTTTCTTTCTCCCATGTGATTCCTGAATGTAGAATTCTCTGATACAGAATACTTTGTGCATAATTTTTTTTGAGCATCCATACAAATAACATAATATTAAAAAGTTTACACACATGGTCAAAGGGGTGACAAAGGTTTCTAGAATAATGGATGTTTAAACCTTCATAGTAGCTTCTGCTATACAACTCAAAAATATAATCAGCGGATAGTGTGGAATAGAATAGTGGATTTTCGCCAAGTAGCCTTGGTCCTCTCACAGCAAGTGCCCTTTTGTAAAAACAAAAATCTCAAGGCCAGGCTTTTATTTTCAAAATTATTTCTGCAGTTTGTTCATGAAAAGGGTTTCTGGAGTAGTCTACAACGGAACACTCTCCTTTGCCATAATATAAGCGTATAGTCTACACAGGAACACTCTCCTTTGCCGTGATATAAGCGTCTAGTCTACACAGGAAAACTCTCCTTTGCCATAATATAAGAGTCTAGTCTACACAGGAACACTCTCCTTTGCCATAATATAAGTGTCTAGTCTACACAGGAACACTCTCCTTTGCCATAATATAAGCGTCTAGTCTACATAGGAACACTCTCCTTTGCCATAATATAAGTGTCTAGTCTACACAGGAACACTCTCCTTTGCCATAATATAAGCGTCT
>JAODUD010000050.1:6838602-6852306 GCA_026784285.1 Stomatorhinus walkeri | reverse complement strand
GGTGGGGGGGGGGGGGGGACTATCGGGGGAGGGGGTCACTGACCCCCTGCATTGCCCCTCCCTCTCCTGGCACAGGCTGAAGGTAGCCACGCGGGAGACGGAGCAGCTGAGGCGGGAGCGGGCGGCGTGGGAGAGGCAGGTGGGCGAGCTGCAGGGGCGCTGCGCTGCCCTAGAGGACGAGAAGTACGAGGCAGTAGCCAAGGTGCGCGAGAGCGTACAGCTGGTGGAGGAGGCCTCGCTGCACAAGGAGCAGGTGAGCGTGACTTGCTGAGCCTCAGACCTGCACCTTTCATATGAGCGGGTGAGCGTGTCCTGCTGAGCCTCAGACCTGCACCTTTCATATGAGCGGGTGAGCGTGTCCTGCTGAGCCTCAGACCTGCCCCTTTCATATGAGCGGGTGAGCGTGTCCTGCTGAGCCTCAGATCTGCCCCTTTCATATGAGCGGGTGAGCGTGACCTGCTGAGCGTCAGACCTGCACCTTTCATATGAGCGGGTGAGCGTGACCTGCTAGACCTTTTAATAATAAATACAGTGATAATTCCTAACAAGGTGATTCTACCAAGAAAAGCCAAATTCCATTACATTTTAATCGACATTAGAATTTAGCATTTACCGTTTTCTTTCTAGTTGTGCATTTTGGATATTTTAATTGATGGTACAAATTCAAAAATTTCAGGCCTTTCTGAGAGAAAAGCAGAAGGTGGAAGAGCTGGAGAACATGAAGGAGGCTCTGAAGAAGTTAATTCAAGATGCTGCCACTCGAACCAGAAAAGAGGCCAGTCCAGTTTGTTTCGCTTACAGGATGTGGAAGAGCTCTGGGTCGTTTTTGGGGCTGATACTGCATCAAGAATGATGTACTTGGTATTTTCCCAAAAAAAAACAAAGTCACAGTTAGACAGAAACAGCGTCTGGGTGTGCACTCGGGTGACCAAGATGGCATCCCACGCAAACGTAGCCCTTCAATGAAGTGCCTTATGCTCAAAGTCCACTTGTGTAGTCTGTTGGATTCCTTACCTTTGTTAACACATGAGCCGAAGTCTGGGAAAAAAATATTGCTTTGCTGGAAGTATTCAGGGTGCCTGTTCAGTTCCCTTAGCTGCTGAATGCTGTATATACAGTACCAGTCAAAAGTTTGGACACGCAATGCCGCACGTGATAGTGACGCATCACATGACCTGGTCACCTGACCTAAACCCAGTTTGGAGGAGTTCTACATATGTGGGACCTCCTTCAGGACAGCTGGAAGATCATCCCAGGAGGCCACCTCATGGAACTGGTGTAGAGGAGACAGTAGGTCAGCCAGTCCCTGGGGCAATTGGGGTTAAGGGCCTCGCTCAAGGGCCCAATGGTGACATCACTCTGCCGACCCAGCGATTTGAACCAACAACCTTCTGAGATCCAACTTACAGAGCTGCCCCAACCCCCACAAATTAATTAAATATTTTTTGGTCAGTATATAATCCATATATGTTATTATATAGTCTTCATGACTTAATACTTATTCTAAAAATAATACAAATAAACCTATGGGGAGGTGTGTTCAAATGTTTGACTGGTACTGTATTTGTAATGAACTGGTGGTGTAATATTTTAAACCGTTTGCTAATTGATGGATTTCCTCTTTCAGGTTGAGAATGTCCGTAAGCAGTGCAACGTACAGATCCATAGGATGGTGGAGGAGCTGTCGGCCCTTCAGCTGGTGTGTCGTCCACTCTGCGAAACGAAAAATCTCAAATTGCACTTATTTAGACCGAATCATACATTATGCATGGCATTAAGATGGAGGTCAGCTGCATTAACCGTGTTCCCAGCTCGTTATGTTTTATTTTTTGCTTGTTTGTTGTTGGACAGGCTACCTAACGTTGCTTGTTTGTTGTTGGACTGGCTACCTAACGTTGCTTGTTTTTGGTGATGCGGCGAAGCTGCTGTCCTCCGATGGACGATGCCAATAGCAGGTTGGCGGGGCTTCTGACTCATAATTCTGGGCCGCTGATGGATCTCGTGTATCCTGCATTTAGGAATGTGCAGACAAGCAGTCGCAGATAGAGAGAGGCTTGCGGGAGAGAGAGGCCGTGGAGGAAGAACTGGGAAAGGTGATTTCGCCATTCGTTTGTCGGCTTGGATGCAGACCGAACATATTCCTGCACATAGTAGGGGTGTCAGCAAGCAGTGTACTCACAATTCAGTGTGATACATTCATGACATATTCAACAAAATAAGGCTGAAGACAAACCAAGTTTGTGTTTTTTGAAGTTAAACGCTGATACAGAATGTTTACATTTATAAATATTAAACGTTCTACATTTCCTGTGTAGTGCAATACGTTAGGACCTTATTTAAAATAGATATTTAAATTGCTACAAAAGACACACGTGTAATAGGAAAAAAAAAATTCATGCTGAATATGGCATGTAAGACTTTACTAATGTACATTTTCCTGAAATTCTGTAGATCAGAGAAATCCAGATTTTATGTACAGACAATCCCCAGGTTACGATGGGGTTATGTTCTGATACACTTATCATAGTAAAACAAGAATGCATAGAGTATACATCACCTAACCGAACAAACTTCATGGCCTAGCCTACCTTAAACATGCGTAGATCACTTACATTAGCCTACAGTTGGGCAAAATCATTAACAGAGAGCCTATTTTATAATGAAGTGTTGAATACCTCATGTCATTTATTGAATGATCACACCCATCGTAAAGTTGAAATATCGTAACACGGACCAGAGAGTGTCTGTAGCGTTAGTGGCTGAAGCTATGGTTTTGATAATTAGTAGCCAATATTTTAGTATTTTTTGTGTTCTTTAGAATGTCCTTTAATATTTCACCACTTCCGATCTGGTGTTTGAGCATTGTGGCTATACTGTGTTAGTGTGCTGACTGATCGTTTGCCCCAGAAATGGACCAACTACAACGCAGACTTTAAAATCTCGTCCCTCAGATGTACCGAGATGGAAAGGCAGGGGAACCAGAGTACAGGAAGATCGACGCCCTCCATGAGAGATGCCTGGGTGCAGAGCGGCTGAAGGACGACCTGCAAATCACGCTCCAGACGATGCAGAACAAGATGAAGAAGATGGAGATGGAGTGAGTAACAGATGGGGACCTGCTCATCCGCATTTGGCAGTTTGGACTTAATGCTTGATGAATACATCTGTAGGTGCCGGTATCTTCACACTGACACATGAGGGAATCAAGATTGCATTACGGCACATATGCACGGCTTAAAATCCTGCATTGCATTTAATGCGATATTGAGTGATATGCTCAAATGCCGTCACAAAGCTTTGTCTCCGCAGTACCGCAGTCTTAAGCTAAAGAAGGCAGATCAGTCTTTACTATATTTTAAGAAGAAAAACAACTGACCATTTTTAACAAAAAATAAACTGGCATCGCATCCAGGATGTACCCCAGCCCCTTCTGCCTGGGATTCACTCCAGGGCTCAACGTGACCCTGACCAGGAAGAGTGCTTTGAGGATGGATGGATGGATGGATGGATGGATGCTTTAAAATATCCTCCCCCATCTTTCTCACAAATGTGACCGCAAAGCTGCCCAAATAGGGGACGTGTAGTTCCATGAATGCAGCTACTCATGTGCCGAAATCCTTAGGCATGCAGGACCCTTGTTCCGCCCGCAGGTATCAGGAAGAGCTGTCCCGCTCCCAGGAGGAGGTGCGCAGGCTGCAGGTGGCGCTGACGGGGGCCCGGGACGACTGCGGCAGCGTGAGCGAGGAGCGGCTGCGACTACAGCAGGAAAACCAGCAGCTGCGCAGGGAGATGGAGGAGCTGCGCAAGACCTCGGTGCAGGCCCAGAGGAAGGCCAAGCAGCAGGTAGGTCCCCGTGGGGGGGCCGGGGTGGGGGCGCCCGAGGCCCCAAGCCGCGCAGATACACCCAGAGAGGGCCGGAGTCACCGCCACCTGCCATTCTGCCTGCACCGTAGGTGTCGGCCATGCACCACGAGTTCTCCGTGAAGGAGCAGGGGCTAGAGGTCAGGGTGCGCGAGCTGGAGGAGAGCGGCCGCAACTCCTGCGCCGACCTCAGCCGCCTGCTGGTGGCGCAGCAGAGGACCAGCAAGCGCTGGAAGGAGGAGGCGCGAAAGCTGAACGAGGCCTTCGAGCACAAAGTGGGAAGCTTAAAGTATGCCACGTCTTTTCATACGTATGTGATGTGGATATATTTGGTGTTTGTTTACATACATGCAAGAGTGTCCACGCTTGTTTATAAAATGGTCAATGTTTCAATAGGCTGCAAAAGTCTTAGGCACTCTTAGAAAATGATGTTCAGATAATGATCATGTCGGTATAAAACTATAATATGTCTGTCACAGTGTCAGCTACAGCATTCCAAAACCTCTCCTAAGGTCAAAGGTCATCCCAGTAACCAACAAACCCATGTATTTTTTTTTTACTCAACCACTACGCCCCTTGAACAGCAAATCAGTACTTCATTGACTTTTTAAAACCAAATAAATACATTTCACTACCAGATCACTAAATGTAAAATGCACGGAATGGCTGAGGTGCCCCTGAGGAGAGGTTTGTGACTGAAGCGATGTTGGTCTAGCCATCCAACTATCAGAACAGAGGAAATTCCTCTTAGTTTTTGTAGTCACTCATAATTTTTCACATCTTCTCATGTTAAATTGTCTTTATTTGAGCATATATACTTTTACTGCTCAGATAAGATTAAAACATGTCCTTTTGCACAGTGCTGTATGTGCAGGAGTGAAGTGTTAACCCATTCAGGGGAGGCATGACCACATGGCACCTCAGCGCTTTTAAAAAGCTGTTTCTTCAAACTACTTCTTGACCTGAGGTCTCCCTGTCAAAATCCAGAGGGTTCGTAACACAGTGTAATGTACCGTGGAGTAACTCAACCTTACTGAACGTCTTGGCACATTGACCGCAGAGCTGAGCTGGTGCGACAAAAGCAGCATTCGCAGGACCTGGAGGTCCAGCTGGAAGGCGATCATGAAAAGATGGCGGAGGTAGAGTATCGCCGGATGACAAACCCATATACATTCCTCAGCTAGCCCTCTTTAGGACGTCAGCTATATGCATCAGTTACATCATGAGATCTGATTAACTATGAAAGTAATCAAGGCCAAGTGCAAATAGATAATTAACTGCACAGATTTTGAAGTACTTGGAAGGATTTCTGAAGTACAAGTCATGTAATACAAAATGTGGTGTACATTTTCTACATTTGTTGAGGATTATTGAAGAACTGTATCCCAATAAGGATATGCTTTATCCGTCTATCCATCTTCTAACTACGGACCAGTTGATGAAGGTTCCTGTAGTCGCCCTCAGGTCTGATGCAGGGAAAGACATCGAAGAGGAGACAGGACACACAGACACAAACGGTCACACACCGTTTCACTTAAACGCAGGTCTACACTAAAAGAGGAAACCCATGAAAAGACGTCAGGGACTACATGTGTTTTGCTGAAAATGTGCATCGCCTTCAGCCAGACGCATCACGAGCCTTGTGCAGAAGGAACCCCCAAAAGACTCAGAATGAGCCCTTGAATGATTTGTTTAGCTCAAATGCTTTAACAACCACATTCTGCTTGATAAACCCCAGATGTCTTTAAATCCCAGCCACGCCCCCGACTACAGCACAGCAGTGGCATTTCTGTACACGTGTCTGCTGTCATTACAGTATGAAAGACAAATGGCAGAGTATCAGGAGAAGATCAACAGACTCCAAAGGCGTCTGACTCACGCCGAGCAAAAGGCATCAACGGTATCACAGCAGGTACTGCAACCCTCTGACTAGGGTGTTAGCGCTGGTGTTAGCAGGTCATTTACTCTGCTATATAAAGTTAATCCGGTTTAGTTTCTTTGATTTACCCAGCTTGGCCTAGCATTCATTGCATATTTGACTGGGATACTTAATATGAAGGTGAAAGTGTCACTTGAAATTGTTGAAACGTGTCCTCTTCATTTAACCCATATGTGACATAGTAAGGACAGCTATTATTTACTACCCAGGGAGCAGTGCTGGGGGGCAGTATCTTGCTGGTCAGGAATTTAAACCAGCAACCTTTGATCACAAGCATGCATCCCTAACTGTTAGGCCACCACTGCTCCACATTATATACCTTTGTTATATACACTCTATATACCGCCCAATATATTGTGGGGCAGTATGATATACAATATATATAATGAGGATTTTCCAGAGTTTCTCCAATAGTGTGACAGGTCTGTGTATTGGACAACAAAGAGAAGAATTGAGAAGAATGGAGGACTGAAAACTTTATTATCCTGAACAGTAGAGATCAAACAAGGAGAACTTCAGAGGTTACTGACCACAACTAAATGAGAGTTCTTTTCTCCCCATCCAGCTCAGCATTGTCGCATCGCAAAGAAGAAAAGCAGCCTCTTTAATTGATCTAGAAACGGGATAAAATGTGCCAAGTTCCAAGGACCATCTCTGTGATCCATGAAATGTTATTTTTTACTGTAATATTTGTAATAAATCCACTCAGTGCTTGACTGACTCACATTGTTAAAATCACCAGTGTGCAAATTTTTCTTTTTCACTCCTTTTGCGATACAATTTCCTGATTTTTGTATGTACCGTGTACGTACACTTGGCAATCAAACTTCTCCATCACCAATCAGTCAATCTGATTAATAAATATGACATAAGAAGTGCAGTTCTAGTGCCACCGGCCTTTGAATGAAATAATGCTTCATACAGAAATCGGCTCTGAACACCCTGAGATGTTAAGTCTTCACTCCATGGACACCTGAACATTGTCTGGTTTACTTTGCTGCTGTTGGTCGTACTTTCTTGCTGCATAAATCAGAACAAAGAAAGTAAGTGGAGGTTCATTACAATGAATCATTATTAAATCTCACCTATAAGAACAAGAATACATACGAAGTGTTCGTTAAAAATGCGTGTTTTGTACAGTATGAAGGACAGTAACGGTGATAATCGCGTCTCTGTAAACACTGAAATTAGCGTTGGTTTATTAGTTATATTCAGTTGAAATGAGTGCAATAAAATCGCAAATGTATCTGATGATAGAGCACTAAAAGTCTGCTAACACATGGGTCATAATCGTCCAAATGAAGCCGAATCCGCCCGCCTACTCACCAATGGAGTACATTTCTAACTGCTGGCGTAAGCGCACTTTCTGCAGGCTGTCGTAGAAGTTGGGCTCCGGTGTGGAGCCCACGGTTGGGGGCAAAGTGAAAATCCGCATTATCTTCCTCTTGTTTCTGCAAAACACGAGCGAGGCAGATACAGATGACTTGACTCGACTACCACCCCACCTCCTATGTCTAATCAATACCTCACTGACATTTAAAAACTGACTTAATTAATCGACTCAACGTGAAATGTAATAACTACATGGAATGGCTGGGGTGCCCCTAGGTAGACGTTTGGGAATTGAACGGCCAGTGCAAAACTCAAATGCAGCCAAGAACCAAACGGATGCTCCGGTACTCACTTTCTGGCGTACATCAGCAAACCAATGCTAACCAGGATCACCAAGAGATACACATTAGTTGCTTCGTTCCAGGCTTCGTGCACCGAATAATCGATCGTTTCGTCGTCAGCCATCACGCCGTAGCCCGCCATCGCAACACTACGACGTTAAATACGTCGAATATGGAAGTGCGAGTGTGCGTAAACAAAAGCAGATTCTGTTCCGGATTGACAAAGAGTGGCTACTGTTAGAGAGTAAGCGGTGAGCGAGAAGTGAGGCGAAAACTCGTCACTGCCCCCTAAAGGAGAGGAGGCGAACAACGCAATTTCTCGGGGCATATTAATAATGGAAGAGAATTTGAGTTAACGCAAGGTTTTAAACAACAATTCCGCATTAGATTATCTCTTGGGTGATATTAGGTTATTTGGGATTTCCGATCTGAACATCTATATAGCGTCTGTATAGCCCTGATTGCCACACACCTCCCTCGCCCCCGCATGGTTACTGGTTATTGCGTGTTTCAACTAGCAGTACTGCGGATATATACACACATCAGAGAATTTCATTCTAAACGTACGTAGCCCTAATGCAGATTACATATAAAACGATTTATATGATCAAAAACATAAAACTGACTATAATCACAGCTTAATTTAAAGGGCTTGGTCTCAGCAGAGACCTGCCCAAAACTGAACGATTGCTCACTGTCGTGCGACGACATGCTGAGATAGTGAGATAGATACCCCTAAGCCTACTTAGATGTTATAATCTCAGAGCCGAGCTATTTTCACGATTCCACAATTTGTGAATAATACTTGTACTTATGCCACATATAGGCACTTTTAAAAGAGTTGTGTTTCTTTGGGCAACAGGCCAGACGTAAATCTTGACATTGCGGGGTTTGGTAATTAAACCTACTTTCAATGTACATAAATGAATAACCTGTCTACCTCTATTCATACTATGATTATTTTTCATTGCTGTTTTGGTCATAATACAGAATATAACCCAGTAACTAGTTGTCTTGTTCAATTAAGGAAATTTATCAAGTACACTCGTCCTAGTTTGACCGCATCCCCGGCCGTTGCTAGGTAACCGTAAACATGCCGGTTTGTTTCACTTCGTTGCCGTACTGGACTACTGGTGTACTGACTCTTAACTGGTTGCACCTTCTGACAATTATACTATTATAATTAATAGATATAACCTATAGGTGCCGTGGAATAAACTCATGTCCTGTAAGTATGAAGTCACGAGAAGTATTATTGAAACAGTTGACATGCAGTAACGTCTCGTTGGATAATATAGTTAAAATTAAGTAAAATATTGAATCCACAAACAATACAAGTAAAACACGTAAGGAACAGTGCCGGGCAACTCGTTGAATGTTCATTTAGTTTTCACTGTAAACCAGCTGTGTAGAGTGCCATCTGTGTAATGAGCTGTATGTTTACTTATACTTATTTTCTACATCTGCTAGAGCTGTATTCTACCTTACAAATGATTATTTCAATTTTTATTTATGACTCCCTTATCTATTTTTAATTACCGAACGTGGCTGGCGTGAACTAGAACGTGCTGTAACGTATCGTATCTAATGACAGTTTGTGGGGTTGAGGGTGATATATTGCTGCAGTACCTGCCCAGTGTAAATGAAGCGGAGTTTACTCGCTTTCCGCTGGTAGTCAGCTATCCTGACTCCTGCCCCTTGCTGCATATCTATTGCAACTGTTTATCCGATGACTCTAGTGGATGGATGAATTGATTAATGAGGAAACTTTCTTACAGTGGCAGAATTAGCTTACTATAACGCTAGTAAAGCTCCTTGCTGTAGCAACTATTAAATACCTTTAAATAGCTCGTTACCAGGGATGTCAACTCATTTGGGTAACACCTTTTTAGACTCTCATGCTCCCACAATAAATCTTACGGGAAATCTACATAATTTCATTACAAACCTAAAATTATCTACATTAAAACCATTAGGGTAGTTTGCAAACCCTACAAACTATTTACAAACCGTTACATACTTGTAAATTTGTGTGTAGACTTGACTCGATTTCAAAATCTCACACCTGCCAGCTGACCAAGTCGGCAACCCTGACTTCTGTAAATAGGTAGCTAAATAGGTAGCAAAATGCATGTGTTAATTTTTATTTGTATCATTATCAAAATGTTCAGTGGCACAATGGAGCGACAGCAGGGGTTGCCAGCGCTGCTGGGTCAGGTTGATCCTGACCTGCTTCTAGCTAGGCTAATTTCCGTAGCACCTCCGCGGCCATATCGCAACCCAGAAGCCCTTGTTTTTCCCGGCACCACCAAGGCCTTGGAGCGCAGGAGAGCAAGAGAGAATCCGGTTGCGCTGGAGATGCTGGTGTGTATCTGCAAGTCTTCGTCTGGCTCCAAACTTGTTTTCGTGCTTTGGGGGCTCATTCACACAGTGCTTAAGTGTAACGTGGTTTGTTTCAGCCTGTTCTAAGGACGTACCAGGAGCGTAGGAAGCTAACATGCTCAAATTATGCAGAAGTGGGAATGCATTCCGCATCTGCAGAAAGGTCATCGCCCTCAGTGCACCTTCCCAGACTCTCAGGACTAGAGACTCAGAAGCCGGTTAGCCATTGTGTCACCGTCACCAAGTCACCCGCCTGTCCTGTAGGCATCCCATGAGTTATGTTGACTTATGTTACTATGGTTTCCAGGGTCAACTGTCCCAAAGTAAGAGCTACTCCCCAACTCCTCCCAAAAAGCTCCGGTCCCATGCAGACACCTCAGCTTGGCCACTGTACCACACGCCATCTCCTCCTCACTCCCACCCGCTGCAGTTCAGATCGGTAAAGGAGGTGATCCATGCAAAAATGTATGAACCCCTTGACATCATTCAGACCATCCGCAACAACCCTCATCTGGGAGTCCTCTACTTAGTTCCAGCTGTACCCAAGTCCTCAATCAATTATGACCCATACAACCTCAAGTAAGGGCAATTTTGCAATGTTTCATTCCAAATTTACCATAGGTTTTTTCATTATGTGTCATATGTTTTTTTTTTGTGATTAATTCCATTGAGTTGAAATACTAGGTTCATGTGCCCATTCAGCAGTATTTTGTGTGTGAAGTGTGTCAGCTATCATATCAATCACTGTCTTTTGGACAGGGTCGTGGAATATGTCAAAAAGAAGAGTCCAGACTTCTTCACCATCAGCCCAGCAGGCGTGACGAGCTGGAATAAGGGGGAAGATGCGTTTGTGCCGCTGAATCGGTGGGAATACGAATGGCGCTGCTACCGGAAGCTGCTGCGCATACCCACCTTCTCTCTCTTCCGCAAGTGGAAGGCTTTCCGGGTGTGGAGGACCAACGTGCGCTCCAAGAACATGAAAAAGCACAGGTCCTCGCTGCAGAAGCACCTCTTCATCGCCAACGAGGTCAGCGTAGTCATTGGCTAACAAATGTCCACTGGGCTGTGGGAAACTTTTTTCAGTCATGAAAGGGAATCTTATTCTGTGTAAAAACAATTTCTATCATGCAGATTCGAAACAGCGATCCATGGGGGGGGAGGCAGGGGAACCCCCTGGATGAGATATAAGTTCATCATAGGGCACATACATGCATTAAAACATGCATTAAAAATTAAGATAAGCCGTATGACATGGGACGGATATACATATTCCACACACCGAATGTAGAACCAGGATTCTCACCTGCTACCCAGGAGCCACAATCATTAATATTTTATAAAACCCAACTTAGATAAGAAGATTTTCAGAAGAGCAATATACTGACCAGGTGGGCATCTTCCATCACTGTCTGCAGTCACTGCGTCCTGCACTCATTGACATTTGGGAGATGTGTTACCGCATTAGTGCCATGAGCCTGTGCTGCTTCGAGAAGGACCACACTTATACCCTCAAAGAGTTCCAGTGTGCCCAGTACAAACAGCTGAAGGAGGTATGGCTTCAATCTATCGAACCGTACCTGTATTTTACATAATATCTGATTTTAAGTTTGCGGGAAAAAAAATCAAAAAAAACCTGTTGAAATTTGATGATTGAGTATATTGCTGTGAGGTCAGTTTGGTGCTCTGTGCTTTGTTTCAGGTATCTTCTCGCCTGGAGGAATTCAGAGAGCTGGTGAAGGAGATGACCAAGACCGCATGCTGCACAGCTCTGCTGGAGGCCGGATACTTGCCCGACAACTACCTGGGCCGCTCCCAGGCTGCAGGTGCAGAGAATCGACAGCACTGGGAGCAAATCGCCTCAACTTTCAGGCCACCATTCTCAAGCTGGGACAGAGGCAGGGAGACTGATTGTCATTGTAAAACAAGAAAACCTGCAATTTACTGTTGGCTGTACAATTCCCCTGTGCCTCTTAACTGCAGGGGAGCAAGTTCTGGCCGGACAGACGATGTCTAAGATGGAGATTCTTCTGGAGAAGTCACTAGATATTCCTTGTTTTCATCAGGTCATGAAGAGATCCCACTGCAAACGTCTCACATGGTTTGTTTTCACATCATTTCTTTTAATGGGGCCATAGAAAGAAGGTTTTCTCTACCTTTCAGAGGAGTACTTTCTCGTCTTACGCTCACTTGACGTAATGTTCATACTATTGATGGTGACCAACTGTTCAGCTTTATCAGACTCGTGGACTACCTAATTCTGGACACCTTGTACATACTGGTGGTGAATTCTGTGACCTCGTTGCTGAGTTTCCTGAAGGGGCACATTGACAGTACTCCCTCAGAAGATGTCATCCAGAGCTGGTGTCTCTTTGAACGCGAAGAGAACACCAAGAAGGTAGTGACATTTTTGGCGATGCAGTCGCGCTAAGCAGGTTTACTCAAAAAGTTCTAATTTAACTCATTAATAGTATTACAGTATTATCATTGTTGGGAAACAATGTACTACAAGCATTTATTTTAAAGGACGAATTGTAAGTTGTGTTTTAGAGCAACTATCCAACCTCAGTGATAAAACTTGTTCAGATTAGGAATTATAGTTTGGCATGTTTTAGCATTTAGGGTTAATGATTTAAAAAAACATTTAATTTGCTTTGCAATGCAACTTAATTTGTATGCTATCTGATTTTAAGGCTGCATATTTGGGTGAAATATTTAGTCTCCTCATCTCTCACTTTTTACTGATCACTACAGGGCAGTGTCCTGGACAAGGCCCATACACCACCAATGTTCACGTCAGAGGTGCTGCTAGAGACCCAGTGTGTGTCCTTCAAGCCTTCACTAGAAGACTTCCTGGTTAGTAGAGATGATCTGCAGTTGTCGTGTCTGTGTAAGGGCTGTCTAGTATAGTTTTCTCCATTAGACTCTGATGTACGATTTTGGCTTGCATGACAGGACAGCGTTGGGGAGATCATTACGCATTTTCAGGAGACAGTACTCTCGGTGGATACCCTGCTCTTCGACTCCCACTTTGATGCCTTCACAGAGTCATTACGGAGTAGCAAGGTAGACGTGTGCTTGTGCTTCTATATTTGTTCAGTATTTGATTAGTCTATTGCGTATATAGTGCTGTTTCAGGATGTTGTGATTTTAGAATCACCTCATTGAGATCGTGATGTTACAGGAGGTGGATGCTGAGATATCCAAGGACAGCCACAATTTGGAGATGATGTTCAGGGATGAGAACCTTCTGCACACTCTCATCGAGAACATAAAGGTGACCACTAGAACTGTTAGGATTGTTGCTACAATGGGCTTATGATCAAATGAATGTTAGTGCAAGGCCTCGTCAAAGATATTGTCATTGTATATCGTGATATAGTATTTAATGGTATAGTTGCAAAAACTAACCATAATCTTAATTACTCGTTGTTTAATCCCCGGGTAAAAAATGTCCAACTTATGGACAACTTGACAAAAAGCCTGTTAAAATGATGATTCGTAATATATGCATGCACTACTTAGTGAAGCCTGAGAAGAAACTGCACGACTTCAGCAGTTCGTCTCTCTAGCTACAATACAGTACTGTATGTACTTTTATTATTAGTGTATATAATACAGTAATTATCATTATTATTATGTATTGTATTATTTTGCTACCTACAAATTCGACCTAAAGCCCGACTTGGGGAATGGATCTCGTTTGTAACCTGGGGATGGTCTGTAATGACTCTGGATGACTGCCTGGTTCAGTTGGCCGTCATCCTGCTCGATAAGGATGCTGATGGCATGCATCTCTGTATTCCCACGTCTCACCAGCAAGCTCTGCAGTTTTCCTTCAGTGCAGCAAAC
>JAODUD010000050.1:6821707-6833469 GCA_026784285.1 Stomatorhinus walkeri | reverse complement strand
AACACTGTCACCTCACACCTCTGAGACCAGGGTTCCATGCGTGTGAAGTTTGCGTGCTCTCCCTGTGTTCTCCCTGTTTTGTCCCTGTGTTGTCCCTGTGTTGTCCCTGTGTTGTCCTCTGCTTTCCCCCTACCCCCATAGTCCAAAGACATGCTGAGGTGAGTTGGAGTTGTGGAATTGCCCGTAGCTGTGTGTCCTGTGATGGGTTGGCGCCCCCTCCTGGGTTGTTCCCCGCCATGCACCTGTAGCTGCCAGAATAGGCTCTGCAACCCTGAATAAGATATGTGGTTACAGAAGATAGATGGATGGATGGATGGATTCATTCACATTTGTTTAAAATTGTAGTTCAACTTTAGGGTATGATTTTTATTTTTAAACAAGTATAAATGGCGAAGAAGCTAAACTAGTGTTTCTCATCCTGGCTCTTGGGGTCCCCCAGATGGTCTACATTTTGCTCTCTACAGGAGCTGGGAAGCAAAAACATGGACTGACTGGGGGTTTGGAACCATCGAAACCATGCGTGGCCTGATCTCATTTTTATAAAGATAGCGTTCTCTATTTTTATTTTGGTGTGTGTTTTCAGGTCTGCTGGAGATGTTCCAGAACAACAATGCTTTACTGGACCAGATTCAGAAATGCCTAGAAGCATATCTGGAGTCCAAGAGAGTCATCTTCCCCAGGTCAGGAGAAAAGGGGTCTGTACGAGGGAAGTGTTCTTAAGTACGCTGGGAATGTCTAAGTACCATTTCATAAAAGGTGGGATTCAGTCGATGACTTTAATCATAGACTGCATCATCTGGCTTTATTCATAAAAGAATAAAATTGTTTTTTATAACTATCATTCCGGCAGTATGTTGCATAGAGTTGTCGTCAGTTATGTTCAGGTTTCAGTTATGTTATGTTCAGGTTCTACTTCCTGTCAAACGACGAGCTGCTTGAAATCCTGGCGCAAACAAGGAACCCTCTGGCAGTGCAGCCCCACCTGCGGAAATGTTTCGACGCCATCGCTCGACTGGAGTTTGCATCCGTCCCCCCACCGTCCTCCGATGCCCCCGACAAGGGGGACGCAGAGAAGGTCTTCAGCAATGACATCCTGGCCATGGTGTCTCCTGAGGGAGAGAAGGTCAGTGCCGCAGGTCTTCTATCTGAAGTGACACGAGCCGCGTCCTGCCGCTCTCATATCTGATGGCCGGCGTACCGTCGAACAAGGATGAGCTTGTTGGGTTTTTCAATAGCTACCAATTTATATTTTAATGTATTTTTAAACTACAGGTAGTCCCCAGGTTAAGAACAACTTGTACTTATGAGGGGACTGCCATAAAACCTGTTATACAAGAAAATCTGAGCTAAATAAAATGGCCATAATAAGGAACACTTGCACTACTTTGCGACACTCATGAAAACATTACACGGCTTCAGCGGCTCGTTGCTTGAGGTACACAGTACTGTATGTAGCTACGTTTATTATTACTGTATAATAACAAAAACAACAATTATTACTACTACTATATGTAGTAGTAGTAGTAGTAGTAGTAGTAGTAGTAGTAGTAGTAGTAGTTTTATGACTTGCCTACTAATCTGACTTAATGGCAGACTTAGGGAAGTGGCCTCATTTGTAAACTGGGGACAGCTTGTACCAATAGGCTACACTGGCATTATTCCGGTTGTGGCCTTGAACAATTTGAATTTGTGGCCTTGAACAATTTGAAATTGGTTTCCTTCTTCCTGTGATGTAGGTCGGTCTTGGAAAAGGTTTGAAGGCTCGTGGGAATGTAGAAGACTGGCTGGGAAAGGTGGAGGAAGCTATGTTTTCGTCCCTGAGGCGTCTGAGCAAGGCCTCGATCGCAGACTATCAGAGCAGGCCCAGGGCAGAGTGGGTGGTGGCTGGTCACCCCTCTCAGGTACAGCTCCAGTAAGGCAATTTCGACGGCGCCAGTTTCAATTTCTGACTATAACACTCAAGGCTTGGGTCCCGTCACCTAGGTCGTGCTGACCGTTTCCCAGTTAATGTGGTGTCGAGACTTGGACAGCTGTTTAGAAGGGGAACATGACCACTTCGAAGCTCTTCAACAGTTCGAAAAGGTCAATTTTGAGGTATGGTACAAAGGGAATACATAAATGAAATATGTTTAATTTTACTTCCGTGACAAATATGCATGCCATTCAGTACTGCCTCGTTCCCTGCTTGCTAAAGGTCACCCTTCATTTGCCGTTCTGTTCCTACTTGAGTCCCACCTTGATTTCGCCCAGCAAATCAGTGCCGTTTCTCCTAATCGTGCAGAGGCTGAATGATTTGGCCGCGCTGGTGCGTGGCAGCCTCCCCAAGTTGCACCGGGACGTCATCACCGCCCTCATCACCATCGACGTGCACGCCCGCGACATCGTCACCGACCTCATCAAGGAGAAGGTGGCTCCTGGCCGCGATGCGGGACGACAGAGCGGCCGGTGAGATACTCGCACGGGGCATTACCTTCAGAGCGATAAGCGCGTGCTCTCTCTCTCTCTCTCTCTCGTCTGCACCCGTCAGGTTGGTTCGAGCGACAGCTTTCAGTGGCAGAGGCAGCTCAGGTATTACTGGGACCTCGACCTAGACCACTGCGTGGCCAGGATGGCTCTGTCGCAGTACCTTTACGGATACGAGTACCTGGGCGCCTGCCCCCGGCTTGTGATCACGCCCCTCACTGTAAGTGCTCCGCGTACAGAAATATGACAGCTGCGTATTTTATACACATTCCTCTGTGAATGATATCGCACAAGGTAATCAGACAAACCCTAAATCTGAATCTCTCAAAATAAACAAGACAAGATAAAACTTAGCGAAAAAACAGCTTGTGGGTGTATTATGGGGTGTAGAACCTTAACCTGTGAGCCTGTGGGTGTATTATGGGGTATACAACGAGTTTGTGGGTGAATTCTGGACAATGGCAGAGAAATCTGAATATAAGACTGACTGAACGACCACATAGAAGCTGGAGTTGATACTGTATGTAACAAATTGAACTGCTGGGCGGTTTCAGGACCGTTGCTACCTCTGCCTGATGGGGGCGCTGCAGCTGGACCTGGGCGGAGCCCCGGCCGGGCCAGCAGGAACCGGCAAGACAGAAACCACCAAGGATCTTGCCAAAGCCCTGGCTATTCAGTGTGTTGTGTTCAACTGCTCAGACGGCCTGGACTACAAGGTGCCTCCCTGTGTCTGTTACCCATCAAACCCCTTTCACCCATTTGTCCATCATATTCTTTACCCCATTACTGCTACTCAGTTTACATGGACTGTCTCCTGAGTAAATGATTGGTTACATTCTTTGTTCCTCTTTCTCTATCAGCTTTCCCATTGGGTGCTTCCTTGTGCACTAAATGCATGTTTTTGCAGACATTCTCACTAGGTGTCAGCATAACCTAAGTTGTGTTTTATGAATCTTAAAATGCTTTTGCCATTAGGTTGAGAGTATGTTTATTTATTTATTTTCCCCAAAGTGACATACAAGCAAGGTTCATAGCACATTACAAACTTTATGCACTACTATATTTTAAGTTTCATATTATTTAATTGCATAAAATATATTTCTCAGTTAAGTGCATTAATAATTAAAAAATGCATCAGAAATTGAGAATTTTTAAATCCTATTAATACAATTGCTTATTTTTATTTTCTCTACTGTTGTCCAGCTTGTTTTTCCTTTTACATTTTTAAAAGAGCCAATGGTGACTCACTTAACTCTAATGATTTCATTCGAGGTTTAATCCTTTTCAGGGAATAATCTTTTAGGGCAGATTCCCAGAGTCCAATCTTATTTCCAGCTTCTGAATTATTATTTTATTATTCTGAATAGCAGCTCTATCAAGGCATTTTGTTACCAAAGATGACAGACAGGTTTTATATTTCGCCTGATACATTCATATGGAAATGATACCCGGTGCCTCAATGCGGTCTTATTACAAAATCCATTCCTCTTTTTATAAATCCATGGAAACCATCTTCATATTTCTGGCTACTGTGAATCAGCATTCCACTGTTTCTTTAAAATCGCACTTAATTAATTTCACTATGCTTATCTGCATTCACACCACTCCTTTTGTTAATAGCCTCGTTCTCTTTAATCAGATGATGGGCCGATTCTTTAGCGGCTTGGCCCAGTCGGGGGCCTGGTGCTGTTTCGACGAGTTTAACCGGATCGACGTCGAGGTCCTGTCTGTCATTGCCCAGCAGCTCATCGCCATCCGCAATGCCAAACTGGCTAAGGTAGTGTGCTTCCCCAAATCCACACCACACCCCAGCACAGAGTCCTAACGATTCATTCTCTTCCTGATCCCGAATTCCAATTTCTGTGGTTCTAATAAGTTTATCCTTTGAATTCCAAGCTGAAGATCTTCTCTCTTCTTCCATCTGAGATGTGTCACACTTTGGATGTAGAGTCACTCCTGCACTTTTGCTTCCTCGAAGAAATGTTTCGGTCTCTGTTCTAACCCGCCGCCCCTGGTTGTCGACGGGTCGTAACCCAGCTGTCCAGGTTCATGTTCGAGGGCCGGGAGATCAAGCTGGTGAGGACGTGTGCGGCCTTCATCACCATGAACCCCGGCTACGCGGGCAGGACGGAGCTGCCAGACAATCTGAAGGCTCTCTTCAGACCAATAGCCATGATGGTGCCCAACTACGCTCTGATCGCCGAGGTCACTGGCAGCCAGTCGTCTCATGCACATGTCGCATCTACGTAACACATTCTGTTACAATGACAGAGGACTCTCGATTTTGCTCCAGGTGTATCAGACATCTCACCCCCATGTGGCCTTTGTACCTGTCATACAGGTGATCCTCTATTCCGAAGGCTTTGAGTCCAGTAAGACTCTGGCCCGAAAGATGACCCAGATGTACAAACTGTGCAGCGAGCAGCTCTCTCAGCAGGACCACTACGACTTTGGCATGCGAGCCGTCAAATCTGTGCTCGTCATGGCTGGGTGAGGGGATGAACCTCAGGTCATGACAGCTGACTGACCCGCAAGTCCACAATGACTTCCCTTGTATTGGCACTTCACTGTCAGAGAAAAAGATGCAAAACTCAGGACTATTGTGAATGTGATGACTAGTGATGGATTTGGAGTACAGCTGCAGTTTCACGCTTAAATTTCTTTTTGCAGTGCATACTAATTTACGGGGGATTGATTTACAGACACGAGTGGATATCTCATGACACTCAAAAGTCAGTGTCAGTGAATTTTCTCTTATACTAACCATAAATCCAAATTTATAGCTAAGCCATTATTATGGCCTGCTCACAAGGCAATAAAAGCAGTATGCTTTGCTGAATTATGGATGAACTGGTATTTATTTACCCTGGACTTTAACAACATACAGCTACTCAGGTTTAATAACAGCTGTTTAGGGAAAATACTAAATTTACTCTGCAGAGATTAACTCTACAGAAATTAACGCTACATTTTTATGAGCCACAGGGTTAGTGTTTGTAGTACTCACCCTTTATCCAACTTACTCATTCAAGACAAGTGGGCAAGTATAATTTCCACCACTGCCTGTATGTAAGGGTTATGGAACCAAGTTTCTTTTTCAAGAGTAATCAATGGAGCAACCAGAGCCTGAAAAGTACATTTTATTCTGAACTTCCAGGTCCCTAAAGAGAGAAAATCCCCACCTTAGTGAAGATGTGGTCCTGATCAGAGCGCTCAGAGACTCCAACCTTCCCAAGTTCCTCACAGACGATGCCTTGCTTTTTGGGTAAGCGTTGAGAGTCTATCGTGTCGTTATGCAGGATACGCAATGACTGCAAACAAAAGCGTCTTCGAGTCCAGAAAAGCTTTCGTCTTGTGTAATTCCACAGAGGCATCCTCTCAGACCTGTTTCCTGGTGTGACCATCCCTGACCATGACTATGGGGTTCTCCAGTCCACCATCGCAGACTGCCTGGGTCAGCTTCATCTGCAACCCCTTCCCAGCATGATAAACAAGGTCATCCAACTGTACGAGACCATGATTGTACGTCATGGTGTGATGCTAGTGGGACCCACGGGTGGTGGCAAGACCACGGTCTACACCGCCCTAGCCAAGGCCTTGGAGACGCTATACTCCAGAGGGCACAAGAACCCCTTCTACCTGCCCGTCAAAACTTACGTACTGAATCCCAAGTCAGTGAGCATGGGAGAGCTGTACGGCGAGGTCAACCCACTCACTCTGGAGTGGCGTGATGGCCTGATGGCCCTAACCGTGCGGACAGCCACCAAGGACCCCAGCGACGAGCACAAGTGGGTGGTCAGCGATGGGCCAGTGGACGCCCTTTGGATCGAGAACATGAACACCGTGCTGGACGACAACAAGATGCTGTGCCTGGCCAATAGTGAGAGGATCAAGCTCACGCCATCCATCCACATGATGTTTGAGGTAAGGCTTGACCGTACTCGTGTAACTAATTTTATGTCATCTTCCATTGCCGACAACCAGTTCCAATGCTAAGAACCAAGTACACAAGGATGATAAAATCTCTAGATGCTGTTCTTGCCCCACCACAAATATCAAGGGTTCTTGGGAGGCAACTTAGCAAGACCAGTCTGGCCAAAACCACAAGTACGGTCTTCGCATTCATGGTACTGAGGACCAGCCCATGTGTCATCCTTACCTTCTTGGTTTGCCTCCATCTCAGGTCCAGGACCTGGCTGTGGCTTCGCCTGCCACTGTCAGTCGCTGTGGGATGGTCTACGTTGACCCTACTGAGCTGAAGTGGATGCCGTATGTGCAGTCGTGGATTACAGGGCTTCCCGACAAAGTGAGGTCACACATTCTCAATTAATGACAGAAAAGACCCAATCTTTAC
Source organism: Stomatorhinus walkeri (assembly GCA_026784285.1). Taxonomy (NCBI): domain Eukaryota; kingdom Metazoa; phylum Chordata; class Actinopteri; order Osteoglossiformes; family Mormyridae; genus Stomatorhinus; species Stomatorhinus walkeri. The sequence continues at coordinate 6,826,652 of JAODUD010000050.1, read as the reverse complement.
TATATTAGTCTGGATGAGCCATTAAGATAAATGGATGGCTGTATACTGGGACTTTGCTAGGATCGTCAGGCATCGAGGCTGCCCCTATTCCCCATTCTGATGTCACAATGATCATAGCACCATGGAGGGTTTGGGAAATGCAGACCTGAACTAGGACTGCATGGAATTCTGAGCTTCACTGTTAAAACATCTGAGTAAAGCAATTAAGGACTCTAAATACCCCAGACTCGTGATGTGCTGTTGTAGGAAAGGGAGGTACTTGTTATCCGTAACATAAGTATATTTTACGGTACATTTTACCCACAGATAACAGAAGCCATGAGGGCATACCTGCTTAATCTGTTCGAGCAGCATGTGGAGAATGGACTGCAGTTTGTCAGTAAGAGGTGTATCCAGGCTATGGCTCAGGTGGACATCGGTAAGGTGACCACCCTCTGCCGCCTGCTGGAGGCGCTGTTGCTGAGCAGGGGTGGACCTCGATTAGACATGGTACATGTTGGCTTATTCTACTAAGTGTGACTGTTTTATTATCCATAGCATGATAGATCACTAGTTGTTAGCATCATAATGAAGAATTGTACAAAAATGCAGTACCTCGATGTTTTTGACCTTGCGGCTACGTATGATGGTGCACCACCGTTTTATAAAATCAGCGGTGGGCATCGAAGAGTGCATTGTGCATTTTGTTTGTATTCATAATCCATCTATATATAGAATGTAAACCTAAGCCAGTCATTTTTAATTCGTTCTAGGAGCCCAACAGGTTGAACAGTGTCCTGTGCCAGACCTTTGTGTTCTGCTATCTGTGGTCAGTGGGAGGCAACTTGGCAGAGAGCCACTGGGACGCGTTCGACCACTTCGTCAGGCAGCAGTTTGAGGGCAACAATGATGCCAAGGCAAGGTTCTTCTTACTCATTAGCACCCCCTAGATATTAAGACCAGAAACACAGGTATTTATTATCGTAGCTTTGCTGAACCACATCTATTTCTGTTAAAGTGAAGAGTGAGGTGCCTTCAGGTTCAGCCTAGTGTCAGGCGTCCTGTTTAAGCTCTTTGTGATGTCGCCTGTGGGAAACCCCTTGGCAAACAGTGACAGAGCTCGACTGAACCTCTATGCACACCAACAACATGGTACCACACCTCTGCGTAAAACAGCAGTGCCTGTAGCGTCAAACGACGCCTTATAGTTGAAGATTAATGGAAGAATATATTTCAGAGGCTTCATTTTGCCTGTGTTGAAATATAAAAGCACTCTAAAATAAGATAAATTTTGTATTACATAAATTAGCTATCTACTGTGCACATTTTTATTTGTAGGATAAAAAAAAATCTATTTTTTTCGAGCTGGGAGATCATGTTTTAATTTGTGTTATCTATGTGACCTCTGACCTCTGGACTGTAAAACTGGATTGTTGCCTCAAGGCAATGTTGTGCTGTTAGGGTATAAAAAATGGCAAGTAAAAGTTGTTTCTTAAAGGTAATATTTCATGATTTAATTAATGAATGAGTTTGTTATTGTGCTCTCATGCATGAACAGAGACGAGACTCGAACATGAATGTTTACAAATTAGCTTTTGCTTTTCCTGCTTCATTATCCCTCTGTTGTTGGTTGAATTGTAAAGCGTAATTTCACACACAAGCATGTACTATTATTATAATTAGTAGTAATAGTAGTGTTATTATAATTAATAATAATTATTATTAATAATAATCAAGTACATTTAAGGTCTGCAATTAAATCGATTTAACGCTTTGCTAATAAAACCCGTAAAGCAAAAATTAAAATAAATAAAGCCAATAGGAAAATCATAGCCCCATTAAATGAAATGGCTTCTTCATAATTTGTCACTGTTACAATGAACTGCTTCCCCAGATATCCTAACAGCAGAGAAATCAGGCTCTCATGGTGGTAGGCCAGTGTGATTACACGGGGACCAGCTCGCTTTCACCGACCGGGGTCAGCGTCGACCCTCGGCTGGTGATCAGTCTCTGCTGTCGCTGCTCAGCAGAACCAGCTCTATAGCTCTTCATCTTCCACTGGCTCACGGACAAAGTAACTGTCAACAGCTGAGCTTTTATATTTACGTTGAGAATATTGATACAAAGATGCACGTCACTTTAATGTCACTTCATTAACAGCATATAAAGAGCTGCTCCACCACACATTTGACATTTTCCCCCCCCTTTTTTGCCTCCTTATTGCAGCCCCCCCGTCCGGTATAACTTCTCTTTTCTTTATCCCTACCTGCTGTCCAATGTAATCAGGGATTATGCAGATAGTTTTTAGACTGGAAAGTTCTCTATTTTTAGCTGCCACTTAAATTGTTACTACCTGGCGTTCTTTAAGCACTGCGGCAGGATGAACAGCCATTTCATTTCATTCGGTACGTTTTAATTCCATATATTAAGCACAGAATTCTGGGCTGGTGGTCAGTTTACTTTCCTTGAAGCGGCATCCTGCGTTCGGCCATGTTGACCGTCTCCCTGCCTCTCCAGCTGCGCAGCACAGGAGACTTGTGGAGTGTGTACATGGACTCTGTTCACATGCGGCTGGAACCGTGGGAATCCGTCATCCCCGCCTTTAAGTACGACAAAGAGACCCCTTTCTTTGAGATGCTGGTGCCCACCGTGGACACAGTGCGCTATGGGTATCTCATGGAGAAGCTTCTGTCAGTGCGCCAGTCAGTTCTGTTCACTGGTACCACTGGCGTGGGGAAGGTAGGACCTTGAGATCCAGCTGTGTCTCTTCTGATTCCACTCAGTTATCAAAAAAGAAAACAATAAGCTCTTAATATGTAACGATGAGTCTGGATTCTAAGAAGTTTTAAATTGAATAGTTACCTTGCGTTTTAGATTTAGCAACAATAGAAACGCTTCCAGGTATTCAACTTTTGCTCCAGTTACGTATTTGATCATCCAATATATGATATTCTTTGATTGTTTATAAACATTACCGGCAATATTTGTGTAGTAATTTGGGCACGAAGTGTAACGCCAAAAAATTGTTTCCACAATTTTGGCCACTAGTGTACATTGTGCTTTCATTCAACTTTTGAGAAGATTCCTTCCAGAGCAGGTCCCCGCGGTATCATTACCTTCCCTGTTACAGTCTGTGGTGGCACGTGGCCTGCTGAACAGCATCAAGGAAAGTGCAGGCTACACCCCTGTCTACATCAGCTTCTCCGCTCAGACCTCATCTGCACGGACACAGGAAATTATTGAGTCCAAACTGGAGAAGAGAAGGAAGAATGTGCTCGGTGAGGACCTTCTAAGCATCCAGGTTCTCCCTGAATTTCATTTGGATTATGTTCCGATGGAGTGGAAGATATCGTAGAAAATGAATGATATGAAAAATAATTATGATAAAGTAAATAACTACTGTCACTGGATAATAAAATAATTACTGTAGCTAACTAAATACCAATGATTGAAAAAATAAATAAACTAATACAAGTTTATTTGGTTAAGCATAGGAAAAAAAATACTATATGATATATTGTTAAACACAACATGAGATGTTTAAACTTGCAGTCACTACAGAGACTAGAAGCGTAGCTGGTCGGATGCTGCCATCACCCAGCATTAGTAGAAAATGTTACGACAACTAGGAACAGATCAAAATTCAAAGCTGACTACTGAATGTGCATGGTCATCACACCAATGTAAAGTCGAAATATAATTAGTCTAACTGCTGTAAAGTGAAGTGACATCTGCATCTCTGTGATCTATGATATGCATTTAATAATTCAGGCTGACTATTACTGGCTATGTAAAGTGTTTTCTATGGAAATGTGTGTGTTTGATCGCTCCCTTGAGTGGCTATATAACTGTGACATCAAAGGTGCTCCAACCAATAAGAAAGTGGTCATATTTGTGGATGACCTCAACATGCCAAAGCTGGACAGCTACGGATCACAGCCTCCCATCGAACTGCTGCGGCAGTTGCAGGACTTCCAGGGCTTCTATGATCGTGAGAAGTTCTTCTGGAAGGACATACAGGTAAATCCCTGATATAGTCATTTGGGTGACCTCCTCTGAGTGCTGCTTTCCTACTTGATGTTAGGTTAAAGACTAAGCTGAACAACTCGTGCATTCTACTGACTATTATTATTATTAACTATTTTCCTCAGTCTCTCTTCTACTGGTGGATGACTAATCTCTTATCTGACTATATTTTTGTATGTGCAGATATTAATTTTCAAAAATGCATATTCACGTTTGAAATTTCCCGTTCTTGAATACGCAATTCAGTGTCAATCTCTTTGAAGTGTCATCAGTGAGATTCTCATTTAAGACATATTTGCTTTCCCACCACAAAACAAAAAACAACCAAACAAACAAAAGAAGTACAAGAGACATATACACTGTGCTCATGAGCTTGATCACAGAGACCGTGATCACAGAGACCGTGATGAAACTCGGAAAAGAGAAATCAGTTCTGTACTACACGTAACACACTGCTGCAGGTAGATCATAGCTATGCACAGTTTGCTAATGGAAAATCAGGGAAATCCTTAACGGAGACCCTTGTAACTGGTAGTGCTTTTGTGCGTTATACACATGACGACATGAATTTAAAAATTAAACTATTACTGATTATTACTAAATGAATATACTGTTGACTGAGCTCATAATGTAAATCAGGCCTGAGCTGAAGATGAATGAACTATATTATTACGTTATGGACAGGACCAAAGAACGAGGTTGTAATTTAAGGTCCCTGTTCTGCCTTCCCCCCCACAGGATGTGATTATTGCCGCGGCTTGCGCTCCACCTGGCGGGGGGCGTAACCCAGTGAGCCCCCGCTTTACCCGACACTTCAGCATGCTGTGCCTCCCCCCAGCGTCAGAGCACAACCTCCGGCACATCTTCAAGGTACTGATGCTCCCATCCCAACATCACCAGGGCCAATTTTTTTTTTTTTTTGGGGGGGGGGGGGGGGCCC
>JAODUD010000050.1:6756148-6766788 GCA_026784285.1 Stomatorhinus walkeri | reverse complement strand
GTATAATTCCACAAAATAGTTTTAAATTATGCAAATATATGATATAATGATATTTATTGTGTGTGTGTGTGTGTGTGGCTCAGTGGGCTAACACTCTGTGATCAGAAGGTTGCTGATTCAAGCACAGCCTTCTGAAGGCCACATGAAGTTTGGAGGTCTGTAGCTATTGACTCTGCAGACAGTTGGCTAACTTCTGCACTCTGTACGCCTCAGCATCCATTGTCCCCGCTCTGTGATTTTACATGACCTACCACTTCGTGACTGAGTTACTGTTGTTCCCAAATGCTTCCACTTTGTTATAATACCACTAACAATTGTCCGTGGAATATTTAATAGCGAGGAAATTTCACAAATGGACTTATTGCACAGGTGGCATCTTATCACGGTACCACACTTGAATTCACTGAGCTCCCGATAGTGACCCATTCTTTCTGAAAGGTTTGTAGAAGCAGTCTGCATGCCTAGGTGCTTGATTTTATACAGCTGTGGCTGTGGAAGTGATTGGAACACCTGAATTCAATGATTCAGAGGGGTGTCCCGATACTTTTGGCAATATCAGAAGAATCCAACATAGTTCTACCTGTTTTGACATTACATAATTATTCCTGCCTGTCAGAGAGGATTATCTGATGCATGCTACTTTAATTTCACAAATATAGTGCAAGTTAATCTGACCATTGATTCAAATCTGGGCCCACAGACCCAAAGACACAAAAAACAACAAGTCAATCAAAAAAAATCTAATAAATTACCAATATAAATCAGGTTGAATTTGTCATTACAGACAAACATTGTCTTTACAGATAAAATGCAATTTCAAAAGATTTCCAGCATTACAAATCAATGCCCCCTCTTCCCTCACCAGGATAAGAAGATAAAAAATAGATTAATGAATGTTTAATAGGATATATATTCTCGCTTAAAGGGTTCTATACGGTGTCAAATGTAAACACACTCCACACCATCTGCCACACAATGCAATCTGCCATCTCCCAGCAAGTCATCAGACACAATGATTTTTCCTTTTCCAGCCAAGATTGCCACGACGCCACAGATCTAATACAGGAGTTACACGAGGCCCAAGGGGATCCATCACCGCCGTAATGGGGCGAGAGACAGTCCCACCATCGGGCCAGTCCAGCAAGAACAAGGGAGATTGGAACAAAATACAAAACAGGGTCCCTTGTGATTAAAAAGAGACTCCACTGGCACAGCATTGAACTAGCAAGGATGGAGAAACAATACGTCATCAGTGAACAAAGGGTATGAAGTTTACTGGACACCTAATATGTTATCTTAAGGTGTTAACCTGCACAGCCAGTCTCATGTCATCCATCCCTCCTGCAAATGGAACTTCCTTTTAGGTCTTGAGCACAATGTAGAAAATAAACGCAACACCCATCCATTTCAATACTGCTTGTCCAGTGTAGCTTCACAGTGAGGTTAGCGCCTACCCCTGGATGAACAGGGTATGACATGGGACACCCTGAAAGGGGAGGCAGTGCATTGTATCCTATTGGGCATTGATTCCCTACCTACTCCTCAGGGACCCCCAGACAGTCCACGTTTTTGCTCCCTCCCAGCTTCCTACCTGGGGGGCCATCTGGCAAGGGATCTTCAAGGACCGGGTTGGGAAACACTGATATAGAGTTTGTTCCAAAATGAAAATAATTTAAGTGTACTTTCTCAAAAATAAATACGTTTTTTTTTCTTTTTTCCAGGTTTGCTGTGTTTGGTGTGGGTACTAAAAGAAAAATGGGAAAAAAGGAACGATGAAAAATTTCACAAGATGTTTCGTCCGTGATGTCTAATCCATTAATAGGATTGAATGACTTTAGAAAAACTCATAAAAGTAACAGAAACATAAAAAGCTTGTAGAGAGCAAACATGTCAAATTAAATATCTATCTTTGTAAATGAAATATGTGTCGTCATAATGTCATAATTCATAAAGGTAGTACTGTATTGTTTGACTAGAAATCTTTCATCTCACAGTAAAACACATCACCAACAGTGATCATATGCTACTCATTAAGGTGCTTAGATATGTACAGTAGGGACTGACGGCAGTAAAAATTACACAAATGTGCAACTAGATACATGAAGCAGAAATCCGAGTAAGACGTGGTATTGAATTTTTCCATTAAAACACTCATGAGCACCACATTCATTGAGGTAAAAATGAATATATATTCCAGATTTTTAAGTATATAATTTGAATGAGATACTACGATCTTTTCACATCCTTTCTACCATCTGTGTGCCTTAGGCATTTATTTTATGCGAAGTCCTTGGAGACGGCCTCGATGAAATTAGGAGCGGACATGAGGATGGTGAAGGTGCAGATGATGGAGAAGACAGAGAAGGCCACCAGACAGAGCCGGTCCACCACAGCTGCTGCAAACTTCCACTCACTGCTGATAGCGGCGCCCTCGTCCTGCTCCCGGAAGCGCCGCGCGATGTACTGCACCTCCTCCAGGATCTTCGTGATCTCCGGCACATGCTCCCCCAGGGTCCTAATGTGCTCCCTGTTGTGGGGGGGTGAGGTGTTGTTGCGGCCGCACACCACGCTCGAGTCGGTGCTAGATGGGCAGAAGGGGTTCTCCATGGCATGGTAGCTGAAGTAAATGTTCATGTTGCCGTTGGTGTTGGCCGGCTGGCCGGCCATGGTATTCATCTGAATGCTACTGGAGCTGCCGTGATGCTGGGGGGGGCTGTACTTGTACCCCATTATCTTCTGCTCTTCCCCAGGCTTTTTCATCCGCAGGAACCAGGCACACCAGTTCAGCAGAACAACACGCACCTGAGCGTACATAAGACATAGCCTGGTCCATAATGTCCATAATGGAAAAATTCCAATATAATATGTTGATCTACTTAAAAAAGTATGGGTCAGGAATGGTTACGTGGAAAGGCAGGATTTAAAATAAAAAAAAATCTAAAACTGATGGTTGTCAACAAATACAAACAAGCAACGCCATCTTATGTAATCTGATAGGTCTTGTACACCTTCACCTACTTTCTGGACATTTAGGAAGTAGGATATCCTTACATCTAATGTCCAGGGGTATTATTATTCATGTGAAATATATATAAATTATTATTGGTAGGTTGAGTTGACACAGAGGATTCTCAAATCTTTAAATTTGCTGCTAATGGTGTTTTCTTTCAATATGAAGTCCTGCCTTTTGGACTGTGACATGCACCAGCTACATTCCAAGGGTTAATGCATCCCTTGTTAAAGTCTGTTGAATCATTATAATTTTTTTACTCTTTTTATTCATGAGTTCAAGAGGCTTCACAAACATTTCATGTAAAATAGCATGCGTTTTACGTATGGTGGTCAAACTGGGCTAATCTGGCGCTTTCATCTTGTTTTATAGATGGTAGGACTGTTTCCAGCTTACCCATCTCGGCATCTTGCCCCCGTGAGGATCGTGATGGTGGAACTGGAGCACAAGAACGGTGACCACCACAGAAAGGCCAACAATCATCATAGTGCTGGCAAAATATTGGGCTGAAATGACAATTGTGCAAAGCCAAGAAGGGGAGTGAATTTGTAATACTTTCCTGCCTCTCTCATGGCATACCTAGACATTATAAACAGAACAATCAATGATATCACTTTTCATTGATAAGTTTATTCTAAACAATAATGACTGAAATTTAATAAAAAGTATGCTTAGTTTTCAATGTATTACCCAGACTTAAAAGATCAGTTTAGCTGCAGTTTGGCTATTATGATTGAACAAGATCAACAGAACTACCAATGATAAATATTTAATATTATAGATGGATAAGCCAATCATTAAATTACATCATAGGATTATGTCAAGGAAGAATCTTTTTTGAAGAAGTCACCATGAAATCTGTCAGTTCCTTCTAACAAAGCCAGAAATAAAAACCCTATATGCAAAAAGAAAATCACCTCTGTGACTGTCTATGTATTCATGAAAGCTTGACTAACTTAGAATCCTCAGGTGAGTGATGATTTGTTAATGAAAACAAATACTCCCAATTCTTTGTCTGTCTGTCTGTCTGTCTATCTATCTATCTATCTATCTTTTCCTCCCTCTAGCAAGCAAGCAAAATGCATTAGGGTTTCAGGTCAAGAACAAGTGTTCCTTTGTAAGAGGATATTCAACATTCATGCAGCTCATTTACAACTCCAACGATGGCTATCCAAGGTGAGGGACAATGCAGACTGACAAATTTGTGAAAAACTTTCCGTCTCTTAAATTCCTGCAAGTGGCACCTGACCAGCCCATCGTTGTAGTAAATCTATACCAAGCGGAAGGGTGGAGTTCGCCCTGAAATTTCTCAGGAACTCAGAAATTTGTTTCATCCTCATCCTTTCATGCATTGTTTACATCATTTAGCTATACAAGTGTTTTGAATATGTATGACAATGAACTCCATAACAATTCATGCTTGTGCATCTGAAAAGGCTTTCCCATTCATCTGGATATATCCTGCCTATTTTCTGACTGCCTACAGAGGTCAGCTGACACAAAATCCCATTTAAAATACGGCATTTGAATCAAACCGCTCACCACCGTTAAAGTACAGCTCACATCTCATGTGTGTCTTCCACAAAGCCGTGCATCTTAATGGATAACTTGTAGGCGTCATGCTACAATTCAGTTTTTGCATAGATATTATATGATTTAAAAACATACAACATAAAGCAAAGACAACTGAATCTGCAGCTGCAGAACTGAGCTTCGCAAATAACCACCGTTATTGACGCAGCTCACGGAGCCACGGCCTTCAAATGACTCCACCTTAATAGTAAATGTGAGTTCTCAGTCAGCTTTTTCCTTATTTGTAATCCTTACCATATTTGGAAGCTCAGAAGTACACATACATTTACACCTTTTCTGCAGATATTCGATTTCCACTGTAAATGTGGTTCTGGAATGTTCCTTATTTATCATATCCAAGTGTCAAAATCTACTTCTTAAATTACATCCAGCTACTTCTTCAACAGTTTCATATTCTGCATACACCTCACGCTTACGCAATAGTTTTTAAGTTTCCCGATACCTGCGGTACTTCTCAAAGTGATGAAGACAAATGATAATTGCCAGTTCTTTGAGAAATGTACCAAACTTCCCTCTTAGTGTCTGCATTTACATTAAAACCTGTGTGGCAGAGAATGATACAATGCTGACATTCATGTTTAAATTAAATTTATTCCAAATAAAATTTTACATGGAATATCAGATGCTCACTAAGACCTTAAAGGTTAGAAAAGTGAAGGACTGATGAAATTAGCTTTTTCATTTAAAAAATCCACTGCCTCTCTTTTGATCCCTTGTCAATCCTATATAAAAGTGCTTCTCCGTCCTTGTTACAACACATTATGCTAATAATTCTGTAATAACTCAACAAAACGATTTCATTATGCAATGGCACCCGCATTTTGTAATAATATGCCGCATTTTGTGATAGCTTGAATGCATTATGTAATACATTTCCTTGCATTTTGTAATAAATTACTAAATATTGCGACAGATATTACAAAATGCGGGAGTTGCACTTTTTAATGATGAAAATGAATTACTGTGCATTATGTAATAAACAACCAAAATGAAAATCTTCAATGACACTTTGTCAAGTTATTACATAAAAAACTGTTTCTGCAAACTTTGTACAAAGTATAGGTACATAGGTGTTCCTTGGTATGAAAGGGGTGAGTTAATGAAGATCCATCGACAGACAAGGCAGTAGAAAAAGTGATAATTTTAAACCCACCAATCAGAGGCACTGAGTCAGAGGTAGCAGGCATGATCTCAGCCACCAGCAACATGAAGACAGTCAAAGACAACAGGACAGTAATCCCTGATTAGAAAGGAAAGACCAGAGGAGTCAATTCAGTCGGGCACGTCCATCATTTTTAGACACTGACCTCAACAATGTTTTTACTCACCACATTTATAATGGTAACATTAGTTCTATACTTATTTGTTTTTTCTGCCAGCACATTAAGTAAAGAGATGGAATTTCCAAGTTGTAATATCCCTGGGGACAGAAGTGGCCCGATTGTTGGAGCAGGGGATTATGGGAATCCCAGGTGCTGGATAAGGATTTGTAATACACTGATGACCTTGAGCGACAATTTTACAAAATATATTTTAAATCGTGTCCAACAAGTACAATATATGGACTGAGGAACCACAGTAAATGCGATGCACAAATTTCTGAATGTGACTTACTGATGACAATATTTTAATGTCAAAGTACTACATTATTATGCTCATATCTGGCAGTAGTGACCACAGACCTTAAATTTAGTCCTCATTTGGAATGAACATTATGCTCAATCATTAGCTAATGGTTCACATTTTAGGTATTCTGCTGTATTAGAAGCTGTCTCTCCTGTATGACGTATGTGATAACAATTAAACATGTAAATTTGTGAGCAGGCATTAGACCAGAGGTACGTAAGCATCAGGGAAGCTCTCCAGGGCATCAGGTACCTAAGCGATCGAAGCTTCCTTACTTAATGTGCAGGCCCATCTCCTTATTTCTCCATCCAGTGAAGGACAATTTACAGTGGAAAAGATGACTAACATGCCCGTTCGTTAATGACGGTTCTTAGCAGAGAACCGCTGTTACGCGCCGCAGTGATTTCTCACCGAGCGAGATCTTTTCCCCCGAGTCGGCGGGCAGTAGGAAGACCAGCAGGGCCAGACCGGAGATGAGCACGCAGGGGATGAGCAGGTTCAGGCCGTAGTACAGCGTGCGGCGACGCATGGTGACAGTGAAGGTCACGTCGGGGTACGGCTCCTTGCAGCAATCGTAATACAGCTCGTTCCTCTTCCCGGGGACCCCTGGGTACCACAAGACATGAAGGTGCACGCACCGTGCCTGCTCATTCCTCAAAGACACGATACGGAAGCAGCCCATCACAGATCCCTGACGCTTGCACTGTGGATAGATAGATGTCTTTTTCCTCTGCCGACACTGATTACATATGCATGTATTTCAGATCGCAAAGTTAACAGCGATCGCAAGAAAACTGTCAAGTTTAATTTTATAATGATGCACATCTTTCCAGCTTGTACAATTGTCACTTGCTTTAATTCCTAATATATGGACTTTTCATACTGGCCAGAGTTGTCAGATTTACATTATTCTTTCAATCTCAATAATCTACACTGAGCTGTTTGGAAAAAGATTTAAAAAACAAAAAACCAATTTGCATGCATGTCCTGGGAAATGACATGTCAATCGAAAACTGACTTTCAAAACCCACACACCATATTTTCTAAGCAAGGAGGCAGCCCAAAGTATTTCTCATCTAAACGCGTCTAAACGCCTTGTGACAGGCTGGCGTTGCGTCCAGGGTGTCCTCTCTCCTGTGCCCAGCGTTCCCTGGAATATTCTTATGGAAAATCCTGTGACTCTCTACTGAACATGCTGCTGGTGAAGGAATGGATGGATGGAGTCAAACATAAGCAGTTTTCAAACGGTTGTGATCCAGTAATTTATACTTGCCACTGGCTTGCAGGTACTTATCAATCCTTATAAATGTCAGTGCTTGTGCTTTTCACTGCATTATATTTTAATGCAATATGTTAGATTATATACGTTTGCTATATGTTGACATTTCAACAACATACATGTAACCTTACACTGGGAAAATGATCTGGACAAATCAGATGTGTTTTTGTGAAACCTGTATAGTAGTTTGTTAAACGCCTCCATCTGAATGGGGTTTGGCTTTGGGGACCTGGGCCTGCTGTCACCGCTTGCAGTCTGAAACTAGTCTTCCTGGACATGTGTGGCCCAGCAGCACCTGGCCAGCATCTGTACCAGTCTCAATGGCTAATTTGTAATTGAGGGGCACACTTCAGCCATCTGTTACACCAGCTCCCAGCAATGCATGCGCCCCAGGATATGATTGGTTGGGGCCGATCATGTGACTCCAACTGTATGACCAATTAGAATGTGCTGAACGGGATTTGCCACGCAGCTGGGAGGACAAAGTCTGAGATCAAAGATCTAGAAGGATTAGATTCCATTACCATTCACCTATGGGAATTTTGGAGGGGAAAAGTTCATTTTTACAATGTTACTTTTTTTTTTTACTTCTAGAACTTGCTTGAATTTTAATAGGAATCTGGATCATAATCGCCCTAACAACCATTGATAATCTGACAGCAAAAAACACTGACATGGTGACCACTTCAGCTGCCACAATAGGAATATTAATAATTTCACAAATTACGAATGCCCAGCCCAGTGCTTAACTGCTTGGTGGTTGACTTTGCACTGCCGTCTTTCTCATTGTACATTGAAGAGTCTCTAGGAAGAAGCGGCGATATTACCGACGAGGTCCCACTCTCCGTTGGGGATGTAGCTTGAGATGTCAACTGCCACCATCTGCAGATCCAGCAGCCAGCCGTTGTGTGTCCAGGACCCAAACTTCAGGTCACACTTCTGCACATCGAAGGGAAACCAGCGCACGTCGATGTAGCACGTGCTCTTCAGTATCCCTGAGTGACAACGACGTGTTCTTACATCACATCCCTTCTAACATCACATCCCTTCGTACATCACATCCCGTCTAGCTTTAACGCAGTGACACATCTCAAAGACTGTTGTTTAAGCACCGTGGAGAAACATCTTCACAAATATGAAAGGCCGACTGAAAGCCCCCACGACATTCCAGTGACCCTCAAAAACACCACACTGCGAAATTAGTTTACTTATTTCTCCATTCTCTAGCCCCTGCTCGAGATCTTTCCGGAAGAAAGATAACTGGGAACTTCCTGGTGGGGGGCAGACTCACCGGGTGGGAGGTACTGGCATACCCCAGATGAATTGACCAGGACGTTGGTGTGGAATGTGGCGTCGAACCTTTCGTCCGCACTACGGAACATCAAACACACGGTCAAACGTAAGTTTTAATCCTGGGTTCATTTAGTAAAACAAACAAAGGGTCTCGGAGTTGGTGCAAACATTTTGAAACGCTGGAATTTTGACCTATTTCAGGGCAACATTATGGTCTAGAAATATATTGTAATATGTAGGTACTAATCCAGTGGTTAAAATGTTCAGAATCTCATTCCCAGCTCCACCCTCTGAACAGAATAAGGTCCATCTTAAGGAATGTATGACCACGAGGAACTTCAAAGCTACTGTTGATGTAGTTTTTATATTTCAAGACACTAGCGGGTCAAAACAGACACACCAAAAGACAATTATCCCCATCCTGAGTGTTATTTGAAGGGGAAACTTTCCACATAATCATTTCTTACCTTCCCAGAAAACCACCTTACATGCACATACAAAAGCACCTTTTATCCCGTTTTATACCCAAGACAATGACAGGATCAATGACGACTGGAATGGCATGTGGTAACAAAGTCACTTTCGTTCATTATTCAACATAATACAGCTGTTTCTGTAAGACCCTGACAGCCAATGTAGTGTCTGATATACTTGTGAGGGACAGTGGATATGATATTACCAAGAAATACTAATTGTTCATACAGAAAGCAGCACAGACAGATGTTTAGGCCAGATGTTAGGCTACACTCCTGAACATACAGAAAAAGCTGTACCTGAACACTGTGACATATACTGATGGCATTTGTTAAATGACAGATTAAGCAAAAACTCGTAGGAGTTACACTGATAAGCTGTAAGCCCACTGGGTTGTAGACAACAGGACATTTGACCAAATGAAAACAAGCCCCACGAGGGGATTTGTACTGTAATTGTCCCAGTGTGGGACATAAAGGAAAATCCGATCAGCCGGGACATGACAAGCTGCCACACTTTTGGCATCAACTGCTTTTTTTTGGGGGGGGGGGCGTTCACACAAGATAAGACATGACACTGAAGGCCTCAGTGGTGGTAATACTTTTTAGCTGCTGCAATTAATGTCTAACTGGGTTTTTTTTTTGCATTAAACACTGTTGTGCAAGATTGACTAGGTCAATGGTCAACACTGAGATGTTTCAGTTTTAGTTATTCCACAATTGCTAAAGAACCAGAATGTACAAACATGCAGGAGATACTGGGAGCTCTATATTTAGTTGTCTTTTTATTATCCCGTCCAGCTTTCGAAGTCATTTGATTTTCTTCTCTTCATTTGTTGACGTTAAACCACATTACCCATCTCATTCCTGAATGTCAAAGAGTTTAATCATGCAGTTCCCCTTGACATCTCATTCCTATAATTTCCATCTCATCCTTAAAACATCATCTCCTTCCATATTTTCCCATTCTTTTACCTTATCTGGCATTTGTCCAGCATCCATATCTTCGTGTTCAGTGCCAGACAGTGAACACTGATATAAATATTACTTTCTATTGGTCCTTGGCTTAAAGCAGACTTGCAGTGATTAACTGCAGATTCCTTCCTCCATGAGCTGATGCATTTTTTTCCGCATTTATTTGGAATTTCTGACAGCACCTATGATTTCAGATTACAGGGCTTCCTGCAACACTTAGTTGATATTAAAGGTAAACCTTCGTCCTTCAGCCGCACCACCGTGTCTCAGCACCCAGACCTACACTGCACATACTCACACCGGAGTGAGAGAGCAGCTCAGCCGCACCACCGTGTCTCAGCACCCAGACCTACACTGCACATACTCACACCGGAGTGAGAGAGCAGCTCAG
>JAODUD010000050.1:6689863-6702698 GCA_026784285.1 Stomatorhinus walkeri | reverse complement strand
CTCTGCAGATAACGCAAACTGGAAGAGCAGCTCTACAAACAAGGAAAACTGGAGCAGCAGCTCTACAAACAACACAAGCTGGAGGAGCAGCTCTGCAAACTAAGCAAACTGGAGGAGCAGCTCTGCAGATAACGCAAACTGGAAGAGCAGCTCTACAAACAAGGAAAACTGGAGCAGCAGCTCTACAAACAACACAAACTGGAAGAGCAGCTCTACAAACAAGGAAAACTGGAGCAGCAGCTCTACAAACAACACAAACTGGAGGAGCAGCTCTGCAAACTAAGCAAACTGGAGGAGCAGCTCTGCCTAATGGGTGGAAACTAGAACGTGATTCTTTGCGGGGGTTTGTTGTTACCTTAACTTACATCCAGCTCTTCTTCCCCTCCTTCATGTCTCCCAGACATTCCTGAGGGTGGGGGTTGAGGGGTCTTGGTTTTGTTTGAGCTGTAGCTGAAGGTCAAATCATTTGTGAGAATATATTTATGAGGAAAAAATATCTGTAATCCCCTTTGGTACTCCTTATATACGAACGACTCAAATGGTGTTCCAGGCAGAACTCTGAGCATTATTCTTTACCAAAGTCCATGCAGCATCCATCTTCCATTAGTGATCACAGAATGCAAGGTCGCCGGCGGAATGGACCACCCTGAAGAGGACGCTGACCCAAGAGCACAAAGGGAGTCAAAGTGAAATTCATCAAGGTATAATATTTGGCTATTTTTTTCTAGTGGAAAACCATCACAGTGTCACTAACCAATGTCATATTAACATGACCCAGTGATCCTGCCCTGGAGAAGCACTTGTAAGACGAATGGATGTTAAAATGAAGGGAATTATGTCAGAAGATTCAAGTTTACAACATTCCAAGAGAATATTTTAAGACATATGAGCGTTAACATGAACCACGCATGCAAACACTGGACAGCCTAACAATGACTATGAGAAATATTACATTAAAGCGTTTCTTTTTTAGGAGATGCTGAATTAGCTTGTTCTGTAACCAGCTAAACAGCTATTATCTTATGACTGTTTAGCTAGTATTTATTTAAAATATCTGACAGTTTGACATTAATGTATTATTTATACCAATCAAGAGTAGACTATATGTCATGTCATATAATTGGGGTTAAAGGACATTGGATTATCTGACAGAGAGTAGCACTAGCTGAAGATACTCAGAAATTCTACACGGTCCCGAGGTCATTAAGCCTCCAACAGTGGAGTCACGCTGGAGAACCTGGGATAATTAAAGCAAAACTAATGTTGCCCCTATAACAAAACAAAGGCAGTAAATCATTTTCCAAATGCCAGGTTGCCCATCATCAGCACGGTTACACCGTGCCCCAAAGACATGCGAAGAATCATGTTGTTACACGTAACAAATAACGGAATGCTGAATATATCTAAAAGCACGTAAACACATAAAATGTGGGCCATTCATTTGGACTAAGCTACATAAATATAACCTTGTATAAACATTCCCAGGGAACAGAAGATCCATACTTCACTCTAAAGGCCTTTCATGCTCAGTCTAATTTAAGAACCGGACTCACATAAAAGCAACGCTGACAGTCACCTTCTGAATGTCCAGGCACTATGAGTGACTTTCCCCGGAAAGCCATATAACCAAATGCAGGAAATCTTATCTTTTCTCTATAAAAACAGGTAGCTTCCCTTGGCTTTAGATGCCTACATTTGTACACAGCATCAAAACAAACAACACACACACACACACAAACACACACACACACATATAGGACCAAAAACGCTTTAGGGAGAAATTCTCCAGAGAAAATGGAAATGCAGCCACACTGAAAATTATTATTATTTAATACATATAAAACTCCCGGCGGAGCCAGCTTACCTTAATCTCCCGAACCGTGTTTGTACCCTCAAAAGGTTCTGCCAAGTTATTTATTTTAAGTATGTTAATAAATAATCTGGCCATCAATTATTTATTATGAATTATTACTGCATAATGATGTGCAGCTACACAGATAAATTATTTTGCCTAAGATGTAATTAGAGCAATATGAAAGTCAATGATACATGATAAATAATACAACACTATTTTACAAACACTGGGATGTTTAGCTAAATTGGGCATCATTAAGTTTCTCAGAGGTAGGTAACATGGTGTATTCACACCTTCAGTGCGGCAGGATTGGATCCAACTCCAGCTCTCTGTGTTTCCGTTCTGATGTCTGGCTTCGTGAATCAGTGTCTCCGTAATTTCCCGTAGTATGTTAAATGAGTGTGCGTGTGTCCACCCTGGAATGGGCTGGAATCCTATCCGACACATCTCACTCCTGGTGCTAACTGTGACGGGGTGCCGACAACCCAGTACTGGATAAGCTGTCATGGATAATGGCTGAATTTATGAATATTTTAATTAGAGCTTTAAGGGAATCTGTGTGCGTAGGGTTTAATTGGATATAAATATTTAATATCAGAATTTAAACAGGGAGAGTTGATGTAGCATTATAAATGAATGCATTAACTGAGCATCTTTAAACTCTTTGATGGCTTTATTTTGTTGCTGTGTGAACACATGTGAGTGTGTCAGTGACAGACTGCAGTGTAAGTGCCCGTGGCTTCCCAGGGTCAGACCGCAGAAACATAACGACAAGAAATGAGTGAAATAGACCGTGGGGGAGGTTAACGACCCGACACGGATAGTTCAGGGCCTACAGGACACTCAGAGGATGGCCGGGGGCTCCAGCCGAGGTGAACCCAAACACGCCGATATACAGAAACGAGGAGTAAACAGAGACCAACAGTATGGATGAAGCCACCACCACACTCTCTGTCATCGGAGTGGGTCACATCAGGCCATAAAGCATCTTTAAAGTTTTCCTTGACTGCGTTTACAGCAGCAGAGCTTTGAGCTGAGGGGTCACCTCACCTCTCTTTAGCTTCCCAAACCCGCCCGCTGGTTTTGACGTTTTTCCCTAAAACTGGGTCCACATTTCTGCTTTTATGTTTTATTTATTTAGGAATTGTGTTTATCTGAAATAATATACATTTCTGAGAAGCGGGCAGAGACGGTTCCTGATGGAAATGTGAGTTAAGGGCGATAAAGCAGTAAAATCACTCTGCAGATCCTGGGATTAAACTGGCAGCCGTGTGATTAAAGGGTAAGAGCCTAACCCAACAACGCACACACTATTCATAAAGAAACCCTGCTTGTTAAAATGATGTTACTTCATTGTGCAGGTAAAATGCTGCCACAAGGGGGCACTCCTGAATCTCCGCCCTGGCTGTATGTGCGTGGAGTTTGCACCTTCTCCCCGTGCCCTCCTGGGACTTCCTCTGGGTTTTCCAGATCCCCCCCCCCACAATCCAAAAACATGCTGAGATTAATTTGAGTCATAAACATTGACTATAGGTGCGCATGTGTGACCAAATGGTATGTGAGTGTGTCCTGCGGTGGGTTGGCGCCCCCTCCTGGGCTGTTCCCTGCCTTGCACCTGTACCTTCCGGGATGGTCTAGGGATAGGTCAAGTGGGAATGGAAAATGAATGCTTGCTATTAGATGAATAAGGTGAGGGATGGACAGCGGGGGAAGGACTAATTACCATATTCTTCTCAATACATCTAAATCATATCTCACAAGCAACACTTTCACTTTCGAGCGCTGATGGGCGACAGCCGCCTTTGCTGGATTTGTTACTGATTGCGTCTGATTAAATTCTAATCATAATTTACCCAGTATTCACGTTTTTTATCGTGCACCCCTGTTAAAAATTTCTAGACTTTAATATGCCCATTAATATAATTATATGCAGTGAAAATTATGGCCAGTAATTATTTTATTAAGCAGATTACTGAATAGTTTCCTAGTCATGAAGAATTAAATTGATTGCTGATTTATCCTTATTATGGTAAAAGGAATATTTTTGCTATTGCTTAGGTTCACAGATGATGCTAATGAAATTGATGTAACATATTTGAATTTTCATCCATTGACACAAACACGCTCGTAATATGCTTAATTATCTGTACTTTGTAATGCTATGATTGCAACGCCTATGACGTAACTTCATAACTGCCAGGTGAGACCCATGAGAATATGGGGATGATGTACAAGTTCCATACCCATAAGAATGTGGTTGGGAATCGACCCAACAACCCTGCACTAACCAACCCAGCACTTTTAAGCGTTAAAGCAGCACTTTTTTGCCTTGTGTTTGTTGCGTTTCCTCTGAATATCCAGTAAACCATGCAGCGTCTGCAGTAATTCCCTAGAGGCTTATCGTGACCCAGGGCTGGAAAATAGATGGATTAAACTAAAAACATATGAAAGCTGCATCCAATCCATATCACTGATTTGAGGTTTGAGTATATTTAACGATTAAATATTCAAACTAAATGTTAGAATTGCACGCTAAGTCATATAAATCAACAGCTTGTGTCGGTTTACAAACGCATAGTGTATAATAACCCGTCTTAAACGTTTTATGTGGCAGCGCGTTCAGAGACCAGGGACCGGGAGCCGGAGAGAAGCTCCCAGGCCGCCGTTCGAGCATAATCTCTCCCTGCGATGCGTCTGCGTGGTCCGGCCGGAGAGCGGCGATCTTAAGCGTTGGGTCTCGCCAGAGGGATCGAAACGCTTTCCGGTGTTGATCGTTGTCCTCTGTTGTGCCAAGTCCTTAATCATCTGCTTTTCATTTCGAGCACATGTTCACCGAAAAGAAACTGTTAAGCTGCATCGTAAAACGGTTGTATAAACCGCGAGACAAACTTTATAAGCGCCTTTTGAGAAAGAGTCACAGTGTCTTCCCCAGCCGTGACTCCAAAGCAGAATCTGGCTAAATACGAGCACTAAACGTCGGAACAGCTTGATAACAAATGTTCTGCAGTAACTGTCGTCTCAACCATGTGTGCCAATACCGCTGCAGCCGCTTGTCCTCGTATTTATTTTTTTATGTTAACGCATATGTTGGTGGTTAATGGTAAGACAGTTAAAAATGTTTCAAATTAGGGGTAACTAAGTGAAGTAATTTCACACCCGGTGATGTAGAAAATTGCCACAAAGAGCATTCGAATTCATTTTTTGTTTTCATAATAACAACTTATTTCTGTTTTTTATTGCGATTATTATTGCATTGTGGGACAATTAATCACACACGCGTATTGCGTGAGTAGCCTGTGTATTTACTGGCTAGAGTGATCGCAACGTGGCAGTCACTTCTTTGGATTTACTCATCAGTATCTCTTGTCCTGCTAGTAATTTCCACTTTCTATATAACAGCCTTACCAGCTTGTGGAATTTCACCTCACATCCCTGACATTGTGGATCTGATATTGTACAACTGCGATACTGAAACTGATTACAGCTTTTTTTTAAAATGAAACTAATAAACAAATATTCGCCTTATACCTTTAGATGTAAAGGCAATTTTTCACATTGGTTATGTTGCCTAAACCTTCATTTAATCGATTTACCGGACACTTATGTATGTATTTTATATAATGTGGCTTAATATTTTAATATATTTCAACTACATGTTTTACTACAACAATTCAGGCCAACCTAATGCATGAAAATCATGAATAAAATGAAAATTTGAAATGTAATATCGTTTCTGCACACTGCCTATAGTTATAGCTTAATCAATGTGGAATTTTACTGTGGTAACTGTCACGACTGTAGGGATAGTGGGAGGAGGGACATAATATTAATCCCCCGCCCCATAACTGTCACTATTGGTTTCATGAGCACCTGCTGCCTTGACAGTCATCTTTATGTTACTGTCTTTCAGCCCATATTGTCACAAATGCCATTAGCTGTCTCTCTTCTGGCCGGTATTATCTTGGCATCGCTCGCTCCAGCTCCGGATACTGTAAAGCAGATACGATTTCAGCCCATGGTGTGATGTTCTGTCACGGGAAACGACAGAGGAAGCAGTCAAGACGGAACGGGGGCTCTTATATTTAATAATGTGAAATAACAGCTATAGGTTAAATACAGAACCAGATGATGAAACCTATGTGTTAAAAACGCAGACAAGTGGTGACATAAGTCTAGAAATATGGGTTATAGTTAGACAGCTCTTGCCTATTTCAATACATTTTTTTAAATGGCTTCAAACGTCAATGAATATTTGCTGCCATCTAGTGGTCAAACAAAAAGTTTGTAAAAAAAAAAAAAAGTGGTAAATTACATTGCTTAAAGTTTAACGATCCCAAAGGGAAATGTTTGAACTTATAGAATTAACTATTCTAAAATCAATTAATCCCGAGTTTAATTTGGCGTACCCAAATGCTATAAAAGTTACACATATTACATATATATAAATTTCATCCTCACTGGAATCTAGACATTGACATCCGTGGGCAGTTTCAAATAGTAGGATTTTTTAATCGACAAATCATGCTGATGTTCTTCTGGAACACAATTGAACGTGTGAAAGGGAGCAGGAGCTATGGATGACGTGACTGAAGGGACTTTTTCAGTGTGCAGGGGAGGAAAAGGTAGGTTATTTCAAAGCCCCATGGATGAGTGGTTGTGAGCCAGTCTGGCACATTCCGCAGACCCATTTCTGACAGGTGCTTACTGTGTGTCGCACAGCTGACAAGCACCCAGAAGGTGCAGATTCTGTACAGTAACCGCAGTGCTGGCAGGATTAATGAGGCATCAAGCCGGACCATATATTTCTTACATTTTATGTACTGACCATGTCCTTAGATTTACAGTACATACAGATTTTGGGAATATGCAGTCAATTTATGTTGGGAAACTGGTACAAGGATGACACTTGTAGAGTTTTACGGGTACGAGGCCAAAATCTCACAGTTCAC
This sequence comes from Stomatorhinus walkeri, assembly GCA_026784285.1. Classification (NCBI taxonomy): domain Eukaryota; kingdom Metazoa; phylum Chordata; class Actinopteri; order Osteoglossiformes; family Mormyridae; genus Stomatorhinus; species Stomatorhinus walkeri. The sequence goes on along the minus strand of JAODUD010000050.1, from coordinate 6,695,894 downwards.
CTTGGAGCCAAAGTCAGCCTGTATGTGATGATGGGGATACAGCAACAATAATGATGACGACGACAATGATGATTATGATGATGGTGGTGGTGATGATGATGAAGATGATTATGATGACGATGATGATGATGATGATGATGATTACGACGATGATGATGATGACGTTGATGATGACGACAATGATGTTGATGATGACGATTATGATGATGATGAAGATGATGATGATATTGATGATGATGACGATGATGATTACAATGACGATGATGATGTTCGGCCCTCCAGAAGGACTCAGGAAGGTGTGCTGAGGTACATCTGCAGAGCTGGGGTAAAGATACAAATGGTGCCCAAGATAGACACGGTGAGGAAGGCCCACAGGAAGATACGGTCCAAAACCTGAGCCACAAACTTCCAGTCCTGGACCACCTAGAAGACAGGAGACACACAGGCAAGAAAGGGGTAATGAGAGAATCCGGAGAATCCGTGCATGGCGGTCACGGCCTCTGACACGATGGTCTGAGAAATAAATAGCCAAGTGTGTCAGCTAAACTCCTAGCACACACCATTGTATGCTTGTAGAGACAGACATTCAATGACAAAATGAGCTCAATGCTAAAACTAGAAATGTAACGATTCTCCAGATCAAAGGTTTGGCTCAGACCTCATTCATGGGGGTAATAACAAAAATCAAGGAAAACACCTGGATTTTATAAATCACAACAATTTGGGAAACCGCTGAGGGTTAGTATCCATCTTGAGCTAATGAAACTAGCCTAGCCTTTCACCACAGGTGACATCACTCGATCGTGATTGGACTGAAATAATCACATGACTTGCAGTTGGAGAACTATAAAATACGTGTAATGTGTAATATTTACATAATATACAACTTGCCCAACCTTTACATAGAATAATAATTTGTGATGATTCACATGTGCTACAGTGTTAAATGTGAAGTGAAAAATTAGTTTTATAATTAATGCACCAGTAGCAGTGGCAGTAGGTTATGGTTGGAAATCGTGGTTCCGTTTTCCAGAACCACAACACAAGAACCCGAACGTTTGTATCGGGCTTTCGGTCTTACTTTCAAGACCATTGCACCATTACCTAAAACACACCGATTCTATGGCCCCTTTTCCATTACTGATTGATTCAGGAAAGAATGTGAAAATAAAGCCCAGAAAAATGGCTTAAAATGATGAAACTAGTACACTGAGATATTAGATGACAGAGAAAGAGATTGATGTGTGCATACGTCTCTGTGACAAACATGTAATTCACTAGTAAATAGTTTAATTAGGTGTGCTTACTAATTGTCACTCTTTTGAAACATCACAATGAAACAGCCGTACAGCTGTATCAGTATTTGAATTGACCAATTAAATATTTGGCACTCTGAGACACTTTAGCAAAGTCAATAAAAAGACACATTTACAAAGGGTATGAGATTTAGAACATCATTTCAGAAAAGCACCCTTCTGAAATGCCCTTAGGGACTCCAGTCGAGCAGTGATGTGGTTTCATTCGTCTCTCACCTCACGGATGAAATGCTCTTTTTTGATGTGCTGAGAGATGTAGCGCACGGAGTCAGTGGCCCTCTCCAGCAAGGCCAGCCAGGCGACGTTCTCATCCTCCTTGGCAGCCTGAGGTCTGGCTGGCTTTTTGCACCGGGACTTCAGCTCAGGGCTGCGTAGCTGAATGTCCGGATAGCGGTAGCGGTCGGTGTGACCCCGCATGCACAGAAGCCTGGGCAACTTCTGCAAGAAGAGGCTCTTCACCCAGGGCGCCATGGGGTGGTAGGTGGCGGACGAGCGGTGATGGACGTTGATGACGAAGACAGTTACGATGATGGAGAAGGTGACGAAGATCATGATGAAGAGGAGGTACTCGCCGATAAGTGGAATGACCTTGGACGAGGAAGGGATGATCTCCTCGATGACCAGTAAGAAGACGGTGAGGGAAACTAGGACGGAGGTGGACAACGAGAGCTTCTCACCCTCATCGGAGGGAAGGTAGAAGACCAGCACAGTGAGGAATGACAGACCCAGGCACGGGATGATGAGGAACAGCGTGTAGAAGAGCGGGAGCCTCTTGAGGATAAAGGAGTAGGTGACGTAGGGGTAAGAGTACACTCCATCCAGGCGGCTGCCTCTGGCCCCAGTAGCATTGAGGATCTCCCACTCCCCGTTGTCAAAAAAGTCCTTGCGGTCCACATGATCATCCACCGGGACCAGGTCCACCATGTGGCCGTCATAAGTCCACGAGCCGAACTTCATGGAGCAGTTCTGCTGGTCAAAGGGGAAGAAGGTGACGTCCATAGTGCAGGAGGATTTGTAACTGGCTGGGGGTGTCCAGGTAACGGTGCCATTAAACTTGACGATCGCTTTCGTCATCAGAGAGCCCTCAAAGCGTCCATCAGCGCTAAGGACGGGAAAACAGAGGGTGTGAAAACAGGAGATACTCTGAGGAAATGGAGGAGAATTAACTGTTCACAAGTGGTCAAAGAAGCTCCACTGAATAGATATATGTACACCCTACAGATAGCTTTGTTGCTAAGACACCAGATCGATACATCAACCTGTCAGTTCCGCACTTAAAGGCGCTCACTTCTCATACAGCACGATGTCAGGCAGCCAGATTGTCTCTGAAGGAACTCGGATGGATGTGATCCCACCATAATCTTCTGGGTTCCACCGCATCTTATAATCGATCCACTCCTGGTTAGACGAATGGCCAGAAAATGAAGAATACCCCCACGTCACAAACAGATGGCCACTATGTTTGTTTGTTTGTTTGTTGGAATTTATATTCCACTCACACACAATAACACACTGGCTCATTGACTGAACTACAACAGAATATGGGGGAATATTCTGGAAGATGTGGCATTTTTAGCCCAGAGTGTGATCTGTCCCGGGGACCATTTTAGACCAGTGACCTTCACCATCAAAACGGCATCAAAGACGCCAAACACATTATGTAATCTTTCGAGTAAGTGACATATTCACATTCGAGGTATAGGACATACCTACATATGTCAAGGAAGGTTAAAAATAAGCGACATCCTATAAGATTTGTAAAAAATATCATGGAAAATGTCATGTATGGATTTAAAAGAAGCAACATATGCTGGCAGGTTTAAAAAGCAGCATATGTCAGGCATTAAAAGAAGGAACATACACCACAAAAAGATGTAAATGGAAACAGAGGGATTATAAAAGAAGGCTGACTCAAGAACTGAGATAATGAGCAAACTGGCATAACTGAAGGGGTGGAGAAGATTCAGCGGCAGAGTGTAGGTGTCGAACTTCAGACCGACCTGCCACAGCCAGACGTTGGTGGTCATAAGCTGGTTTTTCTCATCCTGCGTAAACAGAAGCGTGAAACAGAGTCGGCGTGCCGTCTCTCGACTACATTAGCAGCCCGTTTGGTTTGTCATCGCCGTAACCACGGAGAAACCACACAGGCGGCCGCACAAAACGCTGCACTTGGGAAGAAATGAGAGACTTCTGCGTACTGAAGCGGTGAGGCCAGAACACTCAGAAATGTGCTATTCTATGTAACAGGACACAAAACACCACAGTGGCTCAATGCTTCCAAAATATAATAAAACAGAAACGCTGTTTATTTCACTTTTAGCGTCAAATTTTACCTTGGACAGACACTGGTGTAATAAATGAGGGACAGTGTTTGATAAAAAAAATGAAAGCAGTACAGTTCACGTCCAATCTGTGTTTTATATCAGGAAAACACCTTAATCCTCACACCCCCCCCAAAAAAAAAAAAAAGATCTGCAAACTGAGAATATATAAGCAGCAAGGGGGAAAGGTGTGAGTAAATTAGACATAAAAACAAAAATAGATTAATTAAATATTTGTGCTGAATTATCTGAAGTCAACGGGAGAGACTCTTATGGAATCGGCTGTATTTTATAGTTATGACTCGGGGTGTATGAGACAGCTTGGTATTGGGCGGGCGACACGATTCAATGGCTTAAATAAAATATTATATGTGGTTTAAACGAGACGGGAATAAATGTACGAGGTGACTGAAGTAATAAGAAAAAAGAGCAGAATTCTCCTATGACCAACGCGCGTAATAAATGTGTTTAAATAATGTGAATCTAAATAATAGATGTTTAGTCCCAGATGAAGTGTTTTTGGTGGCGAACTGGAAAACATATGTAAATAAATGGCTGAGTAAATATGGGCATCGCGAGCAGCGGGAGCCGCCAGCCGCCTCATCGCCATTCCGTCCCCGCGGCCGCTGAGTTATAGCGCCTCGCCGGGCGGCATATTTCAGCACCGCGGACAGCTCCGGGCGGATTTACGGCGCCCCTCCTCATCGCTTACCCCGCAACGCACGGCCATACGCCGCCGCGGGATTGATTCCCCTGCAGGCAAAAAATAAATAGCCAATTTCTTAAAATTACCCCCAGAGCTTTCCTTATCAAAGGGCTGGCGCTGCCTGTCCTCCTGTACAACACCCGTCATCGGCTCCTCCTGTATACTTGCGATCCTTTATATTTACAGTATGTCTAATTAGCATTTAAATTTTTTATAATTGACTCCGTTTCCGATCTTCCTTCAATGCACCATAAGAAAATTACATTTGGTGCAGCAGCAATGTATTTCTGGGATAAGAGTTTCTGGAATTTGTATGGATGAATGCAACATGCGGCGGGTTGGATTTACAATTAATCTCAATCTTCAGTCAGGTTTATAATCACGTAATAATGTTATGACATGAATGCCCCCCATGCCCGCCTCCATGCCTGTGAGTCACGCGCTGGGTTGTAGGCCTATCATACTATCATGGGGTGTTTTTCTTCAGTAAGTCTACAGAACCAAGACATAGTTCCCACAACCAACCAAAGGTGGCGGTAATGAGCTGTCGTCGCACTGTTGTACTGCATTGGTTCCGTTCCTGAAAATCTTTGTAACGAACAATATAACGAGTCTGTGTGCATCAAGGGCACTTTGGCTGGAACATTGGTCGAGGTTGAGGAGTCCACCTATTATTGGGGGCGTTGTATTAGCTGGTTTTGATTTACTGGGGGCTACAACCCCTCCGTGCCCCCATAATTTACACCCATGGTGTACGTTACTGCTTTAATGGTCAGATAACTCTGCCGAACCAGGGATTTGAACCAGCTACCTTCTGAGTCCCAACCCACAGAGCTGCCCCCAACAAAACATTATTTTAACACTTTTTTGATCAGTGCATAATTTTACACAAGTTCTTTTTCATAATTTTGATATCTTTATAATTATTTTTAAATGATGTAGAAAAAGTAAAAATAAACCTCCCTTTGAGTGGGTGTGTCCATACTTTTAACGGCTACTGTACATAGCGATCCATATACATCGGTGTCTAATGTATCTCCTGAAAGGTGAGCCTCTAGTCTAAGTGATATTAATTTATCAAAACATAGCATCTGCCTCCTGCAGGACAATCAGACCCCATCTGTTGCTCTATCTGGAAGAGGGAAGACGTCCTCACCACGTCCACCAGCTGGGAGATCTTCAGGCCAAATCGGACCGTGATGGTGTCATTCGCGTGCAGGACAGGCCGGACCCATTTCTGGTATCCATGGAAGAGGTTCCTCAGGAGGGAGTCCTCCATCTCGGCCAGGGATACGAAATCCTCCAGGGCTGCCCGGGGTGCGGAGGAAACAGAGTGATAGATATTAGCAATAATTGCTAAAAAAACTTGCTAAAGTATGTGGCTAGACTAGGCATGGGCATATTGAATGTTTTATTGGGTCGATGAATATGTCCCCCTCCCCGCACTCTGCAAAATTTCCCATGGGGCTGTGGGGGACCCCAAAGACTGAGGATGATTTTTAATCCCATTCCAGCCCTGGCAAGATAAGCGACACAGAAAATCACATACCAGCCATTATTTATCCCTGGAACTCGTGCACGGCATGTTCCAGCTTACAGGGAATACATCCTAATTTAGCAAAAACATTCAGGGATTGTAGAACAGGCGAGGACTTGCTCAAAATGGCGGGGGGGGGGGGGGGGGAGGG
>JAODUD010000050.1:6613796-6630355 GCA_026784285.1 Stomatorhinus walkeri | reverse complement strand
CACATTTTTGCTCCCTCCCAGCTCCCTGCCAGACAGTACACATTTTTGCTCCCTCCCAGCTCCCTGCCAGACAGTACACATTTTTGCTCCCTCCCAGCTCCCTGCCAGACAGTACACATTTTTGCTCCCTCCCAGCTCCCTGCCAGACAGTACACATTTTTGCTCCCTCCCAGCTCCCTGCCAGACAGTACACATTTTTGCTCCCTCCCAGCTCCCTGCCAGACAGTACACATTTTTGCTCCCTCCCAGCTCCCTGCCAGACAGTACACATTTTTGCCACCTCCCAGCACCTGTCTGTGGGTGCCTGAGAATCGGATTGGGAAACAATGCTCTAAAACCCTCCGGAGTACAATGAGTTCTTCCCTCCATCCACCTGAAGTGAAGTGATGACACTGGGAAGATCACATGACTAAATATTAGGGGCCAGTTGCACAAAACACCTTAAGTTTTCCCCTTAAGTATGATACTTAAGGTTAAATCTGTCCTTAGCTAAGTGATTTATTTAAGGGTGTTGCACAGAACCACTTAAAAGGTTTCCTTAGTTAAGGAAAAACATTAAGGGATTTACAACATTGAAAGACGTTTTACAGCAGTAAAATTGTCCCGCTTCCATGGAGACCGTTCATTTGCTTGCACTGGCATGTGCTTGTGATACCCAGTATCGCCTCACAAAGTTACTCACAGAGTAAAAAAATGGGAGAAAAGAAGACAAGAACGCCAAAGTGGTCAGCGGAGGAAAAGACTATACTTTTGGAGAATACAATAAAAGAAAGAACATGCTAAAAAGTAAATTTGATCCGCAAATAACAGCAAACAGAAAACAACGAATGTGGGAGGAAATTGCAATGAAAATTAATTCAAGAACTCTTACGTTAGTTATTTTATGTTCGTGATTACACACTAACTGGACATTGATTGAATATTGATATTTTCTGTTAATAAATTGATCTTCATATCTAAGGGGTTCTCCCGGTTGCGGAAGATTCTTTTTGGGATTCGTTCATTTTCGTTATTTATTATCATAAACTCGGCCATGTTGCAGTTAAGGCACGGTTAGAGGTACCTTCATTTTTTCCCTTAGTTTTGTTGCTAAGGTCTTTCGCGCCACTTTTAAGGGATTCCTTAAGTATAAGACCAAGATAAGGAGAAAAACTCAAATACTTAAGAGAAAATATTAAATAAACCTTAAGGAGGATACTTAAGGGTGTTTTGTGCAACCGACTATTTTAAGGAGACCGTAACTCGGACTTTAAGGAAAATCCTAACTTAAGGTGTTTTGTGCAACCGGCCTCAGGCTTTTAAAGGAAAAGGATTTCCCCCGATCCTTCCGGCATATTCTCCAGTTTGAGCTGGCATAATTAACAGACGGAGTCTTTTAAAGGTATGATTTGCATACTAGCGATGGAAGCTGACCACGCACTTGCTGAAAGCATATTTATGCAGCGACAATGAAGCGTGGAACTGGAGGAGGGGGATCAGGGCAATCGTATGTCTCTGACACTATAGGCACCAACAGAACGTCTTTGGTATCCAGTGTCTCATGAGCCGCTTGTGAAATTTCAAGCCGCCCCCCACCCCCACACACACATACATACACTGCCCCTCCTGACATTCGATTAAATGGCTTCACCCGTGAGGATTATTTACGACAGCTGATCTTGACACATGGTGATGACTCACTTAAATCTGCTGGGCCTACAGTCTCTGTGCTTCGAGGGGGGGGGGGTGTAAATGTAGAGCCCACATACTTCAGTCACCCCGAATAAAGCCTCGGAGGGGATGATTTAAAAATAAAAAACATTTGAATGAGAAAAGGGCGTCTGATTTACTATAAGCAGATTAACTTGTATCACTGCACCTACTCTGAATGAAAGAGGAGAATCCTGCCTGGATAAATGTATACAAACAGAGTTTGCTCTCAAACACACATATTAAAACAGTCTGACCTCTGAGCTGATAGTCATTTTATATGAATATAAATGAACACTTGCATACAAATATGCATCTAGTTAGTAGTCTATGTAGTAATTCTCCCCTTAAGGGAGAGGTGTTTTTGCATATTTAATATGAATTTTTCATTCCCTTCTGACCTGATCATTGTGCTTAGTCTTATATTAAAGTTTTTAATTATTAAGCTGTTAATATTAAAAGGGGATATTTAACAAAAGTGCATAGCGTTGTATTAAATACAAGTGCATTTCTGCTTGCGCATTGAACTGCATTTGAACGGACTGCCGAGCAGCTCTGTAAATGATAGCTATCATCAAACGCTTCTCTGTCAGTGGTGCAATTAGCCTGAGATGAAAACTGAAGACCTTTCTGATGGGAAGATGAAGGTTTTCCTAAGATATGTCGGTGCCTGACTACTAAGGAAAGGCACAAAACACTAAAATAAATTAGCATTATTTTGAACATCCGTCCGTTGCTTGTGCTGCTCACAATATAAATAATGTCCCTCACAGCGATCTGAGAAGTGCCCTATGCTCTGTACGGCCTTCTTACGAGTCTGTGAATGACAGCAGGTCTACACTATACTCTGTCACTTATGTAGCTTGTTTCTGTTTGAGAACTAGACGCTAATGTGCACGCTGGTGGCTTTAAAGAGCAGGTTTACTGAAGAGTGGCCGCCGATTACAGACGCCTCACAAAGCAAGAAGAAGCTTTGTCTGTATGGAACAACAGACTCGAACTTCCAGGGCTGGAAGTTTGCACATCCTCTCCGTGCAAAGCAAGTTTCCTCCGGATATTTTCACACAACAAATTGGTGTCATAGTGAGAGGCCATGCAGGCGTTTGCCCAGTAATGGACGTCCATCCCATCCAGGGTATTTCTACACCATGTCCTACTGGTGCCTGGGATTTATTTTCAGCTCACTGTAAACCCATGCAGGTATTGCTTGGCCATGCAGGTATTGCTTGGCCATCTCCTGCTACACCTGTTCTGGTTTCTTTCTCAGATTTGAGATTCTTTAGGAAAGGACACAATCAAAAACATCCCTCAGTCTATATTCATGTTTGTTTGCATAATATATAAAAAAATGGTGGTTGTACCTGAATCTGAGCTGGGTTTAGGCACATGGCAAGAGAGCGTGGCATGTTCTGCTGGAAACGAAGAATAAAACAGAATTAGACAGTAAGATTGTCTCACAGCTGCAGGATTGCAATTCAGCCCAAGCTGAGTTTTCACTCCTTCTGGTTTCTTGTAGAATTCTGTCCGGGTCGATTTGTAAATCTATTTTGGCCTTTGCTATACCAACAGATCATGGGTGTTTTTAAACAGCGATTGCGTTATTTTTTTTTTTGACTGATTGATTGATGAGTTTATTGATTTATCAATTGATCGATTGATTGGGATGAAATGTGTTCCCCCTAAGCCTGTAATTCAAGCTTCCAAGTCCAGTGCCTGCAGATGCCTTGTGGGTAATGGTGCCGTCCATCCTTCACACTCCATTCCCATTCTGAGCAACACACATAAAATTGCGATAAATGCGATAACCCTACTTCAGCCTCAGGGCCTCGGTCGCATCAATTCCAGGGGACGAGTCGGACCCCTCGCTTAAAGACATTCACAGCTGGATTGCTGCAGGTGATTAACAAACAAGCCACAGGCTGAAAGAATCCCTGCAGCTTTCGGCCACCAAATTTATGCTGAGGGATGTGTGTCATGGAACAAACTCAGCAGATAGCAAACGGCTTTAACGACACGACGTGTGGCTCTGATCACGTATTCATAAAGACAGGACAGTAGCTGGGTCCAAAGGGTGTTTGTATGTTCAGCCATGCAGCCTTCACAGGACCAGATGCTGGGACACTTTTTCTGGATGGATGTGGAGGGGTATAGACCTAAATGGTGCCGAACGTGGCCCAGAAGCTGCAGATAAATCTCTGTCCATGTTACCAGAGAACCCAGTAACAGAATATAATCCTAATGAGATGCAAAATCAAGGTGCACTAAGAGGAGAGACATTAGCAGAAACATAGAGGCTTTAAGAGAAAGTAGCAAGTGTCGACCAATGCCGGAATCAGTCAGACACAGGTGCAGCCCCTCTATGGTGATTAGATAATACACTCACAAGAGAAGGAGCTTTAATGTGAAAAGCTGATGTTGTTCTCTGACTCCCTCTGGTGGCCAGGTCAAGAAACAGAATTGGGAAAGTGCGGGCTGACATCTAAATTTTAATTAAGGCCCGAAAAGGTACAGAGTGATTTCTGTAAGGTTACAGTTTACATAAACAACCCAAGAGGATTTCATAGTTTTACTTACCCACATTTAGATGTATACAAAACAGAAATGATGTTTCAAAGCCTCAAAGTACATTTTTTGTGTGTTTTTTCCTAAGACACTTAGATCAATATCAAACACAAATGCGATTCTCACTTTCACACATTCAGAGAGTATTAATTTAATTAAATGAATGCTAGTATATTGACTATATTGTAGCGTAATGGTTCCTCACCTCTTGTACTGCTTACAAATTCTTTTCATTATTAAATATGGTGCACCTATGCTGTCCTTTATCTGCCTTGTGAAAAATCAATAAAGGTTAAAAAAAACTATCATCTTGGTCAAACAACTACAAATTTTGTATCCCTTTGATTTAATTAGTCTGCTGTTTATTTCCTCATCCATCGGATCATCCTTCTGTATCACTCGTGCGTTACAATGTAGCCTAGAAGTGTCATACAACTGTACAGTCAAGACAAAGCCTTCGGTCATTTGGCAAAGCATCGGGTTTTTAATCTGGACGTCCAGGATTCAGGTTTCTGTTCAGGCTATAATGCAGGAATAGCTCAGTTGGGAGGGTGTTAGGGTGAAGACTTAAGGCCCCCGGTTTGCTCTCTGGTTCTGGCAGTGTTCAGCAGTGCATCTCCTGGTTCCCCAGTGTAATGGCTAGCATTCTGAATCCAGTGATCGGAGTTCAAACTTAGTGGAATCTGCTCTCAGGAATAGACTACTGCGGCTCTATTCTCAGGTTAAACAGCTGATTTAAAACGTGGCGGCACGTCTGCTATTCAATCAGCTTAAATTCTCTTAAGCAAGTCACTGCTGCTGGCTTTCACAGCCGTTAATGGACAGGACCCATCTCCATATTCGGCCAGCAAACCAAGGCCCCCACGGTGCGACTGAAGCATAGCTGGCCATATTTTGTCAGCTGTCTGTCATCATTATGGGTCAAAAACCACCCTTACTGGCCCACATATAAACTCCATTTTGGAACAATATCCATCTATTGGCCCGCACATTATAACATTCTTATATTTCCAACACTTGCTTCTGTTAGCACGAGCAGGTCACGGTGCATTTGTCACTGCACAGCACTGTGACGTGCTCCTGGAAGGCTGGGTCACTGGCTTTGTCGTCGCAAATGATCTTCCGTGTGATTTGATTTGAAGTTGCAGGCGGCCGTTTCGTATTCCATTAACCCTTAATGTATGTTACATGTCCCTCTCTACACTTCAGACCAGCATATTGTTAATATTCAATCCATGTTGCCGTTTTGAGACATCGACTGTGACGCCTGGGCATTCTTAATCTCTCAGTATCTCTGATAGCTCCACAATGAAGAAAGAATGGGCTCAACAAAGGAAGAGCAAGAACAAAGTCTACTACAGCCGCAGCCATGTCTGTCATCCAATTATCACATCAAAGGACTAGGGGTTAAGATCACGTCAATATTTCATACATGCGCTTTTTGCCGCAGAAAGGAAGATCAATGCCACGGCCATATCTGGCATGTTTAAGCAGGCATCTGATGTCCTTTGTTTAGGACAGGGGTTTCAAACTCTTTAATCACCTCAGAAAGTATTAGGCTCTCGACCCCGGGGGCTGCAATGGTACAAGTCAACCAATGGCATGTACCACCACTATAATTGAGGTTTAACTATATAAAGCAGACACTGCATACCACATAATGAGAACCACTGGTTTACATAAAGTGTGTCAAAATAGAAATATGGTGGAGTTTTAATAAACTTACTTTATATTTGCTATTTTTCATTCAGACATACAGAAAAGATGCATTGTCTTCATGTCCTATTTTTACCAGATGAACTTTTCCCAGTGTGGGAAGTCTGACTCCACATTTCTTTATTCCAGGGAATGTGTTCTGCACCATCTCCCCCTCACTGGTGGTTAGGACGTCAACGCCAGGTTCCCACAGAGAATAACAAGTCTGGATCTTATTTTGAGGTCTAAGTGAAACTGCCATACAATTGTAGACCATTAATATAAGACTGAAATCTGATAGAGTTATTGTCTTTCATATGAATATAAAACAACTTTCATTAGTTGCTAGGGCACTAACACTTTTAAGTACATATTGTTAGACCACTACCCAGATTGGAAAATGGATTGTAAAAGTCTGTTTGCAGCTGTAAATGTTTCCACGTCTCAACAGACTCAGTCATGTGCAGCCAATCAGGGCCAAGAAGCCCATGGGACACTGTCCAATCACAGGTGTTTATGCTGCAGGGCTACCGAGTGGGACCAGCAGCCAATGGAGCCCCTGAGCACTGCTCACGTTGGCCAGCAGGAGGTGACACCAACGCAATACCTTAACACACTCCAACCCAGGAGAAAAGTGGCTCTGTCCCGAGTGTAGATATATGAACATGGATACCCTGGGTCTGTATCACCTTCACCCAGGAGGTTGCCTGACAGCAGCGGCCATTTGTGGTGATTATATGATGACATAATGGTTTACAGCCTCACAGATAAATTAAGCTTAGTTGCAGGGGGAAGTTTGTTGAACGAAGGGAAAAAAATGTTTCATTACCCTTGTAAACTCCAGAGGGCGCTCACTGCCACGTGTGTGTGCATCCATGAATCGTCGCCAGTACCAAATGATTTCTTGTTTGTCAGTAATTTTCTGTAACTGTCAAGCTTCCCTACGAGTCCCAGACTATGACAAAGGCTGTGCTTTTGAGCAGCACTTGGAAGACAAGCGCCTTCAGAGACGAGTGCCTCTTAATTACCGCGTAAACTCACCGATCTGCCTCCCTAACCCGTTTGACTTAAATCCAATATGAATCCAATATGACCCCAATTAAAATGTCACCACAAACTCCCAATACAACTCAGGCCCTGCCTCTAGCTGCTCAGTGCAGAGGCTACGGCAAGACCTATCTCTCCCCCCCCAGTGGCCAGCCACAGCCCTGCCTACAGCTCTCCTCCCCGCATCAGTTAGATCTGCATGAATTCCTCCCCCGCATTCTCAATGCTCTTTCATATGTCGAACGCCTGATAAACACAAACAGCAAACACAAATGACATTAATACCGTCACACTGCCAGTGATTTTTAATTCATAGTATTATCTTGTTCTATAATCGGCTCTCTCTCCCTTGTGTTTGGCACGCGGCGGCACGTTACTCACTCTCATTTGTTTAATGCAAGATGCTGGTTTTAACTGAGCTCATCGGCCAGGACCCTCAAAGCCTCAGCATCCAACACTGCACCCATACTCACACTTAGTGTTTGTCACGTGTTCCCAGAAGCATGACATGAACCAGGGACTCTAACGCTGCCCGGTGATTGGTTATGGCAATTGGATTAAACACGCATTTAAGTATTTATCCCGATAGTGTGGGAAACAAGTCTGAGGTGCTGTTTAGATATTTTTGACAAAATGAAATTACTCCCAAAGTTATTTTATTTGTGTTGAAGACGGCCACTAACTTAGGATTATGGAAATCTGAATACAAATGGCACAAACATTCTTTTCTTGAGCTACGGAGACACTTCTGCAAAATCCCCAGTTACGTTACGCTACAGTGCTACTAACTGAACCATTGTACTGCACTTTTAAGTATATCTAAGAAAAAAATATAGCGAACGTGTTTTGGACTTCTATCATCGTCCACAGGGGGGCGCTACGTTTCAACAGGTGAAGCGGTGTTGGACGGAAGTACACCCTGGGTTTTATTAAAGCTCTTGGTCCCCTGTTATGAGTCTTAATCCAAAACAATCCCTTGCAATCTTGTGCGCATAATAAATAAGAATGTCAGTGTTATTATTGCCGGGCAACCCATCCCTGAAGAATACATGCATGATTCATAAATGCCTTGCTGATGAATATGTTTACGATCCACTCACCATGGTACCTGCGGCACGTCCCTCCATGCTAAGCCGCGAGCCTTAATTATAGGGGATAAGTGCGTCGCTGCTGACATCTGCAGGTAGAAAATAAAACATCCTGCTTCCCTGGCGCTTCCAGTGTGGTTGATCTAGGGCTATCTGCGTGAGTGGGCGCTAAATCACATCACACTGAAACACTTTGGTATTTCCACGTGGAAAAGCCCCGATTTTTAAACTTCCTTTTTAGGTGTCTATTTGTATTATATAATGTTTGCAGTTCCCTTTCATTAACATGTTGGAAATGTCTGGGGTGGCGGGAGTGGGTGGGACACTGAATGATTTGTGCTGTGACTTGACCCACAATGAAACGATCAGTATTGTAGCTACAGGACCTCATCCATCCCTTAAGCAGTTCGTTTGGTGGGGCGGGGAGGTCGCAGGCAGGAGCCCACGCCGGCACCAAAAGCTCAGTCAGACACAAAACACAAGCTGACAGATCAGCAGAGAGGATTATAAACCAGAAACAGGGCAGATTCTATGTGGACAGACGTGTGTCTATCGGCAGACGTCACTGAAGCAAAACCGAACGCGTGCTCTGAGACTCGCGTTTTCAGAAGGCACATAAAACGTGATCGTGTCAAAGCGGAATCCCCATTAAGAGGTCTTAGCCATGAGCCGGCAACATAAGGATGGAGCCACTTGAGCTGTTTCATGTAGAAAACAAAAGCGTGACAAAATGTCATCCCAGCCCTCGAGCCAATACCAGCCGCCAATAGCCGAGCAGATCGGCCGTAAACTTGGGCGATTTGGACTCTGACGCAGCAGTCAGTCACCAAAGGGCTGCTACAAGCTCCACTGAACGTTCGAGTTACACATTAAGCAGAATGCTCAGGATGGGAGGTAGGGTGACAGGGAAGACCAGTTTTGCCATCTGGGTGGCGGCAGTGCGGTGCGGTGCGGGGGGGGATCATGGCCACAGATTTGGAGAATAACCGCTTGGAGACGGTGGAGGTCAATTCAATGCACCTTATCTGAACGGCTTCGGTGAAATGAACACAGGTGATGAAGGTGTAGAGACTGCAGAGGGGATTAAATTCTGAGGGGAACATGAAAGGCCCCCAGGGCAAGGGCTCAAAAACAGCAAGAAGTACAAACCATAGACAGAACGATAGGGCCTCAGTACCTCACTCACAGCTGACGTCTGCCTCTTCAGAAGAGGGCCGTCGTCAAAGGTTTGCAGATGATCTCAGCTGAACACAATGTTACTATTGTGACACGTCCGTAGTTTTGTACCTATTACATAATATTTTTTTAAAACTACTGCGGATTGCATTATGTGGGGGTTGCGCGTGCTTTTACTTTTTAGGAAAAGTCATTCCTTGTGTAGGAGGTATGAACAATTTACACAAAATGCAGTTATCCAGCGCAGCGTTTTTTTTTTTCTTTTTTTAAAAAAAAAAAACACAACAGATTGCGACATGCATTAATATATTCAAGCATGCTTGCTAATGAGATGCTTTGAGATAGATGGACCCTGCCTGCCTTCCTTTTGGAGTGAACGCAGTAATTTTTACTGTGAATATCAGCTATAAGCAGCTGCGCATTCCGCAAACGTATTAAAGCTGTACTGATCCATTCAGCAGGTGTACTAGGCTATTTTTGTCCCGGTTGACGCCCTATGAAACACCTCGGAACAAAGCAAGCGTTGCTCCAACATTTGCAATTGATCCAGGGCTAGGACCTGGTTCATGGTTACGCCTGAAAGGAAACTAGGGATTGCGGAAGAAACAGAAGCTTTCGAATCGGTCGTCGTTCAAGAGCCTTAGACTGGAAGACAAAGGGGTTAGTCTTTAATAAGAAGGATTGAAGGACACTAGAGACTCAAAAGCATTCAGTTGTTCCTCAACATCAATTTAGCATTTTAAGCATCTAGCTTGCCCACAGGGAATACATATTCATTAATGGCGGTATCTTCAGCTAGAGCCAAAGTACAGACAATGCAGCTTATGTATTAGCATACAGTTTGGCTTTTACTTACACTAACACACGAGAGGTGACATTCAATTTAGCGTTTTCAGGTCTTGTCACCTTTGAATTCAGGCTTCTTTAGTCTCCTGGTGTATCTGATATGGCTTTGTCCAAAAGAAACTCGGCTAGAAACCGAAAAGCAGAAGACAGACAGACATCGGGAAATACTGGCAAGCGGCTGACGTCAGTCCCTATCGTGGATCGGGAATGACAGATTAATGACAGATCGGGGCAACTTCCTTGGCAAATATCCCATGACCTTTAGCAGGGAAGGCGGCGGAGAACGTTAAAAACATCAAGCAGGCCGCACAGCCGCAGAGGGTGAGCAAATGCACTACAAAGCTATTTAAAAGATCCTGTTAAATAAAGGCCACTCTGGCGTTCCAAGAGAGGCACTGCGGGCCAAACTGCTTCAATGCTAATAGACGTTTCCATCCCTGACAGTTCAAAACATGCCTATGACCTGCATCTGAACACCAGGGAGAGGAAGAGACAGGGAAGAATCATTCGAAGTGTACATTATACATTTATTGAACCATCCTCTCAAATCCAAAAAACTGGGCACAGGGATTAAAAATAAAAATTCATTGCACTACTTAGTAAAGCATTACTAGTAATAACTCTCATAAAAAATGTACAAATGTTTGTTAAAAAGATTTATATCAAGCCTTCAAATTATTTTGGTTACAGATATAATACATATATGAAACTACAACAGCATGTTAAATGATACAGTCGTATTTTAAGGGACGAAACCAGAAAAGGAAAAAAAAGCTGATACTGGTAGCAAATTCTGAAAATATAAATAGTAAAAATGAGGTAACTGCAAGTGTACCAAGCAGGGAAAAAAAAATCAATAAAAACAAAACATTTACGACAAGGTAACACCCGGGGCACCTAAAGGTTTAGTGTCGGGATAGGAATGGTATATTTCCTATTACCACAGTAACCGATGCGGACGTGAGCTCAGAAAGGCATCCGTAATAAGACACTGCAGGCTGCTATTGGAGATTAGTTTAAACTAAAGACACTGCGGGAGAAGACAGGGCAGGTGAAAAGGGACTAACGGAACGAAAAATAGGGGAAAGGAGAGGAAAAGTGTGGGGTAGTTAAAGGGTAATGGGTCGACGTCAGTGTTTCTCAACCCAGTCCTCAGGGACTCAGACAGTCCATGTTTTTGTTCCCTTCCAGCTCACGCTAAGGAGCAAAAATGTGGACTGTCTGGCAGCAAACTGAGTGAACAAAAACGTGGACTGTCTGGGGGTAGCGAAGAACCAGGCTGAGGAACACTGGTCTAGGTTGGAAGTTGAGTTCATCTCATGGCCGCACTCATGACAAACAAACAGCTCAACAAACGTTTGAGACAATAGGAACGGCAGATGGTCATCTTATGATGGCAAACGCTTTACCCGTGCTCGTGATGTGGTGTGCCCCGAGTTCGAATCGCACTCCAGAGAGCGAGTCCCAACAGGCAGAGCCTCACGGTTCAGGCCCGAGGTGTCTGACTGACATTAGAAGGTGAACTTCCCTTTTCCACAGCAAACGTTTGTTGTACGTTTTGACAAGGCTGAGCCTCACCCGTTATGTGCCTTTGCCTAAACATGACCGGAGATACATGATACCACTCAACCGTGAATGACTTGGGCCCCAAACCGTCGTTTGACAGCTTTTCCGAGAACTGATCGTCCTCCCCAAGCTGGCGTCCAACACTCTAGCTTAGCCTCAGTCGACGAAATCATAAACCACTGTGCGGATGAGAGTCAGAACAGCAGACTCAAAATGACAGGAAACGAAAGCTCAAAATGGGGGGACGAGCTTGACGGAAGCTCTCCCAGGTGGACGGGGCCAAAGCAGCGGGACAAAAATGGATTAGAGATCGAAGCATTGTGGCGGACACATACACGTTCACGGGCTCCCAAGTCCGGCCCAAAGTCTCCATCTTAACGGGAAGCAGGAACCAGTGGACTGCACTACAATCACCATGTCGCATGTGCCCGTGTTACAAACAAAATATCACACAGTATTCCTGATAACTTCAGCTCCTAGGAACTGCTAGGCTGTGCAGCACGTTACACTAGACGGGAACTACAGAGGGGTGTCGATCCTGCTGCTGCGCCATGACAAGACAGCAGCCGGCTGCTTTCGTTAGGGCTCCGCTCCTTCCTTAAAATGCGGGATCACCTTCCCTTGCAACAGTGTATGACGCTCAGACTATGGAAAGCAGATCGAAAAGGCAAATATAGCCAAGTGTGCAGGGTCATTGGCGTGCACACAGCAAGGTAGCAGAGATCTAGATCGTAACAAATGCAAAAATGACCCAAACGCTCTCAAGTTCTGATCACACAATTTATGCAAAGAAATCTGACGATTCTCGCTTAGTTAGTTGTCTGCAGGTCAAACTGAATATTATATGTAAAAATCAAAACAAATACAGTGCAAAGAAAATCTACCCACTGGATGCTTATGTGTGTAAGTCAGTGGAATTGGGGAGGCGGGGGTTGCGTCCATGAAGGTTAGGAGTGACGAGGGGTGTGGGAATTTATATACACATGGAAGCTGGGGCAGGTTGGTGATGAGCATGCCGCGCCTTGTGGTCACTCCGAGTCCCTCTGGACCTCAGATGCATCTGCCCGGCAGATGGGACACGTTCTGTTAGCCTGGGGTTGGTGGAGAGGTGGGGGGGAAACCAGTCAATCAACAGAGACAGAGCCCAGTGAAACCTACACAGTCACGTGCCATTTGGTAACGTTTTCGATATCCGCGTGCACGATGAAAGGAAATGCATATCGAAAGGCTTTTTGGTTTTCAATAAATTACACCAACGTCAAAGTCAGAACAGCTGATAAGACCTAGACCGTCTCTTAGCTCAGTCATCGCAAATCTGGATACGTCGCTGGAAACAGACCCCACGTGCTACAGACACAACCCAGATCAGTAGTCGGCGAAGGGCAAAGCAGTTTCACCAGGGAGACTGACGGACAGAAAGCGGCAGGCGGCGGCTCTGGGCCCCTTCATCTCACCTTCAGCCACTTGTCGACGCACTTGGCGTGGAACTCGTGATTGCAGGGCAGGACGCGCAGAAGCTGCCGGGACTCGAAGTCACACATGCAGACGACGCACCTGCAGGGAGCAACAGTGACTCAGTTTCACGAATCCCCCCCCCCTCCATCCTCTCTCTTCTACATGCACCGCGCTTCCCATACTTGCACGCCCCTCCCTTCGGTCCAGCCCCTCCCCCACACTCACAGAGTCTGCTCCGACTGGTGGTTGTTGGGGTTGAAGCGGTAGGAGGGCAGCTGCTCGATGTCGGCCTTGGTCAGCCCCCGGGGCTTGGCCTCCCCCAGTCGCTCCGCTAGGTTGAGTAGGGCCTGGAGAAGGGGGACAGGACAGCAGCTCCCTGAGTGGTGCTCCCTCCACAAACAAGACAAACGGGACCTTCAGCGCTGGACTTGAGTGTAACATCAAATAACGTTCGTCCGAAAGAGGCCTCCTTGCCCACCGTGCTGCTGCTCAAATGAGGATTGGGTGAGGGACACAGGGACGGGCGCAGGAACCTACCTCATAGTTCTCCACCTCCCCGTCGTCCACATCCAGGTCCAGGCTGATGGTGGGGCCTACAGTGGGCTGCACGGGGAGCATGGACCTGCCCACAGGAGGGAACCGCACGTTACAGGCAGGACAGGGATTCAGGACGCCTCGAAACCTTAAAGCGGAGCTGGACATTTTTTAAAGTATCCAACCCCCAATATTAGAGTTGTCGACTTGGACGGATGGGGAAACCGTCCATCCATCCGTGTCACAAGGAGGAACGACGGCCCCCCCACCGCCAAAGGCGATCGGTCAGTATTAGCATTAGCGGCTAAACCACGCCACTGTCACTTACAGGAAGTACGGCAGGAAGCTGGGATGGTATGGTGGGGGCGGCACGGCCTGCTGGGAACGGAAGCGGCGGCTGGTGATCCGTCGAGGCATGAAGTGGGGGTACGGCTGTGGGGGGGGATGAGCGATTCATTAGCAGCTTGGAGAGAGAGTGCTTACAGTCAAATGTCACACAGTGGGGAGTTAAATTAGAGGGCTGCTCCAAAGCAGCCCCCACAGGACCGCCGATCCTCAAACACGGCAAAACAAGCGCCCCCTAGTGGAAGTAAACAACTATCGGAATGAGTCTTCGTCATGTCAATGCTCAAACGAATCGCGTATCCCCAGCTGACGCGGATAAGACCCTTAAGCAGTAACCCCGGCTGAACAGGGGAGGGCAGCACTGAGCAATCTGCAGACCCTTACTGATTAAGAGTCACCTCCCACTCTGGGCATAGAGGATTGTGGGTAGGGAGCCAGGGGCTTACCACTCCGAAGAGCTCCTGCGGGAGGGGCTCGTGGGGGAGAAACTGCAGCGGGGTGGAGGGTGGCATGGTGCTGGGGTGGGCAGAGTGGGGGTAACTGAAGCCGCCGCCCACCGAGAGATGCTCACCCAGGAGCTCCACTTCATTCTCAATTCTCTGCAGAGGCTGGGGGGGGGGGGGGCGAAATGCGGTTAGCGTCGCGGAACGCCGTCAGGAACATGGAACATGGACCCCACAGCCAATGGACGGCTGGTCATACTCAAAATGAAAGTCACTGAAATAAAGCGCCCCCCCCCCAACTCACCGAGCGTGACTGCTGAGCCTGGAAGGGCACAAACTGCCCAGGCGGGGGCAGGTGGGGCGGGTGGTGAGACAGGTGGGGCGGATGCAGCAGGAAGGGGGGCTCACTGGACAGGAGAGAGGGGAAGGGGTAGGGCAGCGGGAGGTGCTGGACTGAGCAAGCCTGCAGCATCTGAAACGGAAGCGGAGAAACGTTTCATTTGCTCACACAGGAGTACGAGTACGTCAGCGCTTCTCGCGAATCCCCTCATGCTCTCCTTTGATTGAATCACACACGCGCACACTTCACGGAGAAGCACCCCCCCGGAGCACTTCAGAGGGCCTTGCTCAAAAGCCCAGTGTGTAGATTCGGCCAAGAATGGGATTCAAACCTACAGCCTTCTGATCACAGAGACTTAACCCACTGAGCCTCAGGCCACCCGCTACAGTCTAGAGGTCAGACAGACTGCTGAGATCAGCCCCCACACACGCCCGGCGCCAGGCTGTGGTTGGGGCCATGGGGGGGGCGGATCTCAGAAAGCTTTAAGTAGGCCGCTTGCCTCCTGGTCTACATCCCAGTCCATTTCCCTGGTGCGACCAGCCCAATTAGCTGCAGAATCGCGACCGTTTGTTCCAAATCCTTCCTTCTAAAACAGCCTTTCTGACTGACAGGCCACCAAATATCAGTGGTGCTCAAAGGAAGCTTTTTTTCGGGTGCAAGTATGAAAAGCAGGATGTTGAAGGGGGAGAACAGAAGAGCGCGCAACACCTCTGGTGTGGATCACGAGGTGTGAGGAGGTCAGTAAAGATACGCCGACAGGCGACCGTGACAAGCCACGCGGCGCCAGACGTGATCGCAGCTACATTTTTAAACTCGCGCCAGAAAAGTGCACAAATAGTCCTCGATTTAATTTCACCGCTCGCAGAGCCCGGGGAGACGCGCATCTCAGAATATCCGGCTGAAAGATTCCCATAGAAAACGCGATAAAGTTAGCTGCTAGTTCAATATGACTTTTAGCACTGATTTAACATTTAACAACCAACTTAAATGTCTGCTTATCCAAATGATCCCCGGAGGTTGATCTCTAAACGCTGACCGATTGCACAGGCATCAGGAATGAACCTGCGGCTCAAATTGCGAAACAGATCCTCTCTTTGTCCAGTTCCTGAACTCATTTCCCACTCATACCACCCACACACCGCGTTTGTCCAGCATGCTGGCTGACAGTGTCGCAGGGACCACCAGGGGGCGGCAGAGTCCAATCAGATGGCTGGCTGGGAGGCCGGCGAGGGGGTGGCGTACAACTCACGGGCGGGGGGACGCTGCAGATGGGGTAGTGCTGACCGCTGAAGACCACAGAGCCACAGGCAACCTGTTGCTGGGAGGAACATGTGGGGAGGTGCTGTCCGTTGCAGAGAGGGGGGGGGAGGCCGTGGTGGGCCACCGGAGACACGGTGTAGGAGACCGGCACCGTGCCCTGCTGCAGCTGCGGGGGGGGGTCGGTCAGTAATGCAGCATGGAGCGCCCCGAACATGCCATCACAGTCGACGGGCCCCACCTGCTCGTGCAGGTCCACCACCACAGCGCTCTGCTGCTGGGGGAGGGCGGCCGGGTGCAGCAGGCGCGGTGACAGTGTGGGGGGGTGGAATGCCCGCGGCTCCTCCAGGCCCGCCGGAGCCCCCGGCTGCCCATACGTGTAGCTCTGGTGGGGGGCGGGCGGGTGGTGCGGGTGCCGGAAATTCTCGTTCTGGCCTCCCCCCGCGGCGGCATGGTGGGGGGGGTGGTGGCGGGAGAGGCGCTCGCGGCGGCCGCGCTGACGTCTGGCTGGGGGGC
>JAODUD010000050.1:6583794-6604809 GCA_026784285.1 Stomatorhinus walkeri | reverse complement strand
GTCGCACGTACTTCAGCAGTGTGCTCGAGGCAGCAAGCACAAAAGCTGCTGTTGTTAGGAACAGCTGGCCAGCGCTGCACACGGCCATGGAGCCTGTGTCCGGGAGACGGGGGAGGGCCGCCTTCACGGGCCACCCAGAGGCTAAACACACAGCTCTGCTCCACTCAAGCAGAAAAACACTAACCCCGCAGTTCCCAAAAACACAGACCACCACAGCCCCCCGCCTCCCAGCAACTTCCATCATGGAACAAGGAGGTCAGAACTCGCTGACTCCCCCGCTTTGACTGCACTTTGGTATGGACCGCGGGAGGGGAAAAGGCCACAGATTTCAGTGTGGCCTCGGCGAGCTCTGGAAACACGTCTGCCCGGTCCAGCTCCAGCCATGTTCTCACAAGCACACGCGCTGTCCCATTTACTCTCCTGAGGAGCATCACCTGTGGCCATTTGGCAAGCTGGGTTCAAACTTCTGCCAGCAGTGTCAAATTCCTGGTGTCGAATCAAGCATGGAGGAGCAAGGATTCTATGAACAAGGCCAAGGATGAACATGACATAAATCCATTCAATGAACTACTTTTAGACAAATGTGAAGGCACAAAGTAATCCTCAATTTCCTTACAAAGCCATAAAAGATGCTACATGAAAATACAGCAGGACGTCTGTGGTCTGAAGGGCTTTTGGACAAAGATTCACCAGCTGAAATATGTCTGGACCTTGACAAAATCCCGTATAGCTCCCTGTCCTCAAAGAACATCCCTGCTTTCCCCACATATTCACAAGCTTTTTCCTCTCTCTGTAGAACACAAACCCACAGGCTGCTCACTCGCATGCTCCTTAACAGCATCGCCACATGTCCCAGTAGCTCACGGTGCTTTTCCACAACCACCAAGAACCAACCTGAACCCAACCCACACCGCAAGCTGGCGGTTTTCCATTGCAAAGTATATGACCAGTGGCTGACCTGTACCCAACCCATACCCGTGCTGACATGGCACCGCTAGCATGACCACACACAGCTGGAAGCATCGCCACCGTCTGAAAGGTCAAAATTCAAGGAGATGCCAGTTTTCTGCACAGGGATTATCTGAAGGAAAATGCATATGTTCTATATATTACTCGTTATCAGTAGTGTCACACGACACTATGCATTCCCAGAAGCTCAGAACTTAAACATTTCCAACCTTCTACTTAAAGTACTATAGAACAGCTGAACGAAATGGATTGGATTTGCAACGCAAATGTACACAAGCGAATGCTAATTCCACTAGCGTTTGATACTTGCATAACATGGCAATTCTCACAGACGTGCCAGCAGAGATTAGCACAGTAAAAAAAATAACTGCACATAGTAAATCATGATGTATGCCGTGGGGGCTGCATATATACAATAGTATATATAGGGTTTTACGTTAGTGATGCTCTCCAAATCCGGCAATGCCTTTACCAAGCCTTATGCAGTGGAAAACCAAAGCGAGCTGGAACCGTGCAATACTAATGGCACGGCTTGGGTACAAGTCTATTCCTGTCTACAGTGGAAAAGCACCATACTGTGGGGCCCGGCTCACGAGCAAACCATCAGTGGTCCTGATCCCAGCAGAACCACTGAGCATCCAGGCTCTCCAGCCCTCCGACTGCTAAATTCAACATCAAGTCAGGCAAATTAGTTCTATTACCATAATAATTAGCTTCAAGTAGCTACGTTTTTCAGTAGATTCAAACTACACACCCTGTCGCCAGCCCAGACTGTTCCAGAGAAGCCATGTGGTCCTACACAAATCACCCTGAATTATCCATTCCCACAAGATGGATTCATCCATTAATTAGCCAACACTGACATTTGCTTAAGATCAGCAAAGGGTTTACACTCAGATCGTGGACAAAACCTACAAACATTTATTTGCACAAAACAAACCATCGCAATTAACATTACATGGGTGTTTGTAATCATATTTAACACTCCAAGCCTGCCTTGGGCTCATCCTGCACTTCTGGTGACAAAGAGATGCTAATACACCAGTTAGTATTTTTCACTTTGAAAAATTAGGAAGAACATTTTCCGGGTGGGGGAATTGAAATTACAGCTCACTAGGATGCTTCATTACAAAAGGCTGCAGTTTCGTCCCTTTTGCATGGCATCACATCTGTTATATTATTTCTGCTACAAAGCAAAGAGCTGGGCTTTCAGGGCTGTGATTTTACGTATTTTCCACAGCAAATGAAATCGTCTAGGAAAAAAAAATATTGCAAGTTCTGTGCTGGTGGCTAAGTGACAAGCTAACTTCAGCACAGTAGACGGTCAATTAAGGAAGCACATAGCATAACGATTAATGGAAGAATGCAACAGAGTGGCACGGGCGACATCAGAAAGAGGTGCAAAACCTTTGGAGCCGTCATCACTGGGCGTCAGGGAGCCTGCATCGGCTGAAGAGCCTCCTGAACACGCCATACGACAAATACAAGCTGGTCCCGCCGGGCTCTGAGGGGACATCCGCGTCTGCTCACGCTCACTCACATGTGCACACGCCCCGCCCTGCTCTGCCGGCAGGTGCGCTCTTCCAAAAAGCTGAGCGGATGAGCTAACAGATGGGGGCGGTGGGGGGGGGGGGAAAGAAATAGGTCGGCAACTAAATATGCTGAACCCTGAAAGTAACAAAGAATGAGCGGAGGAGGGAGAGCCGTGAAGGGGCAGAGGAAGAGGCGACCTCGGAGGGGAGAGGAGCCGCCAGCCAGGCTGGCTGGCTCTCACCAGAGCACACAAACACAGCTAACATGGGGCTGCCAGGAACTTCAGAGGTCTGGGCCCCCTTCCTCCCACCCACGTTTCCTCTCCTTTTCGTCCCCATCCAGTTCCTTTTCCCCCTTGCTCCGTTCTCTCCCCCCCCGCCTGGAGGCGAACACATTTCTTCTGCTGGCCAAGCCCTCTCCTCTATTTCTCCCTCCCCAAGCAGTAACCTCTGCCTCTATAAACACGGTACCTCGCATGCAGGGCCGTGCAGCGTCTCACGGAGGCGGTTACCACCATAAACACCCTGCCCCCACCTCTGCGTCGCTCAAAACAGCGGGTTTTCCCCGTTCGTTTCAACTGGTTTCATTTCACCCCATGCAGATGAATGTTTCGCCTGCCATCGCCTCGGAAGGTACGTGGCAGCTGCTGCCTCTTCAAGGCTGAGTCTCTCTGTCTCCGGGCAGCCTCGCCCCCAACTCCTGGGGGCACTGGCCATCACCCAATACTGGGCTTATCCTGACTGTTATTCAGACGCATCAAAGGCTGCCCAAGGACAGATGCTCTTCAGACATTATGCCGCTTTGCTGCGAATAACTAGGTGTGCACTGCTCGAGACCGGAAGCAAACAATAGCAGGGGTGAAAGACCCCACTCAGAGTATTCATACCCAAGTGCACGCACTCCCTATTGCCCAAGCTCAACTGAATTTCTACTTGAGACAATGGCTATGAAGGAACGGCTACAGGATTAGTGCATTTTCAGGTCACACTCAGGTGACTCAAACAAATAGTAGGGCTTTCGCTCATTTGGAAGCTAAATAAGGATTGGCTTCCAATGGGCTCGGCGGCCGAATCGAAACGTCCCCCGCGAGAAGCTGAGCTCACAGCCGCCGGCCGTTCGAGCATCACTTACTCCTTTCAGCCTGGCCATTCTCCTCAGTCCCTCTCCAAGGACTCTTGTGCCTCCCACCTGGACTTTGACCAGAGGAGGAGCGGCGGGGGGGGGGGGGCAAAGGCGAGGCCGCACAATGCCAAGTGCGGCACGCCACGCACAGAGCACCCCTCTGCCCGGCAGGGGAACCGAACCACATTGTTCGCAACACTGTGTTAATTGCCTGTTGGTCTTTAAAAACCCCTATCTGGGAGGGGGGGCTCTGCCAGCACAGCTAGCACGCCAACCATTAACCTGCCTCATCAAATTACATTTTTCTTATGTCTAAAAGTGATGAATGAAAAGAAAGGAGACTCACTGTTCCCCAGACTCTCTTCAGCATCCAGTAAAGCTCTCAAAATGAATACAGGACGCAGAAGTCCGCACAACAATACAGGTGACAGATGTTAAGGCCAAGACTACAGACCATGTTTTAACCAGTGCTGTTGGTTTCACATTTACTCCAGCAGCAAGATGCATCATGTCAAAAAAGCTGCTTCAAAGCATTCAATGAGACATTTCTAATTTTACACTTTACCATGTAGAATAACCACCATTTGAGTGTTAAAAAAAGTTTTTAAAAAAAAATAGAGGCTCAAGGTTGAACCTGCCCGCCATGTGAATGGGTAGACCCAGCATGCCCCAACACAGTATCAACTAACGTCGAAACATAAAACCCTACAGCCAGCAGCAGATACCTTTGTGACAGAAGCTGCCACGAAAAGGACCAGGAAGTGAGCTTCTGGTTGGACACAAGGCCAAGAAAAATTCATATGAAACTAAAGAGCAAAAAACCAGGCTGTACGCCAGAAAAATACCTCTCTTCGGTTGATGGATTCCAACCACAGCTGTAAGCAGGCAGTGTGCAATGCTAACAAACATCGTCCCTCGCCGCTCCTGAGGTCTCACGTTTACACTGAGCCACCAAGGCTGTCGACGCACGAATGCGAATCAGGTCACTTTAGCACACGGCCGCTGCATCTAGCCTTTCATGCCCAGGCACGTGGTGGCGGACAGGCTCACCTCCAGAGGGCAGCAAAACCAAGAGGCCGTCTCCACACGCATCCATGCCACACCAAAGAATAAAACTCCAAGTGGCCTCAGAATATCTGGGTAAAGTCGGACATCTTAAAGGATTCTTACTTCGGCTTAGATCTTGCAATGACGGAAGCTCCCAGGTCAAGAATCTAAAGCACCTTAGACCCCCGATATTAAAATCACCACAGGAAATGTGGCTTTTCCCACCATCCAGTTGCAAGCCAGGCCTTTATGTAGAGACGTTTTTATACATTAAGTCAGTGTGTTTAAGCTGCTGGTCCCTGTACTTTCCACCAAAGAACATACTGAATAGTCAGAGGTGCATGTTCATTAATCATGTACATCTCTGTGATATTCACACAATAACCAGTACCTACAGGCTTCTGATCCATCTCGACTGCACTTCCAGAAATGAGGTTAAAAAAAGCGGCAGCTTCCTTGGGAGGCCTACAGCCTACAAGTCCAGGTTAACACCCTGTTAAAATCAGAACAGTTGTATGAATTCTTACCTGAAGCTCACTGTAAAAATAGTGAATTTACTGTTTAGGCAACTCTTGGGGGGGGGGGGGGAGGACCATAAGAAAATTTCAACATGTCTTCAATTATATTGTATTGAGCACAACATTTATTGGAGGACACTGTTGCACCTCCTTCTCACCAAAAAATAAAAAAACACCATTTACCTACAAGCCACCATATAGCTACAAGCCACAGTAAAGCCAGCAGCAAATGTGCCAGTGGCCAAAAGGACAAGCCGCCCCCACCTCCTCCACCCCCGCCTGCAAAATCCCAAACAGCAGGCCCCTCCTGACATCTCAAGTGCTCAGAATGGGGTCTAATTTTCACACAAGGGGCACTGGTTCCTCTCCACTCCCTGATTGCGTCAGCCTGCTGTTCCTGCATTTCCATGTGTAATACCCACCTTTAGTCAGGAGCGGCGGAGAAAAGATGTGGCAGGCACAAATCTTTCAGATACCGCAAAAAACTGACTGGGGTACTTCCCACAAACAGTCTCCCTGGACAGCGAACTGAATGTCCTAAGTAACCTAATCAAATGATCACTCAGCCAGGCCAAGTATGCTGCGCCTATGCACCAGCAGGCATCTGCACACTCGAGATAAAGTCAGAACACCTCGCATCAAAACAGCACAGATCAAGATGCCGTCACTTGGACAGAGACGTGAGAAACTTGGATAAAGTAACACAGCCGTACAGAGCAGCTATCAAAGGTGATAGCTTCGTTGCCCAGGGAGGTTCTGGACAAGGGTCAACCATGTCATCGACAGGAATCCAGAAGCCATAGCAACTGCATATTCCGCAGCAGAGCGAGCCCTCAGACTGAGGTGGGCTGTTCCACCTGTCAGGCACTTCGACAGGTAATTCCTGTTATCACTTAAGTCTTTGTTTGCTACTAGTCAATCGCATAAGCTTTCTTAGAATAGTGCAAGTCACTAAGTAAGCACCACAAAAAAAGCATGACTCCTTTGTACCCAATTCATCGTTTCGAACCAGACTACATTTCCTTTACCCGAGAAGTTACCATGGATAACGTTATGAACTTGCCACCACCAAGCCAAAGTATGGACAGTGTTAAACACTTCAGTTTTCTCCCTGCAGCACGCTTTCACACAGCCACAGTATTTTATACACCTCAGAGACTGACAGCTTAGTTGTCTGTTGCAAACCGGGAACACGAGTTTACGTGTCGAGCTAACAAACCCAGCGTCCTTGTGTGTATTCCAGTGGCATCTTCACACAAGCCTTTTTGTTCAGAATGTCTGATAAGAAAATAAATGGAACTATTCATTACTGAAGAAGCACACAGTAGGAAAACCCAAGACACAATAAATGAAAACTGCAATTTGACTCCACTGCAGTAAATGAACAGGAATTGTGAACACTGCATTTGGATGTACAATTCTTTGCCTCTGCGCTGCTTAATCTTACAAAACAAGATCGTCATGACCCACAGGACAGCCTGAAAGAAAGAGCACTGGCATTTCAGAAAATTCAACCAGTCTCAGTCACTGTTTCACAACCAAAAATCTCTTTTAGAGCAGCAGCGCCCTATTTAAAATTTGACATTTTACACTTTTACTGGAAGTCTAAGAATTATGCTCATTTTACAAAACAAACGATCCCTGAGCTACCATCATCCATCAATCGGATTTAATACCATTTATGTAACAAACACAAAAACAAGATCACCCCTGCAAATGTATACTACTATGACTCCAAAGAAACAGAATTGGTGCATAACAATCACAATTCAAAATCACATTTCTGAAAGTTAGTTTTTTCTCATTTAATAGGCAATACCTATAATTCTCATGGCAAAGGCACAAATACTAAATCTGTCCATCCAGACTTACAAGTTTTACATTACTGATATATCTGAAATGTAATTCCCACTGTACAGAATGACAGGCTCAGGAAAGTCTGGTCAGCACCGGAAGCTAATCTCAATACTGCATAAGATCACACCCAAATATGGAAACAAAATTCACTGTCAATTATTTCTAGAAAGTCGCGTGAAGTCATCAGTATATGCATAAAAAACAGTAAATAAAGTGAACAATGTCGTTCCGGCTCCACGCCGACGTTAGAAAGCATCCAGGACTAATCATCTAGTTTTGAATTAGGAGTAAGAACAGGTGTGGTGGAAGCGACATCCGAGACACGACAACGATGTGAGAGCTACTGCCAACTCCGTCAGTCTGTGCACTGGAAACAGTAATTTGGTCTCAACTCGAAATTTCATATATAAAATCCACTATGCCATGATGTGAACTGCATTAAATTATGCTGGAAATTCACCTCAAACAAAGAGTCAGAAACATTCACAAGGACCAAAACAAAAAAAAAGCACACAACGATCTTAAACCTTACTTTAGATGATACCTGTTTACTGACAGGCGAAATCACTCGTCGGCAGTTACTAAAACATTCAGTTGCGATTTTAGAGAAACGCACTCGCGGCTTCACGACATCCACTTAGGCACATGCCTCAACTTGGCCCGCCTCTTACTCCGACGTGAAACTATGTTCATCTGTTGACAAAACCTACGATTTATGTTCGCATCCTTGACAGATAACGCTTTTCCATTACCGTAAATACACACGCTACAAAAGAGAAAATCACGGGCAACAGGTATACTAATTTAAAGACACAAAAGTCAAAATATATATCGCGCTCGTGTCCCTAATACTAATATCACGCAACATAACAGCTGATAAAAAGCTCGAATATGCGGCAAAAGACTGACCCTAAATAAAGCGCAGCAAAAACAGACCTAACACTCAAACCCCCAACCCGTTCCCACTCAAACAAGTACAGTTCACAGCTGGGATGGCGTCCCTGGCTTCAGCAACCGAGGCAGGAAGAGGGGGGAATGTAACCAAGTAAATATTTTCACGATCCACATCCTTTATAAAGATGGTTGCTATGCAGCCTCCTATCCTCTCTAGAAATAAAACGATCCGTCCACATGCACCCCCCTTTAGGACTGAAGTCCGGATCAATCGGCTCCCAGCTGACAAAACTGCGGGACGCTCATTCCAGGGTCCGCTGTGTTTGTGTGAAGACTGATAAACGGGTAAGGATAACGTCAAGCTAAAAGTTTAACAGCAGCGTACGTCCATGCACACAGCAGCATCGCCATGCCAACCCGGTCGATTTGCCCCCACAATCACCTCAAGCAGTAAATGATCTAATGAGCCCTTTAACCCTTCCTCCGACCGCTCAGTCCCTCACCCCATGTGGTCCCGTACAGCCGACCGGCTTAAGGTGACCGAAGGCGTGAAGGAAACTGCTCACCTGTACCGGTATTCCGATGAGCCCCGGAGCCGGGGTGTCTCGGCGCGCCGATGGGAAGGCTGCCTCCCGGATTGCGTTGGCTTTCAGTAGGACTCTGCGCTCCGAGCGACAAGCAGCCGACGCCGTGCTGCTGCTGTTGTAGCTGTTGCTGGGCGCCACTGAAGCCGCCGATCGCGTTGGCACCGCCGTGCCCGGCCCCGGCGCCGTTACCGATGCACTGGTAGAATCCGGACCGCGACCTCGACCGAGTCCTCGGGGGCTCCATGGCCGGGATGTGGGGGTGGGGAACGGAGGTGGCAAAGGGGGAGGTGGTAGGAGGGGACTGCGACTGAGGGGAAGAGCTGGCCGTTAGGGGAAGCCTGCTGTGGCTGAGACTCCCCGCCGCCCTGGCCCCCTCCGCTGCTCCGCGATCGCCGCGCTCCTGAGGCCGGACCCCGGCGCCTTCACATGCGCTGCTCCGCTTCGGGACGGGCTCGGGGGTGGCGGGCAGCTGGGAGTAAACGCGGGGCTCCTGTGTCGTCGGCTGACCCACGGCAGCGATTGGCATTTCCTCTCGGGGTTCGTCCGCCGCTCTTTTCGCACTTGAGACAGTCCGAGAAAAGGGGATAAAAAAATAAACAAACGAAACCAAAGTAGTTAGTTAAACGCCGCTAACAACCGGCCCCAGCTGTAGTCGAGCCGCGCCGAGAAATAAGCCCCCAAAGAAAGCCGACGCCGTACTTTATCCCCTTTTGTTTTGGTGCCTCCCCCTCCTCCTCTCCCAGAAAAAAAAGCCCAGCTGCACCCGGGCCGAACCCAGGCTCGGTCTCCGTCACGGCCTCTTATTCCCGGGACCCACTTCCTCTAAAAGTTTAACTTTACAAACGGCCGCCCTTTTGTGTCATTTCGGCATTTCAGACGGGGTCCCGAGCGGCGGGGAAAGGCAGCGCCGCTAGCCGCTTAGCACCATTACTTCCGTAAAACAGGAGCCCGTCCGCGGCTCGGCGGCTCGCGTATCCGACCAGGCGACTGGTTCCCCTTCGGGACTCACTGGCGCGGCGTAAAAACCAGCTATATAATCACACAGGTTAGTCGGCGGCGGAGGGAAACCGCTCGTAATCCGAACCACGCAGCGCACGAATGCGATATTAGCGCTTTAGCTAAAGTTTCAGAGCCACTTTCCGTCGTTTTACCCCCATTGGTTTCCTTCACTTTGCTCCGTTTCGGTCTAGTAATCCGTCTAAAGGGGGAAAAAAACAGCCTAAAACAAACGTGGCCGATATGCCGAGGCGTTTAAGGTTTAACCCCCGTTTAGCGGACGCACTAGCGGAGTCCCGAATCGCCGCTATCCGGTTAGCAGCTAAGCGCTCCGCGTACCCACGGAGGGTAACGTCGCCGAGGAAGCCCGGCAAAGGGTCCGAAGAGAAGCGGCTAACCTTTAAAGCGCATTAAAAGACGAGCTGAGCGAGTTCTGACGAGACTCCTGGGTGTCCCGGGCGGATTGGCGTCGCCTTTCTTCTCGATTTAAATCCCTGGCAGAGACGCGGCGACCCGGCCGTGCGCTGCGCCGCTCGGCGTCTCGCTGAAATGTGACTGAACATCAATGAGGCTCCGCGTCCCCGCCGAGGCCAGGCCAGACGCATCGAGACGGAGCAGGGAAAGTTCACTCGGGATCAACCTCAGCCCGTTTCCCTCTATAACTCGTCGGCCATTGGGCCAAAATGTGACTGGCTGAATAACACAACATATCCAAAATGTATTTAATCTGATTTAATGCGCCCACGCAGAATAATCTAAACGCATTATGAGGTAAATTCCAAATACTAGGGAAAACAGTGGGCGCTTATGTCACGTACAGTGTTTATTTACGATGCTTAAAATTTCGCCATTGATTTGCTTCTATAAACGTAAAAAAACACAAGAAACATTTGGTTTGGTGTTTCCACGCTTTTATTTCAGGGTGTTTTGAACTTGTGTTGGTGGATCGATTAGTCACGTCTGAATAGCTTTCCGCACTGAACAGTGGATAAGCGAGGAGAGAGAGGGGGCATAGAGTTGTAAATTATTTAATCATCCGGAATACTACCGTCCTAGCTTTGGTATCCGTGACATTGGTTGTATGTGCCATTGTGTAATTTTAGCGAGACTAAGATGCTACGGCCGCATATATATATGTGTGTGTGTGTTTATTTGATTTTAATCGAACAGCTAAATAGTGTTTAGAAGAGTAGTTAACAATGTATTGTAAGCGTTTATGGTGCAATATCCACATATACCAGAATAGGTTAC
This sequence comes from Stomatorhinus walkeri, assembly GCA_026784285.1. Classification (NCBI taxonomy): domain Eukaryota; kingdom Metazoa; phylum Chordata; class Actinopteri; order Osteoglossiformes; family Mormyridae; genus Stomatorhinus; species Stomatorhinus walkeri. Next base: position 6,594,035 of record JAODUD010000050.1, on the reverse strand, counting down.
TACATAGTCTTAAAGCAACGGGAATACTATGCATATTTCTCACAAATTAGGCTTAAACCTATTTTTATGATCCAATAAGATGTTATTCATTTCTAAAATATGACACGAATTAACACAAAGTGCTATATGAATAAAGTGTGTCATGAATGTACTGTTAATATAAAATAAATGTTTTTATAAATGTTTCTGATTTAACACATCCTTAGTTGAATAATTGTCTGTTAAGAAACCCTTGCATAACTACTTTTTGTGCAACCTTAATAGTCACCAATTTTGCCTAAATATAAATGTCATGTCAATATCAACTCTGGGAAATAGTAATTTGGATTTTATATGATGACATACAAAAAAAGTCACGATTTGCGATAAAATAGAACAAGCATCTCCTATATTTTCCTGTCTGGACACTTAAGATAATTATTAAAACGTTACGTTGTTTGTGTGATGTTTACGAAAAGAATAAGCTGGACCAAAATTAATTTACTGAGCACGTTGATTTCTGCTTTGATTGACTGGGTCTTCCTGCTACAGTCTGTAGCTTAATGCCTGTCCTGAGGTTATATCTAGAGAATACGTGGTACGTAATCGCCGATTGATGGTAGAATCGCGCGGCTTCTGCTTAATCCACACTAAATGGACCTGCCTCTTCTTCAGCAGCACCGTATGTCCATATGAACAGAAAAGGCAGTTTCGAAAAACACAAATGTAAACGAAGTCATCCACATCTTTGGTGGGTGCACTGATTTTGCTTGACACTGTTGTAAATCTTGTATTTTTAGGAGCCACGCCTTGTGGTAAATGCTATAACAGCGGCGGACGATTTCTGCACAATACAGCCACAGAACAGGTTTCGGTAAAAACTCGTGAGCAAGTAATCTTTCGCGTTAGAAATGTTTTGTTTGTGTAAACATTTATTGCCGTCGCTGTTTGTTCTGTCAAGTTTTAGTAAGTGCTTTTATGCATGACAAGCCTTTCTTTTATGGATTTTGCTTGATTTAATATTATTGTGAAACGTGCCATTTTTAGAGTATTTCGAATCATTTCTACGAGGGCCTCCGAAGGAAGACCATTGATATGAGACCTATTGATATCGCGGCGTTTGCTGGGTCATCCGCTGAAGAAAGAAACACCCATTCCGTTGTAGCAGTAATATGTTTGGGGCGAATAATATGTAAATACAATTTCCCATTTAAGCAAAGCACAGCATTCTATGAGAGATGAATGAAGGAACGGTTACTGCCTACAGCTCCTCTATCGCCCCAGATGATGCAGGTGCTGCTTACGTTTATGTTTGTTCCAGAGCTGGCAATTCTAAGAGAATTTCCAGATTGGTTGACTCAGACACAAACCTGCCCTTTTCTTCCCTCTTATTCCCACTTATCATCCTCTTGTTCTTCCACACACCCCCCACCCTTCCAGACACACACACTTTGATGGTATGCAAATAACAGCCCCCCCCCCCCCTTCTCTCTCTTTCCAAGCCTTCACACTCACACTCACGCAGTGGCACCCAGCGAATTAATATGGGCAGGCGAGGAAGATCAATTTTTCACCCAGTGTGCCGCTGATATTCATAAGATAAGGGTAGAGAGGCGGGGAGGGGGGAGCCGAGGGGTGTGAGAGGGTTAGGGTGGGGGATGGTGAGAAAGTCAGAAGGCTTTGAGGAAAAGGAGTTGGGGGGGGGGATTCTGCTGGCATGGACCCTTATTGGTTTGTTTAAATAGTGGGGGAGGGGGCACCATACAGACGCACACACCAGCTGTACTGAGAGAATGAGAAGGAGAGAGAGAGAGGGAGAGAGAGAGAAACAAAGGCACTGCTCCAGACATACCTGAGACGGACGTAAAAACCCAAAGGCTATGAAATAACAGCGGGGGTCTAATGTAAGGCACTACCCAGGTTTGTAAGTAGCTACATTAAAAGCAGACATCTAAACAGGCAGCTACTAATTTCATAACCCTCACTTGGGACTGGGTAGCATTTTAGTGCATATTACATAAATCATGGCATATGAAGATGATGCTATTATTCTCAATAAACCATCTCTTTCATTATTAAAATATGGTTCATAAATGTTTCATAAAACAGACTGTAAACGTCCAGTAATAATCTACCCCTTCATGCCTGATCAGTTGCTTATTACTGACTCGAGGTACGAGCAGACAGGTCCACGTGTGACAAGGTGGATGCGCCGTGCCCTACCCACCTAGTGTCAGGAGGCTAGCTGGATGGGAACGATGACATGCAATGTGATCTCATGCGCAGATGTTGCCTCTCCAAACAGTATTGACATAAAGAACTAGGAATGTTCACCGCTAGTAAACAAACGGAGTGCGCGTGCCGGGATAATATTCTGATCGTAGGTTTGTATGGTTCGCGTGTCATCCATCTGTATGGAAACGAATGTAATCAGAGTCAAAATATGCGGTTTTGTTAAGGGTTCTATGTTCGTCCATTTTCCTTCTGCCGTTGGAGGAGCTATCCTTTTTAAGAAGATTACCTGTCAAGATGACAAGTCTCAAAAGAAGTTTTCCCATCGAGTTCATTTTGAGATGGAATTGATGCGTCGCCTTTTGACGGACATCCATTTATTAATAAATTATTGTATTTTAATCTCACACACATGACCGTCTGGTCCTTTATTTGACGCGCCAACGTGTTTAACTTCCGGTTCTTTCCACGAAACAGTTAATCCGGTGAATTGCACGTGAGGGGAGAAACATACATACTTCTGTTTTATTTTGCACTTTTTCTGCTGCTGTCCATGCACAATGCGCATTCACGTTCCCTATTATGCATTTCCCCAGTGAGCTGTTTTTTTCAAAATGATCTTTATTTTTCTTCTCCCTGACGAGTTTTCTTGTGGTATAGCTGGCAGTGCTGTCCGTATTGTTTTGCAGCAAGAAGAGATTGACGCATTTCGGGGGAGATTCAACCCCCCCCCCCCCTCCCGGTTCCCCTAACAAATATGAGTGGCTGCGGTATTATTATTTGCACGCTTCATATTAAAATGTTTTTCAGGGCTGAGATGGAACCCGCTACAGAACGTGCTAGATTTTAGATACAGAGGACAGAAATTCTGAGCATCCTAGTTGTAAAAAGAAGCTGTGGGCAACTTCCAGCCAAAAAGAACAACAACGAACAGTAACTGATCTGGCCGAGTCAGATAGAAGAACTGGGTTGTGTGGTATATAAGTGCTGTATGTGTAGTATAAGAGAGAAACTGCTTAACTCGCTTGGATGTCTGCCTCTGACTTCTGTCACACTGGAAAGAAGGCTTTTAAACTGGTCTCCTCCCTGTTTTGTTTTCTTGAGTTATAGTACTAGCATTAAAATATTCCACCGGATTAATTTCTACTAGGTCCTGTTAGGATTTTGCATACCCGGGCGACATCCCAATTTTGTGACATTTCTTGTCATTTAAGCTGTTAAAACTTGTCAGTGTTCTTCTAATTTCCTGTAAAACTTCAAACTGCGAACTTCTGATGCATCAATATACTACTTTGACTGTGAGACCAAACTCTTTTGCCTTAAATTCTCTGCACATTTCACTGCTCTGCCTTCATTTGCTGCCTGAGGTTTTCCTCTCATTATGTGCAGATTTTCCACGTTTTTTGAATATGCCGGATTTCGTTGTTAACGTAGAGATGCAGAAGAAGCGGCTGCGGTCACCGGCTGCTCCGTTGAATGCAGCGACCCAGCTAGCGATCAGTAGCTCTGCCTTATTGCTAGGAAATTCTGTAAATAGGTGCAGAGGCATTTGTAGGGACTCTGGGGGCCCATGGAACCCCCCCAGTCTGACAACATGTATTACCTTGAAGTGTAAAATTATATCAACAAAGAGAATTTACTAAACACAATACTTTTATTTTCACTTTTCTTCAAAAACAGAACACAAATAAAGCAGATTTGCCATTGCAATGTACTATGTAATCAGCTGTCTCCCCCCCCCCCAAGATCATTGTCTTCCCTGTCTGTCCTATCACTGCACCCCTGTATATGTGTATAAAATACAATACCTTGGAGTGGCCAATAAATCCTGTCCTAGGGCTCTGCCTTCAACGCATGGCACCCACGCTAGTTTCACTATGTGTGCGGTCAGCCATTCAGGATTCTGCCAGCTGCAGGGCTCATTGGGTGAAGTTACACACTGTGAGTAGAGCTTCATTCACTCGATTCCACCCACAGCCTGGTAGGCGCCCACTTCAGTGGTAGACATTCCTGTAGAACAGTGCTTCCCAACCTGGTCCTGGGGGGCCTGCAGACAGTTCACGTTTTTTGCTCCCTGCCGGACAGTCTGCTCCATGTGGACCGCCTGGGGGGGTCCCTGAGGACTGGGTCCGGGAATACTGCTGTAGAGCAGGCTCTTCAAGTTCGGACCTCGATTCCAAATCCAGGCCTTGTTTTCAGGTCTCCCAGGTAGTTAACTTAAATAATTACTGGTTCTGATTGGTCAGAGGCTTCACACCTGACTCACAGGTAAAGGAAGGCTGGAAAACCAGCAGGGCTCAGACCTAAAGGACCAGGATTTGTATAACCTTGCTGTACAGCAATGAGATGGAGACAAACCCAATCATTCAGTCCACACAAAGAAACATGGGTCAATCTTGTGTCTTTACATGATAGATATGGACTTTAACCGACTGTCTTTTTCCTTTTGGAATTCTGTCATATCCTTCAGTTTCACTTCCTTGTTTGTCTTCTCGGAGAAAGGTTACTGATGGATATAAATGGTCTGTAGCATGCAGTAGCAGATATCTAGCTGGCTGACTGGTTCATCCACAATGCAAACCCAATGAATGCCAAGAATATTAAGCCATCAATTAGTGACAAATGCATTACACCAACACCTGGAGGATTTACTGTCCTGAAGTCCCGCTGACAAATAGCACAAAAGGGATTTTTCCCCTTCCTTTGAAGAGACTGCTCATTCCGCATTTTTTGGTTTTTCAATAAATTCAGTCGTCCTTTCAAACACTTTGTAGTTAGAAAGAAAAACACATTCAATGGATTTATTGGTTAATCCATCGGTAACAAGGAGGCATTAAGGATTATAAATGGCCAAACTTGTAAGACTAATATGTAATTCTGAATACAAGATAAATCCTCACAGTCCAGTTTGTCATTTTCAATCAGATTACAATCATTATATTTAACTAGCCATGTGCTATACAGTCACATGTTTGGCATTCAGTTAGTGTTCCAGGATCCTATATTTATACCGTAAGATATGTACTTATATATTTGCAGTCATATGTTTGTGTAGAATTAGTCGGCCTCCTATTGATCTCTTTATTAATGCCCCCATCCTAATTCAGCATGTGTTCCACATGTGATTATGGATATTTATTTCTCTTGTGAACAATATCGCACGATAGCTGGACGTTCCTTTGTGGAATGGACGTATTTTTATGAGTGCTGTAGAGTACATTTGTGTTTACATATCTTGGAGGCCAGAGTCACTCTGCAGACCCATATGTTGCTATTGTGTTTCATTGTGAGTTCAATATGGAGGGTTTGAGGTTGACCCCGGGGGGACGGAGACCTCAGCCCACAAGGAATGTTCTTCAGTGTCACTCTAAACCACAAAAAGAAATATATGGAAAGAGAAGCAAATATCAGAGGTGGGGATTTCAAAGTAGACAAAGCATTGCAGATTACATTCACAGCCACATATGCCACTTGATCTGTATTGAAGACAATTGTTTTTGTTAATGAGATACATTTTTAATAACCCCCCCTGCTTTTAATACTCCCCAGCCATATGGGGCTTTCTGATCGTTGAGCCTTTTTTTTTTTACCGTGAGCAGAAATATCTAGCTGGGCAATGGGGGCAATGTACATATTAATTACATTGCAGGATATTAAACCTAATTTTATATTGACCATCTCCAGTTAAGCTGAATAGGGGCCAATACAGTCAGTGTCTGTCAGTTTATGCACATTGTCAGTGATCTAGGACCTATATTCTATGTGTATAAAGGTCCATTCTCAGAATGACACAAAACCAAAAAAACTATGTGATCTGAAAACTTGATTTAAATTCTTCTCCATCATACTTAGGATAAAGCAAGTATGTGACTGGAACACATGTACTCATGTTAACGCAATTCATAACATCTATCCGTTAATAATGCCGTTTCTCTGCATTCTGACTGAAGCACAGTTTTTGTTTTTAAACCTGCGCAAGGCTGAATGTTAATTACCGTATACGTGAAATGAATCTGTGCATGACATTGAACTATCAAGCTCACCTTGTATAAGCACACGCAAGCATCCTAAAAAATCTTTACATTTCAGATTCGCGGCGAATGCTTTCATGGTAAGAACCCTTTCGCTAATTTAATTACACAACTGCACAGCTCGCCTCATGAATATTTAGCTAGTGCCCGGAGTCTCGAGCCAAATGAATGCAGACTAGGTGATTTGCGGCGGGCGCCATCGCGCGCATCCCCGCCTCCCGCAGACCGCACGCGCACTCCTGGAGAAGGCGAGTATGGGAGTGAATGAGCGTCAGTGGATGAGGCTCCCAGCCCACGGAGGACAGGCCGATCTAGGCCCAGCTCTATGGAGGGACTGGTCCCACATTATTAGAGCGCAGGGATCCTCTGGGAAGGCCAGGGAGAGCTAGAGAGGGACAGAAGGAGAGAGAGAGAGAGAGAGAGAGAGCACTTCAGGCATCTTCCATCTCCTCCAGCCAAACCAAAGCAGAGGGAATTGGCAGGGGAACGTTGGCCTGAAATGGATGAAAAAAAATTCAAAAAAGAAAATGAAAAATGGGGAGTTAACATAATGAAAAGGGGAAGAAATATGCCAAGAATGTAATGACAAGAACCAACACATTCCGGCTCTCCTCTGTCACGGGCGGGTTTCTTTGTTTCCGGAAAGAAAAGCGATTTCAGAAATAAAGGGAAGACTGGAGAGGAAAGGGTATTACACAGGAACACACGGCTGTGGTGGCGTTTAACTGGGGAATCGACTGGGACGTTCCGCGAATGAGACGGTTTTCAATGACGTCGCCATGGAGCCAACGGAGCGAGTTCTGCGGCTACGTGTGGAGGAGAGTCTGACCTGGTGTCATCGGTATAATGGAAGTGCCCCCCCCTCCCCCCAATGTGTCCCCCCCAAGGCCTCAGAGAGTTCATCACTGGTTATTTATTTACATTAACTGTTTGATGCACAAAGCAGATCTTCAGTTCTTCTTTAAGACGAAGGCACAATAAATGTTATGTTCTATCTCAGCTACCTCAGAGGAGGTAGTGTACGTCTGTGAAATAGCGCACCATAAAGTTTACGAAATTATGACAAATCTCCGTGACTCATCCAGCAGCCTGGAGTTGCAGAATCTGAGTTGCAGTTTTCCTTTTGCCAGTTATTTTTTTAATCCATTTATTTATTTATTTAAAAATCCCTCTTTGTTTGAAGATCAAACGTGGTGAAAGTGTGATACTGGGCGTGGATCGTACGAGGAAGACCTTGTCCCTGCTCGTCCTGCCAACGGGGCCACACGGTGGCTGGCTTTTGGGCAGCGGAGGACGGCCAGGCGAGCCAAGTGAACAATTAAGCAGGTGCTAATGATGACGTTTCTCCCGAGGCCCTGTGGGGCTTCCCAACACGCGCCAGCAAACTGTTGCCCCTCTCGCATGGCATAGCGACGCCACTGCCCCTCCTCCGCTCCAGCTGCCTCCTTTCCAGCGTTTTTACACGACTTTCTTGTCATTTTCAATTCGTTTTTGAACACATTGTTGCGCAGAAACGTGTTCTTTTGTCACCAACTAGCTTTCACTAATTATTTTCAGATTCTTATTCTCACCCTTTATTATTTAATTTCCGAAACGCACTGATGTTTTCCTCAGGAGAGCCTAATCCCTTTTTGTTCTCTATCAGTTGTTTCATTTATCAGAGCTGTGGAAAATGGATATAAAGAATCCCTCGAGTGAACCGCAACGGACAATCACTACTGCACAATTAAAATTGTCTGTTTTTTTTTTAAATTTGTTAAAAATTAAAGTGCCGCTTCTTTGGTCCGTAACTTACGAAACTTTGCACTGGTGTCAATTTACAAATATCTACACTTGCAAGGTCACTGAATTTTAATTTGTGCATATTTATGACCCATGATGATGCAAAAACATAGCGGGCTGGTCATCTTATTGGCTCATATGTATTCGTGAGCCGTTTCAAATGCATACTTTTTATGCCAGTGTCACAACGATACTGGACCTTTTGGGGGAATACAAGGGCATGAGGATGAGGTTGGATACACCCTGAAGCACAGCCCAACGCAGAACTCTCACATTTTATATATATATATATATTATATATATACACACACACATACACACAAACACATATATATATATATACACACACAAAACATATATACACACACACACACACATATATATATATATATATACACACACACACACACTTATATATATATATAATTCACACAATAGGGGCAGTTTAGAATAACCAAGTCCCCTAGACAGCATGTCTACGTGGGCGGGAACTGGAGCAGGCGAGCGGAAACCCGTACGAACGCGGGAAGAACATGGAAACTCCAGGAACGGGACGGGGAGAGAGAGTCACATGTAAAGCCACGGAGGCTCCGTCCGCGTGCGGCAGTGAAGGTCTGGGCGCGGACCTGGACACGGACGAAAAAAGCAAAACCCCACCAAGACACAACGACTACAGAAGCGGCCTTGGAGTGAGGATCACGCCCAGAGGCAGGCCGGCGTCTCCAGGCAGGCCTGCCTCTACATTCCCTCCCTTCTAGCCAGAGAACATGGATACGGCTGGCGTGTGGGGGGGTAGCTTTGAAGCTCAGCGCTTCCCTGCAAATTATTTTGATTAGACACATAGCTTCCCTGAGAGAGTTTTAATTATCAGCTGCCTTCTCAGCCCCGACGCTTTACTCCCACATCTGATCTCTGCTCCTACCCCTGACGCTCCCTATCTCTCCAGCCCTGCCTTTGTCTTCCATAGTCACATCCTCCACCCGTTGTTACATGGCAACGGCAGAATCTAAGGGAAAGCGTCGCCGTGGTCACGTTCTCATGAGTTCTGTCAGCCATTCTCCTTGCTGCTTTTGGTGTCACTGCCATTAATAGCTCTAGTGGGAACACATAAAGACTAAGCTAAGAGATCTGCCATATTGCCGTCAATTACCGTCAGCAGCCGTAATTATTACCCATTACGAGGTGACAGCCTCACGTCAGGCAGGCAGCGGTGTGCCAGGCCGATGAGATTTATGTTTGGTGTAATAAGGCTTCAGTGTTGTTCAGCTGTCCTGCCCGGCATGATGAAGGGCCATTCTACACCAGCGTTGGCGTTCAGGGGGTTCCCCGTTGCCAAGACGGCACAGACTTTCCAAGAAGAACTCGGCAGAAGGTTAAGGAGCCCTGAGAGTTCAAGAGTGCAAGGGAAGGGTTCACAGTGTTCACTGACTGAGCAGCCAGACCTCGCCATTCGATTCCTTAACACAGCGAGATATTTACCGAGCTGATTCAGATTTTATTCTTTGACTGATGTCACACTAAAATTTGCCCTCCGGGGGGTTTAAACTTACATCCTTCTGGATATAATTCAATATCCTTAAGCATCAAAGCGCAGCGTTTCCTTGAATTGTCAACATCTTTTTCATTCAATATTTTAAACCGATTAAAATGCATTTTAATTAAATGAGAAGAAAGGGTTTACAAGTTCAATTTATACAGCTAAGCATAATATTGAAGTTATTTAAATGAATTGACTTGCTTAGGGTCATAATCACGGATGCCCTAATTGGGCTTGAACTTCCTGTTCATGACTCCAGTGCATTAGTGGCTCAGAAACATTAGCACCTCTAGACTTCAGACGTCGCACAACGACAGAGCTTAAACTGACACCAAGAGAATGAGATGTTTACTCTTCTACTTTGGGTTTATTTTTGCGCAAATTTGAAGGTTTATTTTTTCCTGCAGTCTTCAGCTAGCTTTGCTGGGGAATCAGCGCACACATCAGTAGACTGATCCCCTGGACGCCTCGGGTCCCGGTGCTGTGGGAACGGCAGTCCGGACATGAAGTCAGAGCGGTCCGGTCAGTTTAAGCTCTGAACATCAGAGGGAGATAACGGGTCAATGCGATGAGCAGGTATAAAATTTCACTCAGCTTTGTCCAGGCTCTGTTTTGTGCTCTCGTTTTGCAATCTCCTGTGTTGAGAAAGGATTTAGCGACATCCAGAACACAGACAAAAA
>JAODUD010000050.1:6568638-6583694 GCA_026784285.1 Stomatorhinus walkeri | reverse complement strand
AAAAACCCCCCCCCCCCCCCCCCGCCCCAACAGCCCCCACTCTCCGGTGGCTTAGCTGCTGAAAAGCTGTGCGTGTTAAGAGTTTGGCAGCGTCGCTGGTGAAGCCCCCATTTCTGGCCGCCGGGAGACGTGGTTTTAGCTTCCCAGGGCCGTGTTCACAAACGTGCCAGTCAGCTTGCGGGGGGGGGGGGATGAATCACCATGCTGATGGGGGGGGGAGCCTTAGGGGCAGAGCAGGAAGCTGTCAGGGAGGTACCCCACCCCACACAGACTGGAACACACAGGGAGGTCACTGTGGTGTCCTGCAAATAAGTGGCAAGCCGCGGACTGAGCACTATTGCCCTGACGACGCACATGCAGGGGGGTGTGGGAAACTGGCGTGGGGGGGGGGCAAAATCACCGGCAGCTGGGAGCCAGAGAGTCACCGGGCACTTATTAAGCGAGAGGAGGAAGTGGAGGGGGGTCCAGCCAGGGGGGCAAGCGGTGGCAGCGCCAGGCTAACAATCTGCAGCAGAGACATTTTTTGGCGCTTAAGTAAGTCGCGGACACACAGAGGCGGGGCGCCAAAGGGGGGGTGCGCCATGCACAGCAGTTACCACACCGGCTCTGCCTTAAATAAACGGGCTTTAATTGTCTGAGCGCTGGGAATTACGGCCAGATGTAGAGTCGGTGTGCCGGGACCACACAGGAACGCCGCGGGGCGACGCAGGGGGGCGTGGGGAGGGGGCTCTTACAGCCGGTTCCGGGGCCTTCTGAAGCTTGCCGCCCGGAAAGCCCAGTCCACCAGCACGCCAGTCTTTGTTTTTGTACGTGTCGCCCCTTTAAATCAGCCTGAGGACATCCATCCATCCAACTTCATGCCGCTCTTCCCGGTCGGGGTCACCGAGGGCCTGGAGTCTGTCCCAGGTGGCACAGGGCAAGGGTACATCCTGGACAGGATGCCAGGCCTTTACAGGCCACACACACAGAGTCACACGGGTGATTCAGAGATGCCCATTGGCCGAGGCGCATTTCTCTGGGCCGCGAGAGGAAACCCACAAGCCAGAGAGCAGCGGGAAGAATGTCCAGTCCACAGTCACTATGCCTTACACTGCAGCGTAAGCCAGAAATAAAAGGCTTACAAAGAATAAGGTTGAACATACACTTTTGTGCCCGAATCAGGTATTTGGCTTGAAGGCCTGACAGCCGTGGAAGAGCCCTTTGGAGTCTGTGGGTCCGTGACACTCTGACGTCACTCAGAGAGCAGGGGGACAAAGGTAAGGGGACAGGTGCCACTACGGAAGAGGACCGCCAGTGCCGTGTGTGATGTCAGTGTGACATGGAGCTTCGGGACGAGGTGAGAGCTCTGGGAGGGAAAGACAAGGTTCCAAGCCCGGGATTCACTTCCTGCAGACGACGCTAAGAGTTCTGCCGCCGGCCCACGGGGCGAAAGCCGGGGAGGGGGTCTCTCCCAGCGCCGCGAGGGAAAGGTCCGGGGAGATTCACCTGAGCCTTGGGGCTGGTGTGTGAGCCAGGGAGGGGGGGGCTTTGTCCCATTAAACAGACCGGCGGTGTCTTCCAGGGAAAACCGCACCTGACACCGGGGTGGGGAGCTGAATGATGTCAGTAAGGAGAGAGAGCTGCTGGTGGGGGGGGCATTGTCAGTATTGGGTTTCCGTCATTCAACGCCTGTATACTCTCAAACAGAGTTTTCTTATCTACTGGAAAAAAAGAGGTAAGAAAGGAAGAGAAAAGGGGGGAAAGATTTGAAATGCGAGACGGGCCCAGCTGTTGGCTTGGCTTTTTCTCCATCTTTTCCTTTTCTCTCTCCCTCTTTCTTTCTCCATATCCCTTGGTTTCCCCGCAATACACACCCCCCCATGCAATTCCACCCGATAAAGTCATCTGAAGATATATTCAGCCATGCAACTTCCATTCATCGCACTGTTTCTAGCCCGGCGAAACCCCACACGCTGGATGTAAATAAAGCACAACACAGATGTTTAAATGTGTTGCAGATTTTGTCAGGACCCCATAAACAGTCATGTTTCCTCTGGTTTCTCGCACATCAGTCGTCTTTTATAAATTCAGTCACAGAGAGATGTGCAGTCGTCCCACATCATCTGTTGCGCTCACATTCTATCCTCCCAAGCAACCCAAAATCCACCTTAATTGGGTTTTTCTTTCCTGCTCGTTTCCCTTCCATTTTCAGATCAAGCACCACCTGCTAGTTGGGTTGAGTCCACCACTGGCAGCCATCTTGACAACACAGTGGTTGATGGTCCTCCTGTTAGTCTGACTGCTGTCACTCAGTGAGCAAAGCCCCTGAATTACCATCGCTCCCAGTGGGCTGTCGTCCATGTCGAGGAGAACCATCTCCTTCGCTCAGTCACCACGTGGTGCTCCTTCCCATCGGCCCCCTGTCCTGCTGCACAGCACCACCTTCTCAAGCCGCAATCCTAATGAACTACTGATGTGTATATATCACAGCATTTTCTTCAAGTGATTTCACTCTAAATGTGGTTTTAATAAAAGTACAGTGTGCATGGGCGTAATCAACCTCCGGTCTCCAGAAAAATTCAATTATGTGTTATGATTTCGATTTAGAATTTTCCTTTTCATTAATTAGGCTTTCTTTGTTTGCTAAGAAATACTGAGTCAGATCCCACGTTTATTGCTGATTGTAAGCCACTGATTTAAAAAAAAAATTGTTACATTTTTGTGAAATAACAAATTAAAAAGTCTCCTTCATTGTGTCTTGAAACAAACTAGAAAATTACCATTAATAGTGTAATGGATTACACTAATGATGCAAAATTAATTGTTATTTGTCTATTTACAGGCCAATGATTGTGCTATAGTTAAGAATGCACATAAACTATATTGTATTTTAATAAATGTGTTGATTTAAAAGTAAAGCAAAACATTCTCCAGTGCAAGTATGAAAATTTAATTCAGAATTACCTGGAAAATTTTAAAGCGTGTCAGTCAAGGAGCAGGACTCAGGCTAAAAAAGACTGTTTCAGAAAAATGAAAAGTAAATGTTTATAAATTAGGTCATTACAAAACACGCCAGTAGGCTGACATCCTGAGCTGCATTTTCACCCTCGAGCAAACAAACAAGTGATTCTGGAGAAGTTTGGGTTCTCACAGCAGTAATCAAGTAATATTTCCCTTATTACAGGGAGACAGACACGTATTCGGCAGTGTTGAGGTTAATACTGCTATTGGGGTCGGGCCCTGACTGACGTTGAGCTCGAGACGGATTTTGTCACCAGTTAATAATAGTTTCTACACTGTTTATTATTTCCTGTCTTCTATCGATATCACACCTGATGATGTTGTGACTTGGGCTGGATTCCTTACTCTGTTTGGGAGTGTGACTGTAACTTAAACACCGGGCCCTTGTTGGCTGAAGGCAGGACTCGCCGCCTCGCTGGGTTCTCAGACGCCCGGTGTGGCCGTTTCTCTGCGTCAGCGTTGCCTGAGTCAGGCTCCCAGGCTCAGACTGAAGGGCTCTGTGGTGTAGGACGGGGGGGGGGGAGCAAGAGAGCGAGAGAGAGAGAGAGAGAGAGAGCGTGAGACGCTTTGCCCTCAACCACTGTCAGAATCTGAAGCAGGCCGCTGAAAAACAGGAAGCGACTAAGGCAAGAGTTACAGTCTGTTTATGTGGCCCGGAAGAAGTGAAGGTCGCTGATTTCTGTAGCATAAATAACTTAAAGGCACTTATTCTATCTGTTTACATAATATGGTAAATACATATATAGCACTTCATCGCAGTCTAATAATTTCCAAATCTACAAACAACTTAAACCACCAGCTCAACCCATACTGTAGCCTCCAAAATAACCCTTGGTAAAGGCCAGGTGACATCATCGGGTGGTGACATCATCGGGGGGTGACATCATCGGGTGGTGACGTCATCAGGTGGTGTCCCACGGCGTGGCTCTCTGGCCTGGTAATGCCAGGAGCCGTTTGTGCTACAGTGACTACATAATACTGAGTATGAGACGGCTTATAAAAAGTGAAACTGACAGCGCATCTTAGCAAAAACAGGAGCTGCTGCTCTTGTCAGTTTAGGATCAGCTGCTTCCTGAGGCAATCGCCTAACCCCCCCCGCAAAAAAAAACAACCCCCCAAATACTAAAAACTAAACAATCATGACGTATTGCAGGCTCAGGCAGTGTTGGGAAAGTGACTTTTGAAATGTAATAGGTTACTGATTACTAGTTACCCAGTTAAAAATGTAATAAATAATGTGACTAATTTGATTACTTTGTCAGAGTAATGTGACCTATTACATTTGATCACTTTTTGATTACTTTGATTACTAAGTCAAGTTTTTTTCCCCACGGCTTTGTCGACCAACATAGTTTGCCAAAAGAAGCCATTTCTGTACAGCAAAAGACATAAAGCAACAAAACTAATGTTATATTCCACATAGTCGTTTTTCATCAAAAGAGTATATTCGGATGTAACCCATTTGTAATCACCAACATCCTGAATAGTAACTGTGATTTAATCGTATGTTTATCCTCAGTAACTGTGACATATTACAACTACATTTATTATGTAATTTAATTTTCTAAAGCTGTCACGTGTAACTAGTCACTCCCCAACACTGAGCACAGGTGACACACAGGTGACACACAGGTGACACATCTGACAGCTACGGTGACACACAGGTGATACACAGGTGACACATCTGACAGCACAGGTGACACTCAGGTGACACACAGGTGACACATCTGACAGCACAGGTGACACACAGGTGACACACAGGTGACACATCTGACAGCACAGGTGACACACAGGTGACACAGCTGTCTTCCTGCTGTTCCCTCTCTTTCCTGTGCCACCGCCCCTCCCCCGACCTCCTAGTAGCCTTTGCTCCGCCAGCCATGGGATGTGAACTGATAACCTTCTGATCACAGGTACCTATCCCACAAACCAACACCCCACCGCAGCTTACAACCTCACATATAATAAAACTTGTAATTGGTAGCTGTTCATCCGGACCCCTTTGTGCTCCTGGTGTGTCAGAACCTCAGAAAAGAAGCTAGCAGCTACCGGCGGATAATTCTCAGCGATACAAGCACTCACTGACTTCCAGCTAACATACGGAGTTACATAGCATTACTATGGCAGGTCAGGGTGTCGCCATTGAGCCAGGGCTCGAGGCCGCAAGCAGGAGAGCTTGAAATGAAACACTGTGTGAAATCCTGAGTCACTCCACATCGCGGGTACTAAAAATACGAACTTCGCAGATGTCCAATTAACACGTTTTCTAATTGCATGAAGGCAATCGTACAATTGCGCCACGGATTCACACGGATTTAAATCCGAAGCTTTACCCTTTGAAGTGGAGGTATGAGGTGTGAGAGAAGGAACGAATGTGAGATATAAACTTTAATTGTGGAATGAAAGAAAATCTGGCAAAAACGCAGAAAAACAAAGGTGGAAAAAAATTCAAGCAAACTGGATGTAAGTGGATGAAAGTCGGCATCTTAAATAAAATAACCATCGTGATTTCTTAGCATCGTGACATCGCTTGAAAAACAAGTTTGTTTACAGTGTACATGTTTAGCTTATGTATGTTTGCAGCACATGTGTTTAGGGTAAGAATGTCAAGAATCTGTGTAACAGGCGGGAATCTCCTGTGTTCCCGCATGACAGAAATTCTTCCTGCACAAACTGTTACATGACGCATTGTGGCTTCAGAGGTGAGGCCTCACCAGGACTGCACTATATCTGTGCCGGCCTAAATATAGGGCCGGACATCTCCCTTGGTCTGGGACTGACCCCACCTCTCGCGAGAACAGGACGTACAAAATGTTTGGGCCAGTTGACACATTTGTCATTTTCATTGATTCCTCAAAATGACCTCAAGTGACAGCTTACATAGTATTCTCATGTCTAGACAATATTCCAGTATATTGTGTATAGTCATAGTCAAAATGGCAGGGGCAATTCTAATTTTTTTTAGGGTCGGGGGCATCAGAGTGGCCATACCTCATCACTAACCAATCATATGTTGTGAAATGGTGAGTGACAGGGAGAGGGATACTCTGGGGGCCAATGAGCTTTCAGCTGGGGCCAGTGCCCCTGTGGCTCCTCCCCTATATACACCCCTGCAAAGTGAGGTATATAAGAGGAGATAACCAATAAGAGTAGGACAGGTCCGGATACAGTTGCAGTAGCAGTAACATTAGCTATGGGGGCAGTTTGGTGCAGCAGGAAACCCCGAGGCCCAATCGGACTGTGGCGGCCCCTTCCTCACTACACCAGCGGCCATCTGCCAGCCGCTTCTCTGTTGCTATGGACACTAGCATGGCTGGGAGAGACCCAGTGGAGACTGTGGAATTAGCAGTACTGCTGATTGTCCATTGTGACATGTTTCAAATTGGGCTGTAGCTATTCGGAAAAAGCGCATTACCGGTTTTTGCTTGTTTCTTTTCTTCCCCAATAGCACACTGGACACATTGTGTTTTTATATTCTATCTGAAGTCTATTGTAAAATCTTCAGCATCGAAAAAATGAACTTGAGAAGGATCTGCTTGGGGAACGCAGCGTTCTGAAGGAGCTAAGATAAATCCATTAAAAAGCCGCTCCAAACGTCTCTGTCGGATCCCCAAAGGATTGTAGCACGAACAGAAGCCTCTGGGTATGTGGGTGAGCCAAGGTTAGAATTCCTCACTGTTTGCCAGACCTTGGTCCCTCGCAAGAAAAAAAACATTCTCTCCAAGCAAGGACTAACTGCAGACTGGTCTTTCCCTGGAATGGAGTGTGAGATGAAAAACGAGTTGAATTTGTGTCTCTAAACTCCTGTTTTTTAAGTTTAAAGCAGACTATTTTGTACTCTAGGTTAACCCAGTGCCATATATTTCATGCTATCTTTGTCCCTCAGGTAACAGGAGACCGGCGTCAAATTGTCATCAGAATATAACCTAAGAAATCTTCAACCCTATGCATGCGGCAGTAATTACGTGTGAAAATGCACAGCACAAGCTAGGAGCTGTAGCTATAATCCGCCGGACTAGTCTTGCGTTGTTAAGTTGTGACTTTTTGGGATAATAATGCTCAGTACTAACATTCTCTCTTAGATTTCCATGGAAATGTTAAAAGCAATTACCAGTATAGAACAGTACTATAGATCGACATTCTATTCCAAAAACCTATGGCATAAACCATTTCATGTACACAAATGTATAGTTACTGTAAGAAAGAAGGTAGGCAGGTCTGCTGTGCATTTTGGGATAACGAGTCATGTGACTCTCTTTGTGCTAATTTATTCCACCAATTATTCATCCCCTCTGTACATTAATGTAGCTATTGTTTGGACAGCATCCTTGGAAGGGAGCGGTCTTTATGTTGGACCTGCACATCAGTGATAACAGGCATTCACTTACGCAAGGTAGATAAAATAAGATAAAAAGATAAGATAAGATTTTGTTGGTCCCCATCGGGGGGGGGATTTCTTTGTTCAGCAGCAAGGAAAGAAATTGGATAAAGTAGAAATAAATATAACAAAGGAAAACATATGTAAGTACTGGTGAAGCGTTAGTCTTTCTCCCACCAAAACATTTTTTTTTCATTTGTTTATTAAAAAGGCCCTTTTCTCTTTTGCATCCTCTCCAATCCAGGGAATTCCATAAAGGGAATTCCCTATTGAGGTCCAGTCCATCCCGGTGCTCTGTGGTTCTGTTCCAGAGCAGGATTTCCCAGTTCTCAGAGCAATAAACAGATACGGGGTAAAGAAAAAACTGACAGAGAAAGGGTTAACTGCGAAACCAAACAAAGGTGAAAAAAAGCTACAAAGATGACAGCAATTAATCATTTCACCAATCTAATTAAAAACAACACTTTTATTTCTAGGATAATAAACAACTTCATTGCCTGATTAATTTCACTAGAAGATGGGCTATTTCTCAAGTCTGTTATCCTGTGTTTGATTACTTTTTTTATCTGTTTGAATTAGCCAGTAACACAATATGACTTGCATTTTTTTTTCTTGAATCTCAGCTTGTAGGTGTTATAAAGATGGAAATATGGACAGAGGTATTCCTATAAAGTATTGATTAAAGGACTTGAAGGTAAAGAACATATTTAAATCCTCAAACAATAGCGCTGAACAGGACGGAGGCAGCTGCCTATGTCGATGTGGAATGGGAAACGTCAGTAATGTAAGATCCTGTAAAAAAATGTCCATGCAAGTTAAAAAGAAATGAGTTATTTGATCTTATATGCAATATAATTTAAGGTCCTGCCCCTGGTTGTATAAACGGCTTTGATTTCTGCTGAGTAGGGCTTTGTCACCGAGTAGACGCAGGCCCACACTCCTAGTCCGTGATCTGCAGTACGCCCGGCCGTGTCTGGCTGCAGGTGACTTTGCCAGAGCGCCACGCTTGCTCCCCGTGAAGCGGGGGGGATAATGAGAACTGTATGTTAATGGGGTCTTTGATGGGACCACGTGCTGTGATTGGAGGGAGGAACCATTCAGAGGGTGAGAAGAAAAAAAAATCAGACCACAGCTTGTTAAAATGCCCCCCAGTCCCCAAATGAAAAGTAAGATTCCTCATCAAAAAAATGCCAGTTTCAAGGGTCTCCTGTATACAACACACACACACACACAGTGTTTTATGCAGTATCACTCACTGCCAGACGACGAAACACTGAAACTCTCATAGAAAGCGGTGTGTAAAAATCTGTTGTAGCTGATTTTTTGTACACACATAAACGCACAAATCCTCATACTGCCTTTAAGTGGACAGTGATCCACACGCACGCACGGACACGCATGGAGGGCTGGCAATCGCGGCCTCTCCCTCCTCGCTCCGAGCCAGCGGGAATGAGGAAGTACTCTGGCAGCCCTGCGTCCCTCGTCTGCCAATAAAGCTTGATGGAATTTGAATCTGGATCAGAGCGGAACAGACCTGGCAGCCCCTGTCTGACTTACCGCTGGGTAGCTGCTGAGGCCAGGCAGCCCACTGTTGGGCAAATGTGTGGGGTAGGGGGTGGGGGGGGGTTGGGGAGGGTAGGCAATTACGATAAAGCACAAAAACAGCTCTACGCCCGGCTTACGCTTCCCATTATCCACGGGGTATAAACAGAGGGTGGAAAGAAAAGGGGGGACCAGGAAAAAAAGAAACAAAAAATGAAAGGAGGACTTGAAAAATGAAGAACAGAGGCCTTGGAATACAACCCCACCCCACCGAAATGTGTCAGGTAAACCCTGTGATGCCGGTGGTGCCGTCACATTTGCATGTGTTTGAAGCATCACAGGGATTCAGAATTAAAGGGAGAGAGATAGAGAGCGGCGCAAGTGGTTAAAGCCAGGCGTTACAGCCAGGCCGATGACAGATCGGGTTTAAATCAGCGCGGAGAGGATCGTCCAGCTCCGCTCCTGTGACGCGTCCATCGGCTTGTAAATGCGGAGAAAGCAATGCACGCCCACGGAACTTTGATTAATTATGTAGACTGGAAAAGGGAGGACCTCGTTTTGCATTTGATGTTCAAGACAAAGCAATACAAACAAAACAAAAACAAGTCCTATTTTAGAAGCAAAAAAAAAAAAACTTTACATGTGCATCCCATAAAACCGTTATTTTCATAATGTGGGACATGACATATAAAACAGGAATGCTGTTTCGCTACTTTTATGTTTCTAAATTTTGCTTTATCATCTCTAAATAAATATCACTGACGGGAAATAAACATACGAATAATTTATTAATCAAATAGCAGTACGATTTGGATTTAAGTTTTTTCTTAATGACTGCAAGTCTCCTGAAATGAGAGCAAGATTGCACATTGTAGGACACAAAAAAAAACTTAATGCTCAGCTTTAACCTCAGAAGAATCACGACAGTTATCTTAACGTAATCCTTTTCTAAATATACATCCTTTAATCTCTTAAGGGAAAAAAGCGAAGCATTAAAACAGCCATATCCCAGCCATGCTCATAACGTCACTGTTTATGAATATAAACTTATGAGTCGCCTTATACCGATTATTGAGGCACTTCCGGGCACACTTTGTAGTATTTTATATTTTTTTATAATCGGGCAACATTTTAATACTTAATATCGCTGAACAGCTGGCCGATCCCGTCAGAATTAAAGCCGCGGGGACGCGCGGCGTCCCGCTGTGACCGGAAACCGGAAGTGCGTCACTAAGTGGGAAATTCAAACTTCTCCAGATCTCGGCCCTGCGATTGAGACTGTGGATAAACCGATCGGTGTGCTTTTTAAAAAGAAAACTGCTTTCTGGTTTTCCTTTTTTAAATAAAGGGCGAAAAGAAGGTAGTACTAAATAAGGTAGCTTACACTGCTGACATTTTGTTAGGAATTGACATGTATATGCACGGTCGCGGTGCGTTAGCTTGTATGTATTGTCTTTTTAGTGGGATTTTAAACGATCACGCAATCAGCAGAAGTACCTAGTCGCGCATCAATTAGTGCAAATAAGTGACGGCAAAAGTATCACGACTTTGACAGTAGTAATAATAATAATAATCATTTTGCAGATGGGCTGAATTTTTCATACTTTCTGACTCGTTTCAGGACGGACATTGACGCGTGTTTGGGAAGATGCCTGCGGACAGTAACGCGGAGCTCCTCCGATACTATGAGGTGTATGAGACCATCGGCTCGGGTACGATGCCGCATTTCATCGCCGCAGCGCGTCTCCAGCTACATTTAAGAAACTAACTTATTTTCCTGCCTCGCTTGTATGTTTTGCAGGTGGTTTTGCGAAAGTGAAGCTCGGCAGGCATATTCTTACTGGAGAAAAGGTTGCAATAAAAATAATGGAAAAGAAGGACCTTGGGGTATATAATTCTGATTAGTACTTGTATATTCTTTGGGCGTACTGATAGCTATCCATAATTGCTTTTTTCAATACCAGGTCACTTTTAGCCTGGAGTAAATTAGAAACTGACAGGAGGTACCCTTGGGAGCGATGTCATCCCACTGCCGGGTGCATATCCGCTAATACATGCACGCACAATAAGAAACAGTTCACACCACCCTTTCTGTGCAAAAATCCGTGTTATAGCGATTTTTACATATGCATAAATGCATGTTCCAGTCTTCCTCCATTTTTAAGTAATGGTTATCCAACTGTTATTGAGGCTCACCGACGCTAGATGGCGCATCACTGGCGACCGTCATTCTGATCGCCCTGCCTTCACCTCCAGAAGGACCTGCCACGAGTGAAGACAGAGATCGAAGCCATGAAGAACCTGAGCCACCAGCACGTGTGTCGTCTCTACCAGGTCATCGAAACTTCCACCAAGATCTTCATGGTGCTGGAGGTAATGCTTCCTGCATAACCGGCAGGGAAACCCTGTGTCACTTGGCCGCAGATGGTCACGGGCCGTCATTTTCAAACTGGACGCCTTCTCTCACTCCACGACTTGTCGTGAGTCTTGTTCCTTCCATTCCTGGTGTAGTACTGCCCCGGAGGAGAGCTGTTTGACTACATCATCGCCAAAGACCGCCTTCCGGAGGACGAGACCCGCGTTTTCTTCAGACAGATTGTGTCTGCGCTGGCCTATATCCACAGCAAGGGATACGCCCACAGGGATCTCAAACCGGTGGGTGCACCCACCCCCGTGGGGCATGTCGGTCTATATTTAGCAGGTCTTGATGTCCTGTTATCCTATAGGAGAACCTACTGATTGACGAGGACCACAACTTAAAGCTGATCGACTTTGGGCTGTGCGCTAAACCTAAAGTATGTTAACCGATCGGCTCGCCTGTGTTTTCGACTGCAGTCACGTTTTCTCTCTGACCCCAACGGTTAATATACTAGCTAAAAAACGCCATCTGTTGCTTTCCTCTTCAGTGCGGATTCCCATCTACCAGCCCACTTTTATCAATATCTAGATATTTATCTTTCTAGTGTAAAACCTTTTTACTTATCATATTCACCACCTTCTACTTACCATCGCTGAAAGCTATGCTTATTTATTTTTATGGAGATTTTTGTGTAAGCTACTGTATGTTGTCAATATTTGTCTTTGTGTGGTTGTATTGTTCACAGGGAGGGCTCGGGTACGAGCTGAAGACGTGCTGTGGCAGTCCCGCCTACGCAGCTCCGGAGATCGTCCAGGGCAAGGCGTACATCGGTTCTGAGGTGAGGGGTGCTCTGTCTGCGCTGAGCTCAGAGGGGTGTTGGCTCCTATCCCCGTGATCTTCTCAGGCTGGTAAATTCGGTGTTAAGAGGTGGCCGGTCCACATCCGGGCGTTAAGATCAGTCTGACGCAGCAGGGCTGGGTTCCATCCTCACTAGCAGTTTCCTCACAGGTTGGCGTCGCGTCGACAATTATGAAGAGTCAGGCTGCTTTACTGGGCGTGTGCAAAGCTTACTCATTCAGCCACACCCAGTGCAAACTATCGCAGTATGAGCATTTTAATAATTGCAATTGCCATGAACATTGCATACATTAGTTCACAGGAGATATACACACATGGTTAATAATGGCTCTGTAATCGGAAGGTCTTCAGACCAGTGCAATGCCCGTCAAAAGTTTGGACAGACTTGCCTATCGAAAGGATTGTTTGTACTATTTCTCACATTTAGAATAATTATGAAGATGGCAACATTGTAAAATAACACATGGAATTACGCACTGACCACTGGAGTATTTAAAAATAAAAAGGCGAGCTCTCATTGGCCGATTTTCCTTTACACTCTAGTCAAACTCCGCCCACAGCATTTTTACTGTATGTCAGGTGAGGAGGTCATGTGACGTGACACTCTACTTTGTAGGCGGCTTTTGACTGGCCCTGTATGTTTTGGATTAAAGAGTCGGGTAAAAACATGGTGAATGCAGCAGAGAGGTGTTGGATGCGGTCGCCGTGGTGACGCCGCGCCCCACCCCGGCCTGCCCTGACCCTTGTTCCCTCAGGCCGACGTGTGGAGCATGGGAGTCCTGCTGTTCGCCCTGCTCTGCGGGTTCCTGCCATTTGACGACGACAATTGCATGGTCCTGTACCGGAAGATCATGGTAAGGGGCCTGCGCTGGACCTCTCCGCGCCCCGTCGTGCTGTGACAGCCTAGCATCTACACCCCCTTCCTGTGTGTCTTTCAGAGGGGCAAATACAGCAGTCCGTCCTGGCTGTCCTCTGGCAGCGTCGTCCTTCTCGGCCAGATGATGCAGGTAAGAGATCCTTGTTCCTCCCACCCTCACATTTATCTTCAGACGACAGCAGATTTACCAGACGCTTTGATCCAAAGCGGCATCCGGCGTCTGTCAGTCCCAGGACCAATTGGGGTTTAGGACCTTGCTCAAGGGCCCAACAGTGAAATCACAATGCCGACCCTGGGATTTGAACTGGCGACCTTCCGATCACAGACACAGCAACCTAACATCACTCTCCGATGTAACTAATTAAACAAACCAAAAAGAAATATTTAAACGTCCACCTGCCACAATTATTTCGTGTTGTGCTTTACCTTGTGTTTATAATTCCGTTGTCTGCAGGGTTTTTTATGTAAATGAAGTTCCTGGGTTGATCCTGCAGGTGGAGCCAAAGCGTCGCATAACAGTGCGGCAGTTGCTGGATCACCCCTGGGTGATGAAGGACTACAGCAGCCCCGTGGAGTGGCACAGCAAGCACCCCGTGAGTGTCTCTGCTTTCCTCCGAGTGTCGCACACTGGAGATCTTTCAGTGTCTCCAGCTGTGTCGATTGCGGACTGTAGTCCAAAGTCCAATTTACCGTGTGAAGGTAATCAAGTAAAATAAAATGATCTGTACAGGACAGAGACGTAGTGGGAGAGGGTGGGGTCTTGCTATGAGTGCTCAGAGTGGGGGCCGGGGTCAGCCTGGCGTTCGCGCTGCCGGAGATCCCCACGCCTTACGGCCTTCTACGTGTTCTCCAGCTGGGACAAATCGACGAGGACTGCATCACCGAGATGGCGGTCAGGCTCAAGCGCTCCAGGAAGAGCACCGTCCAGCTGGTGTCTGAGGTTCGTGGGCGGTCCCTGCGCTTCCACGCGTCACCACTGGGTGTCAGCAGGGCACAGAAAATGTACCGGTTCCTTTGCGAGAGGCTAGATGTCTTCTGTAGTTTTTAATTATGAGTAATGCGTCCTTTCATAATCTGTTAGGATTTATTGCTCTTTGGGGTATTACTGTTTAAATTACAGCAGTTTTGAACATAGTTTTAGATATGGATGATTGGTGATTTAATTAGTATTTTTTGGCTTTGTGTGGCTAGTGGAAATATGACCACACGACGGCAACTTACCTGCTGCTCCTAGCGAAAAAGCAGCGAGGGAGGCCAGTGAGGCTCCGGCCAGACGTGCACGTGGTGGACATCCCCAGCTCGCCTCCGCAGGAGCTGAAGGTGAAGGCCACACCCCCCCCTGACTCCACTCTCTGTCTGTGATT
Source organism: Stomatorhinus walkeri (assembly GCA_026784285.1). NCBI lineage: Eukaryota > Metazoa > Chordata > Actinopteri > Osteoglossiformes > Mormyridae > Stomatorhinus > Stomatorhinus walkeri. Next base: position 6,569,316 of record JAODUD010000050.1, on the reverse strand, counting down.
GGTCCTTGCTCTCTGATGTCATCCTTAGTGTTACATCTGGATGTTACATCCTGTTATTAATATATAGTTCTATATAAATTATAAGCCTATATGGTTAATGATGGTGACTTTGACCCAGCCCTCAAAGCCGAGGTCCCCTTCAAAGCCGAGATCTTGTGTCCCCAGTCCAAGACAAGCCTGAAGTTTGGTGAGGAGGCACCGTCGCACTGCCCTCTGCTCCTGTCATCCTCGGAGCCTCCCACCAGCCGGCAGGAGACGGACGCCCCTTGGGGTGTGTTCTCGCCCAAGCCCCTGATGGAAAACCCAGTCAGTATCCGAGTTCTCTGGCAGCCGTTGGCCTGCGTCGCCGCCTACCTGTCGCTCTTAACTCTCTTCAGGGTGCTAAACATGTTAGGGCTTTATTACCGTGTTAGTTACTAAGTTCTCAATTTGTTCTCAGATCTATATCAGGAAGCAAAGGAAATGTTAATGCAAGAAAATAATAACATTAATATACATGCATCCATCTTCCAACCCGCTTATTCTACTGGGTCGCGGGGGGTCCAGAGCCCATCCCAGAAGCAATGGGCATGAGGCAGGGAACAACCCTGGACGGGGGGGGCAGCCCATCGCAGGGCACACCCACACACCATTCACACACACAGGCACACCTACGGGCAATTTAGTAACTCCAATCAG
>JAODUD010000050.1:6506676-6522267 GCA_026784285.1 Stomatorhinus walkeri | reverse complement strand
TAATAATAATAATAATAATAATAATAATAATAATAATAATAATAATAATAATAATAATAATACTTTACGTCACCAGCATCATCACAATACATTTAAAAAACACTGGACAATTTTTAATTCTATCTCTAAATTGGGGTCGTACATTTGTGTGAAAAATACCGGTTAAACTAACGATCCATTGCAACGCAACGAGCACAAGTGGTGAGAAATACACTGAACACAACACAGTAACGCTGCGAGACAAGTGTGACTCCCGATGACAGCATCACGAAACCGGAGAGGCCTTTTCGACTTAGAGCTGAGGTTAACCGCCGGACGCAAGGGGCCCGGCACTGAATCGATCCGGCTCAGCCACAGAAGCGTTACGGGTTCAAGGAGAGCGACACCGCCGGAGCCCTTCGTCACAATAAGCGAGGTGTTGCTAGTAACAGTAATCTATTGATCAGTGTTGTTAGTAAGAGTAATGCGATTTGGGATAGTAGCTAATGTTTGTCTCACGACAACAGTACGCCAGGTTCATTTTATTTCATGCTTTGTTGCACCTGCTCTTTTTTTCAGTCAGCCGCCCCCCACCTTCTGAAATGCATTAAAAACAAAAACGAGAAGACCTGTTTCCGATCGGGATTCAAACTCATACATCTGTCGCTTTTCACACGCGACGCCAAGGCAATACTCGCTGGTTCATGTATCGGAAATATGCTGCCTTTAACTAGAAAGTTTCAAAGCGCCCTGAAACCGTCGAGTACAGCGGCAGATATTTTAAAGCGAGACATAGATATATCAGACAGACCTCAACCCCAAAAAATGCAAACCGAAAGAAGACCCACTTTATGACTCAAAAACATCACTTACGGTGCATGGCTGCGAACGGGTCGTGTTTACAGTGTATTTCCATTGGTGCTCCGGATTCGTGTGCAGAAAGCACAAGCGCAGTTCAGCTAAGCGAGGATGTTTCAAAATGCAACAAATAGCCAAACAAGTGAGAATTTAGAAATATATTTATACTAAAAGTGAATTTTGCAAAAAAAATTGTAAAATATTTTCCAAAAATAATGCAAAACGTCTCGATATTTCACTCTGGGAAGTGTAAACTCCTTTGAAAATTTCGGCTGTTTGCTGAAGTCATCAAAAGAAAAAAAAATGTAAAGATTTTCCCCGTGATTTCAAAAAAAAAATAAAGGTAATATTTCTAATGTGGGGGCTCTGTTCTCATCTGATGTTGTCTATGCCCCCCCCCCCTCGAACGGGTAGAGGCAAGCAGCCAAAGGTGACCGACTGCCCAAAAACAAAACAAAAAAAACATCAGTGTGCTGGGCCAAATGGCTGCTCTTCCTCTCTCATTCTGGGACTTTTACATGGTTTTAAGCATTTTAGAGTGGAAAACAAAGAAAAGAAATAGATACACGTTGACTTGCAAAAAAAATAAGAAAAAATTAAAACTGTCTAGAAATAGTGAAACGAAATCAGTATTTATTATTAATAATAATAATAATAATAATAATAATAATCTAAAAATCAATTCGAAGCATTTTTTCTCAGGTAAACTGTAAAACTGGCATTCTGTCCGGAGGAACTGTGCAGATCAAACTTGAAAATTGTTTCCAGTTCTCTAACATCAGACCCCCCAAATTGCGTGGCTCGTGCTCTACGGAGGAATGCTCAGCTGCCGTGAACACCCGTAAAATTCAGGGTTTACCATTCCTCATGAAGGTATTCCCGCGGTGAAGTACAATAGCAATGCAGTTTGCGTGGCTGCGCCTCAAGGTAGAGCCGGAGCCATAGCGTACACAGCATATTTCAGGACCTGATGTGGACAGCGCCACTGGATCAGCCTTCCAGCGCCGTCCTGAGCCTGTAATATCCCGTTGCTGCCAATCAGGAAGAAGCGCGACCGTGAGAGCCAACGCGAAATAAGCACTAATAGATAAGGGCGGGGCCAAAACTGATTGGTCAGCGCAAGTCTCGTGGGTGAATTGCGTGTCGTATAAATTATTCATTGATAAATGAGGGGCTGGTATGGTGGCGGGTTTGGGGCAAATTATCTGCTTTCAGTCGAAAGAGAAAAAGCCACGCCGGCCTGCTTTATGTATTGTTAAGCTAACATTACATTTCTAAATCTAGTAGACCTCAAAAACATCGTGCAATATTGCTGGATAATAAAAGTATCAATGGCCTCGCGAGAAACAAAAAAAGTTACCGAATAGCCTGTTTTTGGAATACATGTTTGCAACACAAACAACCACATATTAAATGCAACCGAAAATGTATGCAAATTTATAAATAAAACTCAATCAGAAACCAAAAGATAGAATAAACATTTTAGTAAATATGCAAATAACGTCACAAAAGCTTGTGTTACGAGCTAGTTACCGAAAGAAATTTTGATTAAGCACGTTTCATTTCTGTTTTCAAAACTATAATTTCTTATATTTTGTGTGTATTATATTTTCTCTCTAGGTGTAAACTGCTAAAATATATAGTCCAAAATATGTAAAAAGGTAATAAAATACTATATAAAAACACCAATATGACAATAATGATAAGATAACTCAGTATTGTCATCATCGTCACCATCATCATTACAAACTATTTTTATCACCCATGTAAATGTTATCCTTTATATTGTGCCTAATAGAAACACTTCGATCTATTACCGATTTCAGAATAAAATTTGAGTTTTACTTCACATTGACAGCTCAATTGAACATTGAGAAACAACCAAGACAAATGCAGAAAACGCTTTATACATTTTCGATTTCCAAGGTAGTAACATGAGGTCAGTTTTGTTCTGCTGTTTTTGGGTGATACTATTTAATAATTGATTTTTTTACAGCAGCAGATATGGCCTTTCATTGTGGCCACATGTAAATATATGTGCAAACAAGGGACTGAATTAACATTTGTTTCTTTCCATCTTCTTGGGTTCACCTGCTCAGAATTAGCTGCAGGTCATACGACGAGCAACAGCGGACACCACTAGGGGGCGAACACGGCTGCTCTACTTTTACTGAACACATGTACGATTTAAAAACGCTGTCATGGCTAGGAGTGAACGAACGGACGTGGAAAAAATTCACATACTGGGTTTATTTTTTCTAGTAAAATAAACGAAAACATTTTAGCAAGCGTTTCCAGATCTTCCAGATCAAATCCCACACTACTACCACCGTGTCGCGCCCGTCATCTGTCAAAAAGAGTTTGGTGTAGCCTCACGCCACCCTAACACAACTACAACTACAAATCTTTACACCATTTACAAAACGCACGAAGACGACTTCATAAAACGAAATGATATCATCATTATTATAATCCATATAATAACAATGATCTTTTTCTGTACATTTATCAGGCATGCGATGTCAAGAAAATGGTAACTATAGACCTGCGGAACGAAAGACTGTATAACAAAGATACACTGATGAATTTGAACTGTATAGATACGTAAATTTGCTTTGATATTAACTTAAAATAAGTAAACGAATGGCTGGTTAATACACATAGGCCTAATCATTTTATTCGCAGATGGATTCATTATAACCTAACTGTAACATGATCATGTTTCATGAAAATACACCTTGCAGTAGGCCTAATCTACCATTAGTATTCTTTGCATTGAGATCATAAAATCATAATGATGAATATTAAAACATCTAAAATACATTTTTAAATAATGTACACATAAAGTCGAAAGAAAAGCCGATTAAATCGAAACTTTAGCCTGTAAAGTATTAACAATGCCGATATTTATCATTTTTAATTAAAAAAAACTGTAGTATTGTAATATTAAATTCGGATTAGATTGAGGATAGCATGATCTGTTTTTTAGTGGAATAACATAAATATATCCTCGGTCCTAAATCTCCAGTAAACACGGTCATAAAACTGAGAGACTAGGCCCACTTAAATACACCCTGTAAGATAAGGCTCTGTGTTAACGTGTACATTAAACTCGCCCGTTTATATGTTATTATCTATTAGTTGCAATTTTTCCATTTTCAGATTTTGAAAGAGAAAACGAAACATTTATTAACTTGCAACGCCTGGTTGTTTTAAATCCTTACTGAAAGCAAGATACATATTAATACAACATGCACCCAGATTTTATTATACGCATAGAAATTGTGAAAATAATGAAATACACATATTTATTATTCTGAAATTCCTTATTACCACAGTTTTAAAAAATACATATACTACATTTCAGGTTAATGAAGGCCAAAGGTGTAACTTTAAAAAATTTAATTATTAACACAGCCGCATAATTAAAAAATATGAAATCTATAAACACATCGATTTCCCTGTTCACAAATCATGTTTACTCTGTATGCATAAGGCTCGTTTTAATTAAGACGGTTACAAAATAAGCAATTTGTTTGCAGAAGGCGTGATATTTGTTACTTGGCCAAATCCCTGGCGTCCACGGTTAATTTTCCTTCTGCGCTTTCACCGCGGCGCCTGAAGCTTATAAACCACACCGACAGTCGCTGGAGAGTATAGGTATAATCGTTCGTTGTAAAATGGAGTGGGTCCGACATTCAGAACGAGGTCTGTAAGTATACAATTCTATGAATTATTTCACGGGTCAGAGAATGCTATAAGGGCGATGACTCGAAATACAGAACCGGTGGCAAAGGGCTCCCGTCCATCACTGCTGAGTCTTCATAAGGCCGATCCGCGCACAGGCTGGAGCAGTACCTCAGGAACCGCGATATTAAGGAATTCTCAATCGGGAGACACGATTTGTTACTTTTAAGCGATTTGTGTTGTATTGGTTTGTTTTAATGATTTTGAAGCATTATATTTATTATCCCTATTTTTTCTATTTCAGCATAACATGCAAGTTAATGAATGTTAAGGATTACTTGTATTTAGATGCAGTCTCATTGTGAATAAAGCTCACATACGATTTTCTGTCTTGTGAGAAAGTGTCCAATTGATGAGAATAAGATACGGCACTTCCTTAAATTCAGCAGGACAGGGAGTGTAAGAGGTCAAGAAAACTTGAGAAAATATTTACAAACTGTATAATTTAAGGTATGATTGAAGATAAAGCAGCAGTTTTGTGTCTAAAACGTTACGCATACTTTTTCCATATAGTAATGAAAATTTAAGTTAATAAGCAAAGTAATGTACGGTTCACATACTTTAAAGTATACTGATGGTTTACTGCAATTTAGGGCGTGAGTTCTGGACAAAAACATCACCGTACAGCACACTGAGGCGTAATTCTCTTCCAGAGCCCGACATTTTATCAATGCCGACCTTGAGAGAGAGAGAGAAAAAAAAAAACTAAACTGTATGTTACCCCATTGTGTGACTCAATGGCGCGTTTTAATGTCCCCTAATTATAAGCTCTGCCGTTAAAGCGAAGGGATCCCTGGCCGCATGCAGTCATGCTGAGAAACCTGTTGCATGGAGCTACACCCCGAGGACCAGACACCCACTTTACAACTTTGACAATGATGAATTAAGAGAGAGAATACATGCATATATTGATCGGCCTAAAATGGAAGTTAGGCCTACTAAAAGTAACGTGAATACGTGGCAATATTTCTGCAGCAAAACAAATAAATAATACTATTATTATTATTATTATTATTATTATTATTATTACTGTATACTGAATGAGTAACAAGTATTTAGGTGTAGCTAATGTATACAGTGTAACTGTTTGGAAAGGTTTCGAAATTTCCCGCCGGTTTTTGAGCAGGCCTGATCACGGGCGTTTTGGACATAAAATAGACCACAGTCTATCTTGCCTTATAAAATTCTAGCGCACTACGACGTTCGTCACAATTTTACATTTTAAGGTGCATTACAGTGGTAGTATTTCTTTCGTTACTTTAGTTGTTAAAACCTATACCAATCCATCATTGCTTACTGTCTGATCGCCGGGAAACTATGTAGAGTTCGATAATAATTTAACAAAACACAGCAAAACTTTGACAAACGTTTGAAGTCTAAAGAACAGAATTCGGCAAAAAAAAATCTAAACATTTACCAGGACCTCAAACTAGAGTTTATATGTCGAAAACCATTGATATAGGTCTGCAGCGGAAAATGAAACGGTGCAACAGAAAAATACAAATTATAGGTAAAGCCCCTTTTATCACATTGTTTCTTTGCAATGATATCGCAATATCTGCGCATCAGACTAAGATTAGCCTATACTAAATGCATTAGCAAAATACGTAGGGTAGCCTAATGCAATTAAAGCTACCAACGATGTACTAATATTTCGGGAAATATTACCTAACGGTGGCAAGTCTTTGAGTTTTGTCTTAAAATATTTTATTTACATATTCGCCATTTCTGATATTTAAATCTAGCATGGATAAAATCGATAGTGTTTCTTTAGCGCATTGCTTGTACAGGTACTACTGTTATTTTCACGCCACCTTGAGGCTTGTATGCAGCCTTTTGTACTTATAAAGTATAAGGATTTTCCTACCTGATCTGCCTTGTCTGTCCGACGTGCCCCTTTGCTCTGTTTCCATGCCTGTGAGAGGACTTAGTATGGATAAGTAAAAAAAATAAAAAGAACAATTTTTCCTCTCTTTTTTAACAGTGGCTTTTGGCAAGTTATGGATTGAAATAATTCGAATCTTCCGCTCCCTGTCGCGCCGTTGCAAGTGTTCAGTGAGCTGAAACTAAACGTTTTAGGTGGAAAAAAAGCTCTGAAAGAAGCGTGAAATGATTAGGAAAGTGAAGGAGCGCTACCGATGTGCGCCCGTGCCCTGCTCCTGTATCAGAAGCTGCGAGCTTCCCATCAGACACGGAAGCTGTACCCGCGGCTGACATGTGTTACCGAACTAAACTTCATTTACTAAACTTACTGTCGGTTTTTTTTTCTTTAGGCTTATTTCCTAAACTCACTTGCGCTAATGGTGCACATGTGTTGATGAGGTTTTCTCGTATGCGTGGTAAGAAACAAATGAGTGCGGTAAAAATAACACGATGCACAACTTGCTCGTTATATTTACTGAATAATGAAACTAACTTTGATTCTTGCAATCTGACTTTATCTGATTATTTGTGCAGCACGTACTAGCGTTTAAATGAAAAGTGTGGAATTCAATGACATATTGACAAACTGAGCATACCCCCAAATAAACGGACGGGGGAATTTTAATTATAGTTTTATTTTCTAAGCTTGTTTCATGACACTAAATGAGCCTCTGCATTGTAAATGGGACAAATGCACTGAAATGTTGCATTTTTCACAAACTTTAAACTCGAATCATAGAGGAGCCCACTATTACAGCTACACCCACGGCTGAGAAGGACTGACAGTTCTTTCGGTTTTAATTTTGCCACTTTAAGGAAAGTATTCAGCACGGCAAAGGATATATGAATTAAAAGTCTGAGTTAGTACTACTAGACATTTTTCCCCTTATAATATCTACAAAAGCAACAAAAAGTGTTATCAATCAATCAAGTGAGTAGTATTCAATGGAAATATTCTTTTGCCATATCATAGTCGGCTTGACGGATATTAAATTATAAGATTATGTTCTGTATAAGGTCAAGTTCTTTCGCGTTGTATAATACATATCACTAAAAGGAGTAAGACATAATTCACGTTTAAAGGTTACCTCCGTTTTTCCTTAGTTGAGAATGGTTAAAAGTGGAACTGAAATCGTATCATTAAATGATCTACCAATTGATCTGGCCACAATAGCAATCTACACTTTGACAAAAATAAAGTGGAGAAACGTCAATGGAAACAAACATAACAGATAATTTGAGATGCAGACTTTATAGAGTACGCGCTCACAATGGTGCTGGGAACAATAGAGCGAGACAAATGATTCTCTTCATTTTGCTGTTGTGTCCCGCGCCCGACCTGACCCTGAGACGAGCAGGAAGCATGAGGATGTTCTGCTTTTTCGGCGTGTTGTAGTGACAAAGCTCGCCGTGTTGCATTATGTTCCGATGAGCTCCAGAGCTCTTGTCTCGTTTTAATCCCAAGTTAAATGTTACCCTGACGTAAGAGTTTTTAGGTTGCATTAAGAGTGTGGGCCATTTCCTCGTGTACACGGCGAAGTTGAATGCGAAGCCTCTTTCATTGTTTTTCTCATATCCAATAAGACTATTCCTGTAATTCAGTAACAGCTCATTATAACACAAACATGCAATATTGGCTAATCTTCACGCTTAGGCGTTAAGCCTTGCAAAATACTATAGACCTACCTGTAGGTCAACAACCCGTTTTTTTCAATGGGTTTTACAAAATATTTATGCATTAGCAATCATCATAAATTTAATAGATTTAATGTGAATTTAAGATTATCAGAATTTTATGATGTTTTGGTATAATATTAAGAATGTTAGGGCGTATTGATAACTCATATCCTATTCCAAGTCATAAAAACCGCCTTTCAGGTTTACTTTTATGAATTTCGCTGTGTTGAAAAGCTGTTGCTCAAATCAAGGTATGTAAACCTTTCTATTAGGACTGCCCCCTGGGGGTCTCTATTACAGATGCTTGCTCACGTTATTTTACCTGTAGGGAATCTGTGCCACTTGTTAGCCTGGCTCCAAGCACCGCCAGTGCTGGATCCTTATTATTTTTCTACTGATTATTTGGTTTTACCCATGTCACTGGATCTTTAGTCTTCATGAACTTCTCATCTAGTGCAGGGTAGCACGAACCCAGGGCGCGTTTGTCTGTAGGTACAGACCAGCCCGGTCATTTATGCTTCACTATTTTATTCAATTGTTAACGAATTCTGACACGTGCGCTTTGTTAACTTCCAGATTCGCAAAGTTTATTTATTTCAAGCGCAGAACTCGTTAACCTCAGACAATAGTGCGAGTTGCATAACCTTTATGACATATATCATTCTGAAATACTTTCCATATACCTTTACACATACGGGTGTGCACGCGTTAATGTTATAGAGTCTCAGAAAGACTTATTTTTAGTTTTACCTTAAATTGGGCCTAATCTCACTTTACTGAGTCGTATTTTATGTTTAATCCACGCGTTAGCGTAAATGTTAACATTGTGTACTAATAGACCAGTTGTATTACACCAAAACTCTGTCATAACGTTTGTCTCGGATTTTTCCCGCCAATATTTTAATACTTAGCTTGATTATTAATGAAAATATCCTCACAATTCTGAGATTATTCGATTTAATTTTACGTAAGACTCAGAAGAACATATTTTATAGTAATGCGTTTGGACGTCTATGATGCCTACAGATCTTTAATTTAACATGGTAGGTAATTTATTTGTAAAGACTGATCCATCCCTGTATTTTGCTTTAACAATTAATTCTCTCATCTGACCATTAAACTATTTCCAGTGATTGGCTTTATATTTTAAGAAGTCCACCATGCCAAGCCAAAATATTCAAATTTAAAAGACACAACTATCTGAAATATCCATTTTAATTAAACCCAGAATACTAATTGAAGTTCATTTACTTATAGTTTAATGAGCTTTTCAGCAAGACACGTGAATAAATTAGGCGTAGTATTATTACAAACAATGTGAAATGTGGATCATTGTTCATTTAGTTTTCTTTCGATATAACAACCAAAATATGCAAATCAGAACAATATAGCCTAACGAATTGCCCAATGTCATGACACGATACTCGCATAGCAAGAGCAAATCATTTATGGTGTTTTATCCCAAATATTTTTACAGTAGTTTTGTAGTTTATCTTTTTGTCTCTTATAAGCATATTACAATACCACCGCCTGTTGTTCTCTTCACGATGAGACAAATAACAGTCCAGCAATTAATTCTTGGAAAGTTGACGAGGTCCTGCTAAATTAGTTCTGTGGCCCTCGCTGGCCAAGTGGAACTGGAAATAATGGCATAAGAGACCGAGACTCCACAATGAAAGCTAGCAATTACGGCCACAATCAAACAAACAAACGAAAATCGCGGCCATTTCCTTAAAGTACCTCTCCCACTTCAAACCAATTAAATGAGACGACCAAGGTACCTTTTGATTGTAAAAGGTACAACTTTTCACAGATATTAAATTCTAATACCATACATTTCTTCACCTTTTAAGACAAATATCTCTTGACTGCAATAAATGATTTAATGCAAGTGGCATTCCCTCCATCGATAATGTCGCAAAATAAATATTTGTGTATGTCACAGTCAAAATAAAAACTCTCTTTTGTCCATCTTTACTAAGTGCATATCTGGAAGTCGCAGAGTAAAATAAACGTACCTCATTAAGAAAAAACTTGTGACTCGGTTATATCTATACATAATTATATATTGAATCATAATTATAGATTATTAATTGAGAACTGTAACGAGATATATTTTAATGATAAAAGCTGATTAATCGTGTGATCACGTGATTTTTCTCCGCGCAGTAACATCTGATGGCCTTGATCACTTTCGGTTGATTTACGTTTAAATTCTGTTTGCAGAATTAGGACATTCCCAGGTACTCAGCGTAAAGCAATCGCCCCTACTTACATGTAGGTATTTTTATTAACAACACTGGAAATGATTCATGTAGCCTATACATTCATTTTAATATAACACATTAAAATTCAATATAAATCCTCCAAGTGGGCTAATACACGTACTTTGGACAATGTTTTATAGCTAAGAAGTTCTATTAAGCTGCGAATTCCATTAAGCTCCACTGATCAACATGTGAACGAAAACATAACGATACAGTAAATTAATGCGTTCAAACAGAGTAAAAGCCAGTTTCTAGATAATGAATGATACCCAGTCCAACCAAAATACCTAATATATTGCATTACATTGTGTCTCAAGCCCCACTGTCTTGCTACATTTGTTCTATCATTTCCATTCGGCTCTTGTGATCCGATATTTGAAAATATAATAATAGTTTGTAAATTACTGAGGAGAAATATTCCAGTCGAATCTTGCCAATTAACGTTATTTTAAGCAACAGAAATGTGCCTAAGTCATAAGATGTCATGTTCCTTTTATAAGATGTACCTATAAACTATTAGAATTAAATACATTTTTATTCCCGATGCTTCAAATGATAACGAGATCCACGTAAGCTGGGACAGGTCACTTCTTATGCGGTCGACAGTAGTCATAAGCCTGAACTGACGTTTCCAAACTTTACACTCATCATACTGTATGCTGCAGCGACTGTGTACTGTAGTCTAGCTGCAAGGCACGGGTATTTTACAAACGAAACCAAGTTAGATCCTCAGTTGAAAGACAAACCTTTCCAGTTTAATTAAGTCTAATTAAATGTCAAACAAAATAATTAGGTTCTTCAGAGTAACCTTGATAATCTACAGGACTAAAATTTAATGTCTGTTGATTTCTGTATATTTTCAGACAGAAAAGCGTTACAATATGAAAATATATATATATATTTTACCATTTAAGAAGGCTCTTTGTGTGCTTATCATATAGGCTACAGGTCAGGATGTAGCTTGAAAATCCACATGACCCGTCAAAGCTCGTGCGGTTGCTTTCGAGGGGATTATCGAAAAGGAGGCTTGCCTTTTTCATCAAGAGATTTGATCACCTTTTACAATAATAAATAAAATAGAAATGAATCAAAGCTCAGGTCTCAGTTTCTGTGAAGAAACAAAACATTCCCAGATGCATACAATTTCGTAAACAAAGCTCAAATCCAGCTTCGGTTGCGCTGATGAGAATGTCATCTATTGAATTAAAACTATTCATCACTTTTTTATGGACTGCGTAAGCAATGACACGCATGGGAACGTCTTCGGAGCTCCACGTTCACGTTTCGATGTTTCTGTTATTTTCTAAGCGGTACTGTCTCTAAACATCGTGATATCGGTGAAGTAACATCCCACAAACAGCTCTTTGCTAACCAACACACACTGTCAGGCACCAAACACACAGTCAGGGTTGCCAGCTCTCACGCATCTTGCGTGACACACACGCTTTCTGATTTTTACGCTCACGCAAGAAATATTATGGCAAATTGATATTACTCCAAACCTAAAAGTAGCTACATCGAAAGCGTTGGGATAGTTTTCAAACCCTACAGACTACTTACATGGTAACAAAACTATTAAATACATGTAAATGCGTGTGCAGACTTGTCTCGAATTGAAAATCTCACGCCAGTCAGCTGACCGAAGTTTACAACCTTGCATTATTCATCAAGTCATACAAGGATTCCCACATACAGAACAAATAACATTTTTTAATAGCAAGATTTGACTAATTAGATTTTCCATATTAAATTTGTTTCCCTCTGCAAATCGTGGTAGACCCTACATTTGGAAAAAAAAATGATTATGCTTGTTTGATTATTCCTTCATTATTTTGCATTAAATGTGATGTGTAAAGGAAAGACATTGGTCTGCCATGTTGTTTACAAAAAAAACTGTCACGACTAGAGTTCGAGCAGCTTAACAAACAAATATCAGTCATGATTTGGGCCAAGCTAACTTTGGCTAACTAACAAAAAATAATAGGAAATGTTCCTACAAGTATTGAAAAGAAGATCACCCCAGTTCCTGTCATGGTAAGAAGCACATAGCACTGGGAAAGAACAGATGTGACCACGCTGACCATTTGAAGTTTCCAGAGCTCAGCAATACTGAAGAATTCTGATGAAGATCCAGAGGATTCTGGAAGACAATGCCAGACTGTATATATATATAGGAGCTGAAGCCGAATCGTGTAAGATGATGAAAATACTAACAAGTCCACAGCAGGACACTTGAAGGGCAAGGGACAACTTTGCTTTGGTTTGAACATTGGGGGGAGCATTTATGGGGGAGGCATGATCATTGGGGGTGTTATATTAGGTAGTTTTGATTTTCTTTTTTTGGAGGGGGGGTAACAACCCCCCAACCCCACTGTAATTTACATACATGCTTGAAGAAAAGGATATTCAGAGCTTGGTGTCTCCGTGGGGAGCACAGCACCCACTGTAGGGGTGGGGTTTCCAAATTCCGTTTCTGCTCTCTTTGTGTCCTGGGTATGACGTTAATCTCCATCCAGCCCTGCGAGCAGGTCCTCCGATTTACAGGGAAATATGCGGGTTGGCGGCAGGATTGCTGCTAGCGTCCAGATTAGTGGGATTGCTGCTAGCTTCCAGACTAGTGTGGTGCTGAAGTGTCGCCCAGCGCTCGGCCTTCACTCGGGTTCAGATCCCTCAGCTGCTTCGTCGTGTGGTGGGTGCAGCAGCATGCTGCCAGCCCGTGCCCCTTACCTCTCTCCTCTCTTTGTGTGGACTTTGCATGGGTTTCCTGTAGGTACTACAGATTCCCCCTGCAGTCTAAAGAAATGCACATAGGCTATTTGTTGTCTCTAAATTGCCCATATAATAGTGTGTGCAAGTGTGTCCCGTGATAGACTGGCAACCCATCTAGGGTGTTCTCCTGCGCTTTGCTAGAAAAATCAATACTTTTACTAATAATCAAATTCTTAATGTCCATAGTGAGTTTGAAAAAATAGGCGTAAAGGAAATCTGATTATATGAAATATTTTGCAGTACTGCATGTCTGTTTATAAAATAACCTATACGTTTATCTATTTTTATTACTTGTATTACAAAACATAATATATAATTCTGTCAAATATATGTACTACATTTTCATATAATAACATTCTATGCATCCTGGTTTAAGAAACCTCTCGCCAGATGCGATAAGATAATCACCTCGCTCTCGAAACGCAGGGAAAGAAATATCGATGTTATGGTCGTTCATTCAATTAGAGCACAGCCCGGATTGTGAAACTCCGGGAACATTTAGTCGGTCAACCAAGCGTTTCACAAAGTCGTGTTGTGGCTCGGAAAAGTGGGAAATTTACGTGAGTAAATTTATCAGTGTAAAAGGGACACGTTGTATCATATCACTACATATGTCTGAACGACCGATATACGTCATTTTGTGGCGTGTTATGAGCTGTTTTAGATATTTAGTTTACATCCTGCTGACCGCTGTGCATTCCTGGTAACACGTGTGTAGTCTGTTTCCATCCGGCACCATGCATGCTACTGGCTAACGTTAGTATTATAGTAGTATTACCAAACATCCTAGATCCTGTTTGGATGTGTTTTCCAAGTCTGTTTACTACACAGGCTATAACGAAATATGGATCGTTGAAATTTTGTGTGAACTTAAACGTATGTCGTAATGCGATAAAGTCGTTTTGAACGTCGAGTGCTGTGCACAGTTTGCATTTAAAAAGTTTGCACCTAAAAATTTAACACAGTTGGGTTTTTGAGTGCGGTAAGTAGAAAGGTTGTTTTTCCCGACGAAGTTTCAGATTCATGTAATGTAATTTATTTATTTACGAAATTGTTTTTGAGTATATATCACACAAACGTAGACGGTCATTTTCACCGGAGCAAAACCCCGGATCCAGCTGGTTTTCAGTCAAAAATACGTTTTTAATAACTGGTCTACATTTAGTATTTGTACAAAATATGTTGATAAATGTGAGGGCAGCCTCTGTAACTTAACTGAGAGTTATGTATTTATACAGAGGATATGGTAGAGAGCCGAATACACCTCGGATAGGCATTCCTTATGGATTACTCATATTTTAAGTCGACTGGTGCAGTGTGTTTAAGGTGTTCCAGGTTGTGTAATGTGGACCTTGTGAACCTAGACATTCTGCCCCTTTGGGCGCCAGTTGCATAACGTTCTGATGTAGAATCCCAGCCTCCGACTTTAAGTTTATGAGCTTGGTAATGTCTCATACATACCGAGTTTCTTCTAAACTTAACAATCCCCTTACAGCCACGAACGGCGATGAAAACGTAGGCGTTTTGCTCGTTATCCATGTTTCCCATACTTCTTCCCATTCCCCGGTGCTGGCTTGTGACAGGCCTGTTAGTCTCCCCCGGCCGGGCTGGGTGTCATTCGTCAACTACCATCATGGCGGAGACACGCCGGACTGACCGGGGCAATGGTTTGTTCGCTCAAGATCTAATGTTTTAGGGAGGGGTGGGGGAGATGCTGCTGCTGGAGTTTGCGTTTTTACTGAGCTGTATCTGAGAGGCAGGATATGGTTCCTGGTTGATTAGTATGGTTCGTTTTGCACTGTAACCTGGCCTTGTGGTCAGATTGTGGCCTTCTTGCCGAATTATTAAGTATCAGAATATGATGAAAAATAAATATTCAGTTGTTCATTATAATGTAATATTCAATATAATATAACCACTACGTTATAATTGATTGAGAAAGCAAGCAAGCGTTAGCATTTCTGTGCTATGTCATACACATTATGCGACACCATAGTCATATTTCCTGTGCGCAAACATACTTGGCCAGCAAACCTGATTCTGATATTATTCTACTGTCCTAAACATTGCTTTAATTACTGCTTGTCTCAGTCTGAATTGATGGCCGTGTCAAACTCTGTCCACAGAAGATCGATTTAGTCTTTCAGCATGTACTCGGAGTACCAGGAGAGAGAGGAGTACGAGGACGAGCTGTACAAGGATGAAGATGGCTCCAGCAGTTCAGATGTGGATAGTGAGCTGGAGTTTAGACTTTACAGCCAGCTGCACTATTGCAGCAACTCAGGACAGCAGGAGAACCAGAATGGACTAGAGGGGAACCGGGAGGGACAGCAGGAGAATCGGAATGGACTAGAGGGGAACCGGGAGGGAC
>JAODUD010000050.1:6471769-6482413 GCA_026784285.1 Stomatorhinus walkeri | reverse complement strand
TGGATTGCAGTCTCTGCGTTTCACTCTGGTGTTGGTGTGTTTATGTGAGTCTGCATGTTTGTTTGAGTGATGCCCCAAGGATGTGGATTGCAGTCTCTGCGTTTCACTCTGGTGTTAGTGTTTATGTGAGTCTGCATGTTTGTTTGAGCAATGCCCCAGGGATGTGGATTGCAGTCTCTGCGTTTCACTCTGGTGTTGGTGTGTTTATGTGAGTCTGCATGTTTGTTTGAGTGATGCCCCAGGGATGTGGATTGCAGTCTCTGCGTTTCACTCTGGTATTAGTGTGTTTGTGAGTCTGCATGTTTGTTTGAGCGATGCCCCAGGGATGTGGATTGCAGTCTCTGCGTTTCATTCTGGTGTTGATATGTTTCACTTTTTGCCAGCATTGATTATACAGACCTGCCTGAAACATCTGTCTGGAGTGTCACTCGTCCCCATTAACCGGGTCCCCCCCAGGTGTGGGGTTGCTCTGGAAGCTGATTCCAGTTCATTCTTGGCAGTCAGACACCGTAATTGTAAGCAGAAGGTGTTTCAGTTCAGTGAAAACCCTCATTACTCGCGTCCTTTTTATGCAAACGATATTTAATTCAAATAGTCTGCCTGTGTATTAGAGACACTCCCGGTCTGTCTGTGCTAGTTACCATGCTTTCGTTCAGTTATGTTTAACACTTTCGTTTGCAGTGACTTGTTTTTTCCGGTTTTCCCTTTGGCTTATTTATGTCAAGGTAGTCATTTTACTGAAGCCTTGAAGTTCAGGGCCCTGTTCGGGAATCCAGGCCTCTACCACGGCCTTGTCTTCTCTCTCTCTCTCTCTCTCTCTTTCATACAATATACACTGAAGTCTGACTCTTTAATTCAAACACAACCAGACCCTATATCAGGCAATAATCAGTTGCACATTAATGTCCTCCTATATTTTAAAACCTTTATGGGATGATTCTTCCTGAACTTTTTTTCTATCCCATATTTCATTTGATTTTCTTTTAAACTCCTTACATGCAAGTTATTTTTGCTAATATCAGTTTTGTTTACCGGTAACCCCTGGTTAATCTGATGTAGGATTCGCAGAAAGGATGCTCATTTTCCTATATTAAAATTTCCTGGCCACACACAAAACCTAGACAATCCAATATCTTTCAGCATTTTTCTTACCAGATTTTTTTACCGCAGATGTAGGTTTTGTGTAGTCACTGAAGACTACTGCAGTTTTCTTGTGACCACACAGTGATGACCCAGACTATGCTGCAAAAGATCGTGGTGTGTTTGCTCTTTTGTTGTATTTTGGTAAAATACAGTGGGCCTGACTTTGAGTTTTGGAAATAGGCCACACTAAATTTGGTTAAAGATTCCATCTGAATGCAGCACTGCTACTTGCCTTATTTTGGCGGCTTAAGAGCCACAGTGCCACCTAGTGGTATGCAGGCTTCTGTGAGCATGAGCTTGGTGTGGATAGACCTGTCTCAGTTGTAAGCAATTCATTTGAAGGGACCCGGGTTGATTTCTGGTGGTTTGATTGTGTGCTTTGATCAAGGCAATTTCCCTTCTTTTTGGTGCTGTTCCACCACGTTTGATCAGGTTGTGCGTTTTGCTGAATTTGGGTTTGTACTGATAGGTAGTAGCGTACGGCCCCGACGTCTCGAACCCCGTCCAGGAGGCTCAGCCACCTTCCTAATCCTTTTGCTGGATCAGGAAACCACCTCGACGTTATTGAAACATTCATTTTAACATCAGTACGTGGGCATCGTCACTGAATCTCTGACTGGTGCAATATAATGTCAGACGATTTATATAAATTACAGTTGTGTGAATGAACAAGTTTTGTAAATAATGTACATTTAAAATGGATCTATTTATACTTAGTTTCATTATGATTGATATCTGTGTGATTTTGATTAAATTATTCAATCAAAATATAAAAAAACATCCAAGGTTATCAATGAAAAAAATGTTCATACATAGTTTCAGTTTTTGTTATAGTATTTTTTATATAAAACTAAGTTTCAATTAAAAGAAACAAAAACTCCATAAACCCATTGCTTCCTATTTCAGTGTTTAGTGGTAACAAACACAGTTAATAATAGAGCAGAACTAAGTTAGAAATAAAATGCACCAAATTAAAATAAAACATTGAAATACCAAATGCCAGCATTGGCAATAAAACAGCCCCTCACAAGCACTCTTTGCCATTATTTTTTGGAGTATTTAAATTTTGATTTTGAAGCAGTCAACTTTAGATAAAATTCGACTATGCGTGTCATTTATTTTTAATTCAAATTAGACCTTGAATTCATAAAGTAAAATTTAATCCTAGGAAAAAACCGAATTAAATATTTCTAAAAATATTCTATGACAAAATGTAATTATTTCCGAAAACAGAAGTAGACCCTCTTCTTATTTCCATTATTTAAATGATTATATTTACATTATTGTATTTTCATGTAGGGGGAAATATTTGCATGACTGTTGTGCTTGAAGCTTTCATTAGTTTGATTTATTTTTCCAGTGCAAGATTGTTGGTCAGGTTCCTGCCCAAAGAGGATGATCACCATTGGCATTGGTGTATTTAATTTTATTAAATTAGTTTTTTTATTATTGTGTTTTTGATTCTTTACCTGTCATATTCAGTGTGCAGTGGTGTTCAGTAGCACTGCTGTAGGTGGAAATTCCTCCGGCAGATCTTGGCTGCGTAAATCTGGAATATTCTTGGGGAAAAGTCACCCAAACTTGAAAGGCAAATGCAATACACAAAAAATTAATTTTTATTATTATTGCACTGGAGATAAGGTGCACGCACCCCTAAATCCCGCCAAGCTGGGTAAGACCTCTCCCCCAATGGACACTGACTGGAGAGCAACACTGCACTAAGAGCGGACACTGGAGAGCAACACTGCACTAAGAGCGGACACTGGAGAGCAACACTGCACTAAGAGCAGACATTGCTTTCAGAGAGGGTCTCTGCTGAGCTCTTTGCGCTCTCTCTCTCTCTCTCTCTCTCTCTCTCTCTGCTGATCTCTGAGCAGAGCAGGGCTGAATATACCCCGCCCCCCCCGACTGTGTGTTGCATTAAAGCTGAACAATGCGTGTCTGTCGCACGGTCCTCTGCCTGCGTGTGGGCCGCTCTGCTCTCCACCAGGCTCTCATCCGTCACATTCTCTCACCCGCTGGCCTGGGCTAGTGCTCCCCCTTGTGGTGGATGTCCTACACCGCAGGTGCTCTCCTCCAGCGCAGAACTGGTTCTTCTTTGTCCTCTTATTGTTTGCTGCACCCTGCAGCTGAGACACTGATATACCCGTATTATTTGTGTAACTAGCAAACTGGCAGCTTTAGTTATTTCATAGCAAGACCATGGTATACAAAACTACATTATAAATACATTGAAGTACAGTTAATTCATTTTAGCTGCTGCGTATTCAACAAACCCTGAATTACTATAAAATGAATTTCCCATTGTGCTTGATGGGTGAGATTTTTTTTAATATAATGTAATAGCTTTATTGTCATTGCACAATGTGCAACGAAATTTGCAGTGCATCATGGATAATAAATATTTAATTCTTAGATTAAAAATGACTAAAATAACTTTTAAAAAAAATACTAATTTCTAAAAGCACTCTCACTTCCACACATGCACCCACTCACTCGCACACATAACCTTAATAAACAAAAACACAACCGCAGCACTATTACACAAAGTCCCCAGTCCCCAATATTTAAGCTCTGCAGCTCAGAGGTTACAGAACTCTGCAGCCTTGGGTGTACTTTTGCAGTAGATTTTGGAGAACTGGACTTTATTTGGACTCTTGATATATGTTGACCTAAGGCTCTTCACACTAACGCGTCCTCAGGTCACGTGCTTGTAAACATGGCCATGCAGTACCCGCCGCAGACCGCGTGCTTGTAAACATGGCCATGCAGTACCCGCCGCAGACCGCGTGCTTGTAAACATGGCCATGCAGTACCCGCCGCAGACCGCGTGCTTGTAAACATGGCCATGCAGTACCCGCCGCCCTTCTCCTCACCTCGCATCTTCATGCGTTTCCCTTTCAGAGCAGTGCGTTTAGCTGACGCCTCAGCCTCAGCTCGGGCTCTTACTCCGATGAGTCGTCCTGCTTTTCATATCTCGTGGGCCGCTGGGTTTGCTCAGGTACAAGTATGCTTCCTGTAGCTGCTACCTACAAGCTTAGTATTTACTCTTTTGTTTCCAGAAGAGAGTGGCCTCGTTCCGTTTAAATGCACTTTCTGTTGCCTCACCGATGTATTTTCTTCGTGTCAAAAAAGGCACCTCTTTTTCTTTCATCATACTGGCAAAAAAAATGCTTGTTTATTTCTACTTTGGCAAGAAAACATGTAGTGCCACTGAAATGATTTTTTAAAAAATCCAGTCAAATCACTATGTTATAAATCTATTATAGAATACTAGGAGTCTGGCAAAATGCAAGTTGTCGTTTTAATGTGAAATGCATTTAGTTTATCTTGGATTACGCTTTGTGCTGAGAATAAACATTCCCATTGCAACAACATTTCCTACATTTGTTTCCCACTTTAATCCCGCATTAATCGTGTTGCTTTTCCAAGACTGTGTCAATAGACCATTGCAGACCTTTCCAAAGAAAATGACATCGTAAGTAATGTCGGCCATTAAGTAGGTTAGTGATGGTATTTTTCTTTGCACAGCATTGACTTTGAAGCCATTTTTAAGGGATTGTGTGGTATGGGGAGGGAGGGCGTAGAGTGGGTAGGGGGTGCTGTGGGGCAGATATGGGGTCACCTGTGTGACAAAGCATGAGCAGATGGCTGCAGCACTGCACGCAGGATCTGGACACACGCAGTCCTGTTCGCTGGCGTTTAACAGGAGCACTCTCGACTTGTGTCCGTTCAGCAGTATTTAAATCTGTCCTTTGACGGCAAACTGCAGTGTTTCACAGTTTCTCTGCGGTTGTCGGACAAATGCGTAAAATCCGAAATTCAGCTTTTTTCCCCCTTCACCTCTGCCTCGTTTGCCTGTGGTGATGATTCGCTCGTCCGGAAGGGCCATGTGTGTGTCTGTGTGTGTGTGTGTGTGTGTGTGTGTGTGTGTGTGTGTGTGTGTGAGAGAGAGAGAGACAGGGATCCTGTACATGCTCACACAGACACAGCCCCCCTCCCTGCACGCTCCGCGTGGTGTTATCAGCGCGGGAACAGGCTCTCCTGCTCCCCTCGGCCGGATGAGGTCGCATTACAAGGTATTTGTGGCCGCGCTGCTTTCACTCCTCTGAGCCGACGGTTTTCCCTCCAAATTTGAATGACAAAAGACGAGGAAACGGTCATGAAATCTGAAAGGTTTTATCAGCTTGTCAGAGCCCCCTCCCAAGCCTCTTGGCCTATTTAGGCAGTCCCCCCCCCTTCCCGCCTGCCATCCTACAAATACACCAAGATTAAAAAAAGATGGACCCCAAAAATAGAACAAGGTGGTTGGAAGATTGGAGATTTTTTTGTGTCTGTGTGTATCTGTTATAATACCTTCATTTGGTTCCATTTGTGCTTTTAATTGAAGTTTTTCGGAAATCTCAGTCCTCTTTCGGGGGAGAATCAGCCAGCTGGGGATTGTGGGCTCCGCTGGTGGTCGGGGGAAGGGGGGCGTTCGTGCGTGTATGAGTGGGGGTCTGAGTTTTGGGGTGTTCAGTGCGTCTGTGTGTGGTACCTGACTGTGTTCCATCTCCGCGGCAACAGCAGCAGTGTCTCTCCTTCCTGAAGATGCAGCATCCCAGACAAGTGGATTCCTCCTGTTACGCAGCATGGCGGTGTTTAGTGTGTTTCAGCCTGAGCTGTGGACGCTGTTGCGGAGTCCCTCTAAGATACTTGGGACCTGCAGTGTAATCCCACACCGTAGAGAGATGGTCATTTCTTCACTGAGCGAAAGTGTAGGGGCTATGAGGGATAGATATCAGTGATGTACAATGCAGCTCTGCTCGTCAGATTGTGTCTGCGACGATGAGGTTTGACGCCTGTGACGTCAGTGTCTCGCAAGTCCTGTTAACACCAATCTGGGTATACACACATCAGTTTCGCTTGTCGTTGATTATTATATATTACAAGGCTGACGTTTGTATAAAATTCTAAGTTTTGGAAGGTGTTTGTTTACAGCTCATCCCCATTCTCTCTACTCAGACTCCTGAGGTCAGGGCCTGATTTATGAGCCTTCTACGACGTTTTGTCATGCATCATTTTTGGGAATTTGCTAAGCGGTGTGATTGGGAGGGGTGTCTCCAGGGCCCAGTAACGCGTGCAAAGCAGCCCTCAAATCCCCTTGTACACAAAGGCCGTTAGCACAGCCTGGCTGCAGTCCGTCGCTGTGAACTGAAGTGGATTTAAAGATGACGCCTCAGGGCTTCCTCACTCTCCGTGTCTTTATGGAGCTGTGGAGTTCTGCTCTCGCTGTGGGGACAGATTTTGAGGAATTCTTCCTTTTTTTTCCCCTTCTTTTTTTGGTTTGTTTATCAAACATGGGTTTCTTCTGTTGGATCGTGGGGCTATGCGCTTAGGAATAGGTAGTTGCTCTCAAATGAGGGGGAAAGTTCTTACAATTTCCGGTGGATAGAAAGAGCATTTTAAAAACATTTTCTTTATATGATCAATCAGAGCAACAATAACTATTATGTCAGACACCACATGACCTCAGTCAGATTGGTTGCACCCCGTATACTGACAATGACCACCCGCTTCCTTCTCCAGACGAAGACTGGCCCTCCTGTAAAGCCAGACAGAGAAGCCCCGCCCCGGAGTCCAGCATACTGCTACAACTGCTCCCGCAAAGGCCATTTCGGCTTCGTGAGTGTCCCTTCAGCACGAAGCCCCCTCAGGCCTACCTGTGGGTGTCCTGTGCAACTCTTCCTCGTGACTGTTTTTTCCCACACGTCTGTTCTTGGCTGAAACTAAACACAGTGTTTCTGGCAGGAATGCAAGGAGAGGAGAATGTTTAATGGAACCTACCCCACGGCCCCCTACGTCTACTACTATGACAAGGAGAAGGATATCAGCCAGCGTGATAAGCGAATGGCAAAGAAGGTGCGAGGTGCGTCATGGTAATCGCCTCGAACGTGCTCACAGTCCCAAGCCAAGTATGATTTGTAGTATGTTGACAGTCATCGGCAAACCATCATTTCCTGAAATAATGATGTCATGCATATTTATTACGGGTGTAAGGGAACACAGGATTCACGGTTCGATACCATCCTCGGTTTTCGGTTCTTGGTTCTGTGCAGTTTCCGTACTACAGGGAAAACAGAACTTGTTTTTAATACCACAAATACAATTACGAACAGTTGTAAACCAAAGGCAGTCTGTCGAAGTTTGTAAACCAAAGGCAGTCTGTCGAAGTGTCTGGTTAACAAAACATGAGATGCTTATTTGCACATTATAAAGTTAGAAATTCAAAAATAAGGCCACACCACAAGTCATGATGAATTAAATGCCGAGTTCTCTTCTGCTGAATGTCGTTACATATCTGTAGCGGTGAACATTTGAAGTTAGCATGTTGGGTGAGTTTCCAGCAGCATATGAGTTCAGTGTTAGTGAACAGTCTTAGCCTTATCAACTCCTTTCAGTGTTGATGTAACTTTTTGGGAAACCAGAATGTTCCCAAAGTGCTTATTATGATTGACTGTAACCAGCATTAACCATGACCAACTCACAGCCTCAGTTAGCGTAATGTTTTCCAGGTTGAACCTCTGCTTGTGAATTTAGGTTCCGCCTGTATCGAGAAATGTATTCATTCATTTAATTGTGCTTAACAAACTGAAGATGAGATTATTGAACAGCACACAACCTCAGTATTATTGCATCACTAAAATAATGTGCTTTATATGTAACGTTGATAAGGTATTTTATGGATATCTAACATTCTTTCAAAGATTGTGGTGTTCTTCAAAAATTTGAAGATCATAATGTTACAGAGACTACAAGTCACTCCCTGGGATGCAGGAGCAAGTCTGGAAAATTGAAGTGTTCACAAATATAAAAAAAAAAAATGTATTCAATATTTGGCACAGGACGAATCTTACTTCCTCTAAGCCCCTGTATGGTCATTTACCATTGGTGTGTTCCAGGCTTACAGGAAGCTGGATTATTGGTGCAAACCCAACCCGACCAGACTTTGACTGTGGGCAAGGAAGAAGAAAACCAACCGAGGAAGAAGAGGAAACTCACTAAAGGATGTGCGAGGAAGCAACATAAGGACAAGAAGGCATCTCTCCAGGGCAAGAGTGAGCAGAAGGAGGTGGGTCCGGGGAAGACGGCGAAGCGGCGCCACCTGCTGTCCAAGCCGTGGCGGCAGAAGCGCAAGGAGCGCCGGCAGCAGAAGCAGCAGCGGAGGGAGAGGGCGGCCCGGCAAGCGGCTGCACCGCGTGACCCTGAGGACTTCCCGCGGGGCCCCAAGAAGAGGACAGGGGCCCCCGTGTCAGCTCACAAGGGCAAAGGCTCCCCGGGCTTATTTAACCATGCTGACAGAGGGCTGAAGGGCAAACGGCGAAGGCCGAGAGGGAGGGACAGGAAGCCGCACGACCTGTACCCCACTGACGAGAACCTCTTCCTTATCAAGCAGAGGCGCAAGAAGTAGCACCGTGCAGCGGAATGTTCCATGCAGCCGGCTCCTGGATTTTGCGGGACACGCTGTGGTTCCTGAGCGCCCTAGCACCCGCCCTGCTCACCACCAACAACCGTAAGCACTCTATAGCTGACTGCTGACTTTGGCTTGAAATCGTGAGATTCATGTGCAGAATGTGTGTTTTTTGGCTTTGCACTGTCTTCAAAGGACGCACGGTGTCTCTCTGTGTTCCCACGAAGCCGAGAAGGTGATGTTTCCGGGGGAAAAAAACCCTGATCTTGACCGAAAAATGGGAGGGAGTTGCTGCTTACAGCCCGTACCTCTTGGGAATATGGGTCACACAGATGAGTGTTCATGATCGCCTGCTGGACAAATGATCACCTGTGGTACATCAACCAGAAGATCGGAAATTGTTAGCTTCAAGTTGGAATTGAAGCTTGACACGACTTACTTTGAAAAGCAAAAAAAGCACATTTGACTCTTTGATTAAAACACCATTTTGAAAACATGTATGCATCTGATTCATTAAACTTTAATTATTTCTCAGCAAGGAAAAACTAACGTTTTTTTCATCTCTTTTCTGTCAAAATACAACATGCTGTTTTATTCTACCCGAAGGGTTAAACTCCATAACGTTAAACATTTGTCTTGTAGTCTCACTCGTGAAAACCGTTCCAAAAATAATTTCTCACTGGTTCTCATTTGTTCACTTATTATGAACCAGTGAAGGTGCTTAGAGTTGACTGAAGAATTCTTTAAGTTGGGTAATTGTCATTGTTTTTCAGCTGAACTCATGTCATAGACGTGATTCATTGTCGTGTATTGTATTATAACATTATGTGGTTATTACACACTTATTTACTAGGGTCATGGTAGTCAGATATCATTTCGCTGGTCCATACATGCTACACATGGAAAAAGCAGGGGACAAGCAAGAAATATGGTGCAGAGGTAAAGAAAACAGTCACTGCTATAAGGATTTTTGTTTTAAGGTAATATATACAGTATAGTGTCTGTAGCAATGCAAATATCTGCATATAAACAAAACCTAAAAATGAACCTTTAAGTCTTAGTTGTCTGGAAAAGGTGAGTCGCATGTCGATTAACATTTTGTCAATATGTTTGACTCCTGTGTTTCCCAAGCAGTATTTGTGATTTGAACGTGTGTGTTACGGATGGTGAAACCACTAAATTGTCTTTATTGCCAAAATAATATGTTTGGCATGGTAACTTCTTCAAAGCTTAATTGGGATCCCTTGTTCCTTTTCTGGTGATGGTTGTGGCCATTCCAGGTGTTTTTCTTAGGCCTACAAGTGTTTATTTCGAGAAATGACAGCTGGCAGACCATAGTCTGCTACCGACAGTGATCACATCAAAGACCGTGAACAGCTGGCTGAGAGACAAGGCAGTTACGGTGCTTGATTTGAGGGGGAGACAAGGTACAAATGAAAGTTAGCAAGACCTCAAAATGTTGGTTTCGTGGGTCTTGACTGACATGCTACTTTGGTCTTTGGTAATACTTTCCTGTTGCCTATTGAATCAAAGTATCATATACTGTCACTAAATCGTTGTTTTAAAGGTTCCTGAGAGGACCATGTGTAACCCACATTCATTTGCTGTCCCTCACACACATGATGTCACATATTAGGTGTGTAAAGTATGGTTTCTGAGGCTGCTCATCTGAAATTTCACTGAAGAGCACATTTTGAAGGGGTTCACTGATCTACGAGCAGTGGGAGTTGAGTGGTCATTTGTCACTGCTGTCGTCGCTCGCTAGCATGGCTCGTTCACGGTTTTTGATTCATTTCCCCTTCTCTCTCCTCATCTGACAATAACACGTTACGCAAAGGGGTCACGACTTCATTAACAGTGAGGAAAACAAGTTATGTTGTACGAACCTCCTGATGAACTAGGATGACCTGCACACAATAGCAGAACCCTAGTCTGTAGTGTAAAATCCAGCATCCCCAAGCAGACTCAGAACCCCCTGATGAACTAGGATGACCTGCACACAATAGCAGAACCCTAGTCTGTAGTGTAAAATCCAGCATCCCCAAGCAGAC
>JAODUD010000050.1:6418347-6428394 GCA_026784285.1 Stomatorhinus walkeri | reverse complement strand
AGGACCCCAGCGAAGGTCAGGGCCACCGCGGGCAGAGTCTAGGACCCCAGCGAAGGTCAGGGCCACCGCGGGCAGAGGCGAGGACCCCAGCGAAGGTCAGGGCCACCGCGGGCAGAGGCGAGGACCCCAGCGAAGGTCAGGGCCACCGACCCCCGGCACTTACGTGAGTTTCAGCCGCTTGTTGTGTCCCGGCATCACAGGCACATAAAGCATCTTCACCCCGTGGACCACCATCGTCGGTTCGATGCCGTATTTTTCCTGAGAGAGAGAGAGAGAGAGAGAGAGGTGGTAACAAATAAACAAGGTGCAAATTCTCATCCCTGTCCTAGAAATCAGTGTAAAATGCATCAGATGAAACTGAATGGGGCCTGTTTTGGCCTGTGATATAAATAATCCATCCAATCAACTGCTTGTTCTGCAATTGGGGGGGGGGGGGCGGAGTCTATCCCAGTCAGCACAGGGCACAAGGCACAGCCTAG
Source organism: Stomatorhinus walkeri (assembly GCA_026784285.1). Classification (NCBI taxonomy): domain Eukaryota; kingdom Metazoa; phylum Chordata; class Actinopteri; order Osteoglossiformes; family Mormyridae; genus Stomatorhinus; species Stomatorhinus walkeri. Next base: position 6,427,915 of record JAODUD010000050.1, on the reverse strand, counting down.
ACGGCATGCCAGTCCATCGCAGAGCACAGACACTCACGCACAGACGCACCACCCCAAGAGAAGACCCGTCCACAGTCCTCACCCTAACTCCATTCATAAAGTCAGACAGGGTGAAGTCCTCATGACCGTAGATGCTCCATCGGTCCCAGATGGAGAAGGAGATATTATCTCTGTGGAGAGACCACATGCTCATGGCTTGGTTCACAGTACCGATTCACTTCTAGTGCAGCATTTGTTTCATGATACCAGCAAGTCCAACAATGACCCGATTCCCACACAAACGAGGGATAAAGAAGAAACAAAGATGGTACAAATAGCGGGAACGCAAGGATTTCACCTGATTTGTGTTTTCTTGACTTGGGCAGTCTCTGTAAACACTATGACAGGAATGGCCAAGTTAAAGAAGCAGTTCTTGAAGGACTCGAAGTCATAGCCCCCGACAACTTTGATCAGCTCTACCGCCACCTTGTGGTAAAAACATGAAATAACCACACAGAATATTTAGTCATCACTCTGTGTTTAACATTTATGGTTTTAAATGAATAATTGTATATTTAAATTTTTAAAAGAAGCACAGAGTTACACTCCATGCGAACCGCCCCCCCCGCCTTTACCAGGCCTGCGACTGCGGCGGTTGCCGTGGCGATGGCGGGTATTATTTTGCCAGCGATACGCTTGGTCTGAAACCGGTCGGCCGCCTCGATGGAGTACATGTGCGCGCGCAGGGTGGACGCCGACACCACGAAGTCCATGTGACCATTGGAGTCGTCGTCTTTCTCAAACAAGATGGGGCTCATCTGCAGACGGTCTGCAGAGGAGGGAGAGAGAGCGGCAAGGGTGAGGAGGAGGAGGGGGGATGATGAAGAAGGGGGGGGGGGCGACAGGAACCAATATTCCTCCCATCTTTAACATTTCTGGGCTGAGATTCTGCGTTCCTTTCAGCACTGCAGCTGTAGATACAGGGAGCAAAATCCAGGTGGAACGTGTTAATCCAAGGACAGGACCATCCAGGAGATGCAATGAGAAGTAGATCTGAAACAATGTGTTGCAACAGACCAAGCTGCAACAGCAACAGCACAGTGCGTCAAAAAAATGCAAAAGCCCTGTCCTTTTGTTTGAGTTTCCCGAAAATCTATCGCTAGTCGAGGCAAATCTGACTGGCTGCCGATTCGTGCGGGTTGACAGCTTGCGATGAGTGTTCCAGCTGTTCAGAGGTGGCGTGGAAGAGCAAAGAGATTCAAAACAGAGTACGACTAAGCTCTCCGAAACAATTTAGCTGTCTTCATAATTATAAGTGACAATAGGGGTTATTGTAATCAATTTCTTTAAACATACATTCCGTTTCCAGATACACTGTTGGCTGAATTTAAAAAAATGCACGGGTAAGTCTACTTGAAAAACACGTGTGTCACATGACCGAGACGTGTCACATGTTAATGCCAATGAACTCTGCAGTGATGACAGCTAAATCGAGAAACACACATACTGCCTCAAAGATCATGGAAAAGGACAGAGGATTAAAATCACGAACATGAGCAGACATTTTCCTACTTGTACTTCTCAAACGGGAAGGTCAGGAGAAAAAAAATAAAAAAATTAAAAGGGAGATAGATTTCCTGAGAAGTCGAACTGAGAATGTTCCAGAAAGGAGCAGATGAATCAGAGTACGTCCACTCAAGCGCAGATGCTCTGTACTTATTTAGCCCATCTTCTGTAACACCCAGTACCATTACCATGGTAACGCACTCATCATATGAACTCTTCTCCGTCTCTGGTCCTGAGATACTTGTCTTTTGTCCTCTAATTACAATTTGCAATTAACACAATTGGATGGGTGGTGTCACCTCCCTCCTTTCTCTTCCCTTTGTGGATCTATAAAGTTTATTCATCTTCCTACGCCCTTTCAGCCTGACCTAAAGATATCTGAGATCTAGATGAATGTTATTCAAGAAGCCCATTAAAGGACGGTGCTCTGGCTCAGTAGGTAGCACTGCCGCTTCTCATCTCCAGGGCTGTCTGTTTCTACCTACAGTATAGTCTTTAAGTCATGCATCGTGTCCCGTGTCTCTGGACAGGATCCTGACCCACAAAAACGAGCAGATATTTAATTAAATGTTATGAATGCAAAGTCTCTCCTTTTCCTCACAACAAATGATTATAATTTTGTTATGCATTGAATAAAGCATAAAATGCAAAAAAAATGTCAGATTAAAAAAAAAAAATGTTGATCTGTATTATTAAGACGTTACAGGCATCCGAGACAGACTGTGAGCGGCACACTGATGAATTCGGGACGTCTGCGTAAGAGATCTTTGGTGGCTGTGAGCGGCACACTGATGAATTCGGGACGTCTGCGTTTCATTCCTGTGTAACACTGCAGAAAACTCTGCCAAATGACACTAACACTGTGTCCACAAGCCATCAAACCACTCGCACTGCTGGTGACTGTGCCTCGCACACGCCTGCATCTTGAATTTGAACAGCATCTGGTATTCTGACCTTCAGCCCCGTGCCCAGAAGAACTCTGGGTAATGCCGTTAGCTTGAAATAAATTAGTCACGATTAAGCTGAATTTTGCACTTTTAGCCAAAGGAGAGAAAAAAAAAAAAAAAAAACTTTACTACATTTCTCAGCTAAACCATCAGCTTGAAGTAATTATGATCAATTTGATCATTCATATAATTGTTGGTACCATATATGCAACATACTTCCAAATATACAACTAAATAGCACCTTATTAATTAATCCCTCCTAAACTGGACCACAGAGTGGAAACCCATGACCCGGCCCAATGGCCCTGGCCGTGAACGGTGTCTGTGCCGGTGTCTGTTACGGCAGATTTCTTAATCAGCCTTGACGGAGTTCTGTAACTTCATCAAGCATGTGAGAATGAATGGATTACCTGAGAAGTCAGTGTCAACCTGAATAGCAAGGACTTCTACTCACATTTCCTAGTCAGGGGCACAGCGTGTACTTAGGATAGGTCGTCAGGTCAAAGGGCACAGGGCAGGATGCCAGCATGCGGTAGGCTACACACTACACACACGATCATACACCATCAGCAATTTAGAGACTCCAATTTTCCTAACGGCATGACCTTGGATTGTGGGTGGAAACATGTGACACACAGAGGACATGCTAACAGATGAGGAGGCTGGATTCGAACCCTGAACCGTGGGGTGTGAGGCAATACTGCAAGACACTGTGCTACCCCCAAATAAAACACCAATGAAACATACGATTAAGAAGATGGAGAGATGTAATATGCATATTGAGTGAGGTGCATCACACAGTGCCGGAGCTCCGTGGTCTACATGAAGCATGACACACGATCCCTGGGTGACACGGTCCCTGGGTGACACGGTACCTGGGGAGGCAGACTGGGACGCGACCACCTCTTCCAGCTGACTGATGGCCTCCCGTTCCTCCTTGCTGCTCACCATCAGCTTCATCTGGTCCGGTTTCTTGGCCGTCTCGTCCGTCTCGATGCGCTGTCGCACAGTCGGGGAAATCACTCAGGGTTGTCAAACGGGTTCCCATCCATGACTATAAAACTCCAAGAAACGTCTCCCATGCCGAAATACCGAGACTAGTTTGGCCTTGTTATTTCAATGCTAATATACCATCCATTTCTCGCATAGGTAGACCTTAAAAGGCCTTTCCAGCTGCTAACACAATATTCTGTTTCTGCATTACATTTGTTATTTGCTTTGCACTGTTTACTTGTCTGCACTGTCTTGAATTCTGTCCTGCTTGGCATCGGTATCTGTGCACATATCGCTGTATGAGTATTTTCCCCAGGATCAGTCAAGTAAGCTTTCTCTATATCTTACCACACTTCATGTCAACGCACACGCTGTATACGAGATATACAAGAGAATTATGGAGATACTCTTCACGACTACCCCAGCTATGTGTCATGATCACACAAAGCCAAGCGCTTGCCTTCTGTATTGGCGTGTACTCCGGGATTTTCATGTCCGAGAGGATCTGAGCTATGGCTTCCGGCGACAGATCCTGCAGGGAGAGGTCAGACACACAGTGACACAGCCGTGTACACACACAGACACACACACACACACACACACACACGCGCAGAGAAACAGGAATAATCGAAACTGACCACATCTCTGACTCTCATTAAAATGACATGTACATTCAGAAGAGTAAACACACAGCAACAGACAATACCAAATGTGAAGCGTATTTACAAATAGTTTGATTAATCATGGACTGGATTACTGAATGTATCAATGAATAAACAGAAATCTGGGCGTTCAAGAGGTCATGCATCATCTGGTGGAGACCACCCCAGTCCCCGAGGACCCACAGCCGGTCCACGTTTTTGCTCCCTCCCAGACTGTGTACATCAGTTTTTCCCACCCCGGTCCCCGAGGACCAAAAGCCGGTCCACGTTTTTGCTCCCTCCCAGACTGTGTACATCAGTGTTTCCCGCCCCGGTCCCCGAGGACCCACAGCCGGTACACATTTTTGCTCCCTCCATGCTCCCTGCCAGACAATGGACTACCTGTGGGTCCCGAGGACCAGGCTGGGATACACTGAAGAACATCTTCCACACAGAGAATGCACAGCCAATCATTTAGCAAGACGAGTCGACGGGGCAGTAAGGACACTTGCACATAAATTTTAATGGAAGGGAAAGAAAAATGAATTAAGGAAGTAAATCCTATCTGAGGGTGTCATCCTACATATTCTAATCTGTCTGGCTCCTTTTTCCTCATTTAGTGACTCACTTCGGCTTTTTAAAATAAATGCACAATGGAGTCATTTTCATCTAGGCAAAACACCGCGTGACACAAATGTAATGAAAGGTGAAGATCAAGTCTGGCGACTTACCTTTGCTGAGTAAGAGATGTTATAAATTCCTGCGAGGAGCCTTGCAGCGCTCACGATGAAACTGAAGTGCCTTGTGGATTGAAGGCAATAAGCATGAGGCCAAACACCCAAAGCGGAGCTCAAGACATTCGATTACACTTTACAAGAAAGCTGTACTCACAAAGGGTCCTGCAAGTCAAACTCTATCGGAGCAGGAGGCCGTTTCGGGGACTGCCAAAACAAACCTGTTTCAAAGAAATATTTAACAAAAAATTCAACCAAAAACATAGTGTACGTCAGTCACGTTCTTATCACTTTACGATCAGTATTTGCTTATAAAACACAATTATTAGAAGTAGTGAAAGACACAAAGCTAAATTGCTTAAGCAAGTGAAAAACAAATGAATGAATGAACAAAGTGAACAAGCAAGCAAACAAGCGAGCGAACAAACAAGCAAGCAAACAAGAAAACAAAAAAGTGAATGAACAAGTATGAAAGCAAACAAACGAGCAAGCAAACAAATACAGGCAGTGAAGGTGTGGACTTACTGCCATCCTTCAGCCGGGTGTCCAAGGGAAAGGAGTGTAGCAATTGCAGAGCCTACAAAGGAAAGACAGTAATATGACAACAGACATATACTGACAACATTATGACTTTCCCACCAGAAAATAAATGCATTTCCACTAGGTGCTAGTTCATTTCAGTCAAAATGAAGAACTGCCTCTCAGCTTGGTCCATTAGACATCAAAGCACATTCTGAACATATGTCAATTCTACTTGGCCTGTGAATGACAAAGAGCTGTTGTTTAATCTGTGGGACTTGTTGGGGTGTTCTAAGAATTACATTTTACATCCCCAGAGTTACCTCGCTAGTCAAGTGCTGGGTCAAGTAACCCCGACTGGGCACTTTCACACTATAGGAACTTTTTCTGGAACCAGAAACTTTTTCATGTTCACACTGCAGGAACCCGGCTGACTGTAGTTCCTCTCAGGTAGTTCTGGAACCCGTTTTTAGGCCCTACTCTAGACTAGGTACTTTCTGTTTGAACACGAATTACTGAGGAGGGAATCACACCAATAAGTTGCTGACTGGTTGACCACAAGCACTGGCGCTAACTTGGAAGCTATATGGAAATGCGAGGAAGAGAGACAGAGGTACCTCAGTAAAAACTCAGCAGATGGATTTATTTTTGTACCTCAATTACATTTAATGCATCAGTTTTTGCAGTAGAAAATTTGATCAATTACCAAAATATTTTTCTGTATTGTCACCAGTGGTGGCAGTGAAACTTGCCAATGCTTATCGGTGGAGTAACATTACATAATTTTTTATTCTGTGGACAATGAAAGATGAAACAATGTAATTATAAACACGTCATGGTTCCTATAAATAAAATATAAATCCCGCTTTGATTATGATAATCATCCCAACACCTGACAAAGAGCTAACAAAACAACTTCATCCGTCATTGTTTTGGGGTTGCAGTGTAGTTCTTGCATGAAATTGCATGTGTATCTTATCCTACGAGGTTTTTGTGTCTCCCATACTTATATAGCATAAAGTTCTCAGGTGTCTTGTGCGGTGTGAAACCAGCACACAAGTGGCCAGGAGCTACAAAAGTTCAGTCGAGACAGCTCAGGAACTTGGAACCAGGAACTTCGGTGTGAAAGCACTCAATTTTGCAAGCAGTTTTGAACGGTATTATGGTGGTAGTTATCAACTAGGCAAGCTAATTCAGAGTGGCTGGGTGCGTTTCCATACATGTGGTCACACTGGCATTGCATGCAGAGAGATTACCATTACAATATACTCCATTTAACTGAATAGTACACAAATCTCAGAGTAAACCTCAAGAAACCTAGCTAAGCCATTAAGACCGCTTCATTGTACACACCACTGACCCCTCTTGGCCTAAACGTAAACGACCTTCAATAAACATCAACACTGCCTAACATACATAGCACTACTTCAAATCTCTACTACCCATAGTCAAAGGACTAGAATTCCTAACTTAGCTAAATGAAGTGAAGCTCTGTGCTTGGTCCTTACCTTCCTCTTAAAGTACTTGTCGAATTTGAGACGAGCGAGGGTGACACACTGATCCCAGGTGTTTGGTCTCCGGCTCAGAAGTTTGATGACTTGAAAAGACCCCTCCAAGCTCTCCTGAGCTCTCATTCTCTGCAAGGCAAGAGGCCGTCAACATCTCCCGCAAAAGAGCACATGCATAAGCAGGCTGAACTGCAGAAGAAGGGTGACCAAGAAAAATGCGTTGATGCCACGTTTCAGGCCCGTGGTAAATAAAAAATTGCTCACCTGTAAAACCTGTTCTGCGGAGGGATGAGTCTGCCAGAACATGTTGTAGACAGAAGGTTTGTGGGAGAATGCACTCTCAAACTGGGAAAGAAAAGCACCAATAAATTACTAGGTCTCCCAAAGCTAAACCAGTAATAACTCAACTAACTGCCATCTTCCCACCAACATCAACATACTGTATGATAGGGTGACAGATAATCCATGTCAGGATGGACACTTTGAGCTACTTCGGGTTTTACAAACTACTTGTAAATGGAAAAGCTCTTTTGTTTGTCTAAATAGTTCCGCTCTTCTTGTGCTTTGACTGGTTTGTTTCCTTGATTGAAAGACTCGTCCAGCTGTTTCACATTAACATTAGTGACACATGCATGATTATAGGAGACTGACCAATCAGTGCACAGCAAGAACTCAGTGCTCAAGTGAAATCCAGGTCCTTTTAATTGAAATGGTTCACCTTAATGCAGGTCTTTGGACCACGAAAGGGAATCCACCGTAGTTTTGTGCATCTCTCAACGAAAATAGCTTTCATTTCGCTTTTAAGAAGTCAAAGTGATGTGAATGAGGCACCTTCAGCAAAGTGTTAGACCTCAGAATCAACACAAGAGAACCATCCATGCTCCACTGAGGACCCTGGCCCTCCATCTCCACGGCGCGAGGAGAGAGGAGGGACTCAGACTGTGAGCTGGGCTACAGACCTTATCCCTGGCCCACTGTATCGTGTGCTCGATGACGGCAGGGAAGGACTTCAGTGTGCAGAAAGGGATCTCCTCTTCAGGAGGATCTCTCTGCAGGACAGAACAACGTAAAAGCGGCGGACAAATAAGCCGCCAATGAATGCGGCAAATACAGGAAAAACTGAAGTTAATATTTAACACGGTGACCGTCAAAAGTTTGGACACACCAAGCCCCCCCACAAAGGAGAGTGATGGCGTTGCATCACATGACCTGGCCCCCTGACCCAAACACAGTAGGGATGGTTAAGAAGGAATTCAAGCAGAGAGTAAAAGAACAGCGGCCAATGAAGGCTCAGCATATATGGGACTATTTCTTTTGTTTAATACTTTTTTTTAGTCACGGCATAATTCCATATATGTTATTCAATACTTTTTATGTCTTTATATTTATTCTAAAAATTAGAGAATAGTACAAATAAACCCATCTGTGGGTAGGAGTGTCCAAACCTTTGATTACTCACATGGCTGTTGTAGGACTCAGTCAAGTTTGGCACTATGATCTCAGTGTGTCCCTTCGTGCCCATCGTCCCCGAGTCCAGGAGTGGCTTCTGGTTCGATACGGCACGGCTGAATGACACACGAGAGACCGGTTATCCGTGGCACCCCCCCCCCCCCAAGGTAATCTCTGGGTTAGCTGTGAATCCAGGCTGATGCTCCAAAACATCTACAGCCGTGTTTCCCAATGCGGTCCTTGGGGATCTGCTGAGAGTTCACGTTTACCGTGGACCATCCGTGTGTCCCCAAAGAAAGGGTTGGAACCCACTGATCTACAGCATTAGGGTCTCGGTTCTAAATGCATGCAGATTTGAAATAGAAATGCAAACAGCCATCACTAAAAATAGATGAAAATGAGACAGTTTCCTTGGTACAGAGGGTATTTTGAGTTTTAGAGAAATCCTAGCACGTCTTCTGCATTTATACCGTTCATACAATTTCTTGCAGCCCCCAATATGTATGAGAAATGTCAGGGTGCGATACACAGAAAAAAAAATGTAGACATCACAGATATTGTAATATGTGCCAAATTTACTCAATAACAGTAGGTTTTTCCAGAAAACCCGGGTGGAAAACTGAGTTTGAGCACTGCGTCAGCGGGGTGTTTCTGTCCACCACGCAGGCGCCTCCTAACCTGTCCACGTATCTTCTGGCCTCCACGTTGTCCAGGGCCGTGACCACCACGTCCAGCCGGGAGTAGAAGGCGTCGCTGTAGATGCTCTCGGTGACCGGCCATACCTTGTTCAGGTGGGCGTCGATCTGCAGCCGGGGATTGATCTCCAGGGTAGCTTCAGTGGCCGTGATGCTCTTAGGTTTCTGCGGGAGAATAGGGGAGAGACCCGTACAGCTGACCAACTACGCCTGACCAACACATTCCAAACACCCCAATCGAAGCATCTCTGAAAGACCCATCTATGGACCGCAGGGTGGAATCTGCACAAGAAGAAAACGTAACTCTCACACACACACAGTGGGACAGAATTCAACCCCCAGCCACAGAACTGTGAGGCAGCAGTGCATGTTACCATAACCCTCAGAATACGCACAACTACAGAAATCTTCAGGGAAAAGGAACAGTAATAAACAGACTGCTCAGCCACAGCGCCATTGCTGACAGTAATAAACAGACTGCTCAGCCACAGCGCCATTGTTGACAGTAATAAACAGACTGCTCAGCCACAGCGCCAT
>JAODUD010000050.1:6406736-6418247 GCA_026784285.1 Stomatorhinus walkeri | reverse complement strand
TGACAGTAATAAACAGACTGCTCAGCCACAGCGCCATTGCTGACAGTAATAAACAGACTGCTCAGCCACAGCGCCATCGCTGACAGTAATAAACAGACTGCTCAGCCACAGCGCCATCGCTGACAGTAATAAACAGACTGCTCAGCCACAGCACCATCGCTGACAGTAATAAACAGACTGCTCAGCCACAGCACCCACAATGCATTACTTCTTGTATACATGCATACATTTTCTATACCCTTTTGTCCAATGCAGGGTCACAGAGGGTCCAAGCTTATTCTAGAAGCTATGGGCGCAAGACAAGGAACAACTCAGGAGGCGGTGCCAACCCAACGCAGGGTGCACACACACGCACGCACGCGCACGCACACACACACACACCTCTACAGGCAATTTTAAACCCCAGTTAACCTCAGCATGTTTTCGGTCTGCGGGGCGGACACTGGAGTACCCGGAGTGACATAGGGAGACCACGCAAACCCCACAAACGGAGCCACGGTGCAAACCCTAAGCCTGACCCCGGAAGTGTGAAGTAACCCTGCCAAGCAGCCCACCTTCATACATTCCTATTCGATTAGGGTGAACCGGCTTGCTGAGGGAGAAGACGCAGGACGAGGCTCCTCACCTGTATGTGACGAGGTCTGAAGAGGAACTGCCGGTTCAGATTGGACTTCTCGATCAAATCTGGATCAGTGATGCAGATCTACAGGAACGAAAAGGAGCAGGGGGGAAGGAGGTCAGTACCCAGAGCAGTAATGCGTTCAGCCATCGTCAGAAAATCATATTACTGGAAATAGAGTAGCACAAAACGTCCGAGCCACTGTTTAAACGGGAAGCATAACACACTGTTGTCAAGCACGCTGACAAGAGCGACAGAACGGTCCACATAAAGGTAAGGTCTGCAGAAGATCCTCACACCTACCTCTCCAGAGCTGTCGGCCAGACCCACTCCGAGCAAAGCAAAGTTCTTCAGCATCTCGCATCCAATGGCACCACATCCCACCTGAGGGTGTGGAAGGCAAAGATGTCCAGAACTGCCGTCATAAGCCTCCTGCTGGCCGAGCCGGAAGTGGCAGCCCACGTAGGACCTCAATGCCGACCTCTTACCATGAAGACCTTCAGGCCCTGCAGCTTTCGACACATGCTCTCCCCGATGCACGCTCGCAATGGGTCGTAGCGATCCCCCCTGCAGATTAAAGACATCAGCGACACCACCGTGACCTGCCCCATCAATCCTGCATTCGCACTCCACAATATCAAAACTTCCAGGTCCTAACCATCTGGAACGAGCATTATTTCAAGAACAAGGTCAATCTCTTTTGCACATGCATGACTTTCTTGTCATACCGACATCGACATATTACTGGTAAGGAATACTCATCTTCCCATCATATTTTTCTCATATGATATAGTTTGAGTTCAGCATTTCAAGATTTTCCTTTATACCAGACTTACTTTGGGGCAAATTCATCTGCAGGGAGGGACTGCAGCGGTCTCACGACCTCAATGGCGTCCAGATACAACTGAGGGCACAGAGAGGAGAGGAATCAACAACCAAGGGAGCGACGGCTGCAGAAACACTCCCCGCGCGGCCTTGATGAGACCCACCCACTGCTGAAGGGGGGCGAACTTCCCGGTGAGCGCCTTAAGTGCTTCCTGGCTAGCGGTGCCCCCGATGGCCGCGCAGAGGGGGGGCAGGCACCCCCGGGCCGTCCGCGAGAGCCACAGCACCAGATCCCGGTTCATAGGTGCCTGGCGAACAAAACGAGATGAATGGAAGAGCTCTGCTTGAGCAGCGGAGTGCTGGATGCCAGGTGCTCTACAGAAGAGGAGGCAGGAGGCCCCACAGAGGAGGCAGGAGGCCCCACAGATGCACTCACCTTGTTCTTCAGAGTCTGGTTCACCTCGTCAGTCAACCGCACCAAAACCTCAGCGTCCTGCAGGCACCTAGTCCAGCAGATGATCAACAATTCTACTATTAACACACAGACCAGTGTTCCTAGATAATAAGAACTAGGACGGAGGCAGCGACTCAGAAGAGGATGAGTACAATCGCTTCTGTCCTAATAGGGCGCATGCTGACCACTGTAGGGTCTCTCCAGCACATTGATCGCCAAATAAAAACAAAACAAAGAACAAAGTCGGTTGATTCTACACAGAAGTGGGGCTGCGCAATAAACATCCCATCATGCAGTACGCAACAGGGCTTTAGATGACGGCCGCAAAGTATTAACGAGGTGCGTATCCTGACACCCAAAGGTTAGTAATCTGCTAAAGTTCGGCGTGGCCTTATGTTTATAAGTTCGATTAGCGGACAGAAAAACAAGAAGCACCGAAGCTCAGCTGCCGCATCGTTTGGAAGAGGAGACACTGCAGATAAGATTTTGTCGGTCGTGTGCAGTCTGAAGTCCGACACACGTTTTACTTAAACATACGCTTAATTAAACATAAGTATACGTCGAATTTATAAAGATCACTACGTTTTGCGCATCATAATATGCCTCTCATTAATATTGTAGGAGTAATACTAAATCTACTTAAATTGTGTGCAAAGTTATACACCTGCATAGTACCAAGAAGCCGGCATCCAGACAAACTTGTCATCCGCCTGTCATCTAAAGTCCTGGTTATTATTGCACATGCGCCATATAATCGGGATTATACTGCGACGTGATATTATGCAGCTCTGCAGATTACTATGTAGTCGAGAGATTACCTGGCATGATGAGCACATATTTCAGTGATTTGACTCAATCTCACTAGTTTCAGTGACAGATGGTGCTGAGAGTGAAAAAAGGAAAGTTGGGAAGGGGGGGGGTGGGGGGTTACCCAGAGGTGGGAAGCCTGCCGTGCTGCTGCTGGAAGGAGTCGAGAGCCAGGAGGGCGGCGTGAATTTGGAGCGGGGCCTGGGGAACGAGACGCGAAGCCGTCACTCAAACCTCCAAAGGTACCTGCTCGTGTGGAACGTATCACATGATATAAGCACAATCAGCCACTGCTATGAAGAAATCAGAGCCAAGGTTATCAGGTTGCTCTGGGAACGTTCCCCTGGGAGGAGGACAGGACATGCTGGGGGGGGGGGACAACTCCCAGCTGGCATGGGAACGCCTGTGGATCCCCTGGGACCAGCCAGAATCCGTGGCCTTGGAAAGGAAGGTCCAGTTTAACCCGCTTAGCATGCTGCCACTGGAAGTAGAGGCCTAGAGATTTTTTTTATCCTAGTTTTACATGTTAATTTATCTTTACTTCTTCCCAAATTGCATGACAGTCCCAGAGAAATGACCTTTCATGGTGGTCACGTGGTACCTGGCACGCAAACATCTGCGCTCATGGCGAGATGACATTAGAGTCTTCCGTCTCGAATGATGAAGATGATGGATGTGCTTGACGGGTTTGCTGCTGGCTTGATATGGCAACATGACCGCTGCCTAATTCTCAGCCAGCTCGCCCATCAAGCTTCTCCCCGAGGGGATGTGTTTGCGTCTACGGAGCCCATGTAAGATGAGGTCTTACCTCTGATTTGCTGAAGTCGGGTACGAGCACCGTAGGGTCCAAGATCTGCTTCTCCATGCTTTCCTAAAACAGACCAAGGTTATCAACAAACAAACACTAAGAAATTTTATTTCGGTTTACGTAAATGTTACGATATGAAAATAGAATGTAAAAAAATATAGCTAAATGGATACTATACACATCTTCTGAAACTAACAAATGAAATAGACACATCACGTAATTTATGTTTCCCGTTTGCGATACTATTTAGCCAAAGTAATTATTTCTCTCTCCTACTTGAGGGAAATCATCCAAAATCCAGAATTCTGCTGTAGAGGGCATTAATAATTATTTGGAATATATGTTTTACCCATTTATAGGACATTAATACTTTATGTGCATGGTGTATTCATGCAGGACTCACTATAGAGCAGACTCATAAAACAGCACTACGAATTTCAGTCTATCCCCATAAATAAAATTACTAAAACTAAATCTGAAACTAAAATATATAAAAACGAAAAGGGAACTATATCTTCAAAATAGGAATTAATAAAACAAACTAATTCAAATGAAACTGAATTTCAAATGAAAACATAAAATACAATAAAAAAAAAAAATCACTGGTAAAGAATGTGATGATTCACAAAAAAAAAAAAAAAAAAAAAAAAATCGCATGAATGCCATCCCACATTCGAGAGGCATTAAAGGCGGTCGCTTACAAAGCTGTATGTCCGGGGTGTCTTCACTTGCACAAAGAACCCTCCATGGGCATAGGGCTGCAGCCTCGACGTGTCCCCGATAGCAAAGCTGTAGGGAGTTAGCACTGAGAACGAGGGAGAAACACAGTCAGTCAGACAGACAGACATAGACATACAGACATAGACATACAGACATAGATAGGATTGTGTGACCTGTGACAGACTACCATCCCAACCAGGGGACCTCTGCTTGACCCTGTACCAGAGGTGGAAAGTTCAGGCTCAGGAAGTACAAATCCAGGACATGGGAATCACCCAGTTGAGTAAAAAGAGTCACATTCACAGAGTACTCAAGTGGTTGGTTGAAACAAAATCATGGTCTGGATTTGTACTTCCTGAACCTAAACCTTTCACCTCTGCCCTGCACTGGGTTAGGGATTAAGGGTAGATGAGTGGATCATAGGCACATAAGGCAGGTAGGTACATTTATTTATAGGGATGAACGATATATCCAATTTTACAATATCACCATAAAAAAGTCTAGATTCCACGATGGAACTGTGACTAGGGTTTTCAGTACTGCTGCATTCCATTGGCTCTCCTCGTCAAAAATCGCATTGTTTTTCTTTGAACAGCAGAAGGCGCAATCATACTAAAACCACTGATGTTCCACTGTGAGTGTGAATTGTTTTCTTAATATCCAGCTGCTGCAATAATACATTATTTTTCCCATTATATTTTATAAAAGCGCTGCTACTACTGACTGCTACATTGTATATGCAATTACAAAACAAAAACACAGTTCAGTCATGCCTTGCTAAAGACAATTCATGCCAATTTATGCACATGCTTAGGTCATGATTGGCTGTGTTGATTTTAGCTTGTTCAAGAAGGAATGCAGAAACACTTTAAGGTTAAAGTAAAAACAAAATACTAATTTTATTCATATAAAATTTAACGAAGGATATTTTTTCTTCTTCATTGCATCTTCATTTTTAATTACTAATTTAGCAGAGGCCGTTATCCGGACTCTGATCAGAAAGCAAGGGTTAGCCAGTCCCTGACGGAGCCCTGATGGATCAATTTACTGCAAATGTTAAATATAGAGAAATAAAGGCCAATAAAGCGAAAGACCAGAGGAACATCACAAGCCCTACCTATGATCTGCCGGCACGCCCCGTTCAGCTCGGTCATGCCGTAAACTTCCCGAAAGACCACGCTCTGCCCCGTCTGCAGGCCGTGCGCTTGGTTGTCCAAGCAGGTCACCACGCCCGGACTGTCCTGGGGGGTGGGGGGACACCAGGTATCACCACAACGCACCAGATACAACAAGGGCAGGATAAGAGGGAACAGCAGTGGGCTCTACCAGAGCTTTAAGCAAAGACCAGAAGCCAATACCACCTTTCCACTGAAATCTAAATGCTGTCAGAACAACAGTGTATTCCGCAGACGGCCCTGTCACCTCCCTCCCAACCTCTACAATCTCTAGCCCCCCCCCTGTAGCCTAACTCTGTATAACTCATGACAGGGGAGCCCATCCTGCGGTCAGTGTGGATCCCACTGCCCCAGTGCAGTAATAGGGACGCAAATCTGAGGTTCTGCCTTTGACGTCATAACAGATCACTGGGACAAAGTGGGGGTGTGGGGGGGGGCACCCTGATGTCCTGGCTACATTGCCCACTGTGCCCCTTTCAGATCTGGCCTCCTAATCATCCCCTATATCTACCTGATGAATCCTCTCCTGCCCCCTTCACCACCTTAGCTACTGGGTGGTGAGTGTACTGGTGCAGAACGGCTGCCGTCGCATCACCCAGGTGGGGGCTACACAGTGGTGGGGGTTGGAGCGGCTCCCCATTGATTTTCCTTTATAAATAACATTCATTATGTATAACAAATATGCAAAATAAGATGTGTAACATTTAATTATGCTAACACAAAAATGTGAGGTTTGTATTTTATCCAAATGTTAAAAAAATGCCTTGTATAATAATTAAGGCAATTTCATTTATGCCAGTTCAACTCTCCCCCCACCCCATCAAAAACATAGGGGGAAAAAAATAAAAATTTCAACACTAAAACCTTCCTTAGTGTTTTTTACAGTATTCATAGTCCACGTCCTTTAAGTTCAGCTAAAATTACTGCTAGAACAGGGAAGGGAAAATGTTTAATGTGTCTTAAGTGAAAGAGGCCCAGGGGTACCTGTGTGATGTTCTGCACGAAGACCTGCTTGGGTTCCTCTCCAGTCGGGTCAGACACCTCAAAGGCCTCGCCAAAATCACAGAAGACCCGCGTGCAGATGCCAAACACATCACAGGATATAAACTGCGGAAAGCATGGCGACGAGAGAAGAGGGTCAGGCCACTGTTAGCTAAGGTGAGTCATTGGAGATGTTCGAGTGAGAAACAGTGTTTCCCAATCCAGTCCTGAGGGACCTGCAGACAGTCCATGTTTGAACTATCTCCCAGAAGGAAGCAAAAATGTGGACTGTCTGGCAGGGAGCAAAAACATGGGCCGGCTTGGGGTCCCTGAAGTCCAGGTTGGGAAACAATGTTCTAAATATTTCCTGTCACCAAAAAAAAGTTTGTAAATTTACAGATATTGGTGAATTAAGGTGTCCTGGGAACTTACTTTAATGGGAGGCTCCTGTGAGTGGCAGAAGTTATTGACCTTCTTCTGTAAAGCGAGGCTGGCCTCTGTGAGAATCACACACTAAAAAATAAATCTGATTTACTGGACAATCAAGACGAAGCACTTCAGGTTCAATGACTTCTGCAATAAGCTTACTTTACTGAGAGGGGAAACTTTAGGAGAAGTCATTTATACTGACCAGTACCAGTATACACAATCTGCAGATGTACACATCTCAAATAAACACATTTTTAAAAAATTAAAAATCACCATTTTGACATCAGTTAAAGAAAAATACATATGAGGATATACACCTCACATAAAACAGATGCCCCTTGGTTTACGATGGCTTGACTTTAGTATGGTTCAATAATGATGTGTATTCAGTACAATAGTCATCAAACTTGAATTTTGATCTGTTCCCCAGGCTGGAGATATGCCAGTATCCTCACAGACTGGCATATCACCCAGCATTATGTATGCTGCTTCTCACTAATGCTGGGTGATATGCCAGCATCCTCACAGACACACACACGCCGTATGCTGCTTTTCACTAATGCTATGTGATGGAAGCATCCTCACAGACACACACATGCCGTATGCTGCTTCTCACTAATGCTGGGTGATATGCCAGCATCCTCACAGACACACACACGCCGTATGCTGCTTTTCACTAATGCTATGTGATGGAAGCATCCTCACAGACACACACATGCCGTATGCTGCTTCTCACTAATGCTGGGTGATATGCCAGCATCCTCACAGACACACACACGCCGTATGCTGCTTCTCACTAATGCTATGTGATGGCAGGATCCTCACAGACACACACATGCGGTATGCTGCTTCTCACTAATGCTGGGTGATATGCCAGCATCCTCACAGACACACACACACCGTATGCTGCTTTTCACTAATGCTGGGTGATATGCCAGCATCCTCACAGACACACACACGCCGTATGCTGCTTTTCACTAATGCTATGTGATGGAAGCATCCTCACAGACACACACACGCCGTATGCTGCTTCTCACTACTGCTGAGTGATGGAAGCATCCTCACAGACACACACACGCCGTATGCTGCTTCTCACTAATGCTGGGTGATATGCCAGCATCCTCAGACACACACACGCCGTATGCTGCTTCTCACTAATGCTATGTGATGGAAGCATCCTCACAGACACACTTCCAGCTTCTGCAGTGACCTTGAGCGTGAACATCTCATACAGTGTTCAACCATGCATCATGCAGTCTTTTTTTCAAACAGTTCTGGGAATTTACTGATAAGTAAACTTGTATTTATTTATTTCACTTTTAAATTTAATTTAGATACAGTAAATATTTACTTATTCGGTGACAGCAGTTATTTATAAACGACAATGACCCTTTTTGTTCCTCACGTTTCTGTCTAAACTCTAAACACGGCAGTGTGTGGAAATCCCAGATGGGAAGCTGTTTGAGAGACGTGCCTTTTCACTGCACGCCTTTTCACTGCAAGAGGAAGCTGGAGTGCTAACAGGAAAGCTGCAATACACTGGGGAGAACATGCTACCTCAACACGCAGAGCAAGGGTGGGATCTGAGCCAACAACCCTGGAGGTGTGAGGTTACAGGGCCACCCATGAGCTGCCAAAATTACCACAGTGCCAAAGCATTTATGCGAGTGCAATTCAGTAACGGCTATATCTGACCACTAATAAAACCATATGTGTAAGATAATCAGCATGCTAAAGAGCCAGCTTAAAGCATTTATGCGAGTGCAATTCAGTAACGGCTATATCTGATCACTAATAAAACCATATGTGTCAGATAATCAGCATGATAAAAAGCCAGCTTAAAGCATTTATGCGAGTGCAATTCAGTAACGGCTATATCTGACCACTAATAAAACCATATGTGTCAGATAATCAGCATGCTAAAAAGCCAGCTTAAAGCATTTATGCGAGTGCAATTCAGTAACGGCTATATCTGACCACTAATAAAACCATATGTGTCAGATAATCAGCATGCTAAAGAGCCAGCTCAAAGCATACAGCAGAGTGAAACGGAACCAACCTGGTACTTCTTCAGGAAGCTGAGGTCCGTTCCCTCGTCCAGGACGCAGCTGGACTTGCTGACTTGAACGTAAGGGTTCAGCGCAGCAATGCGCGAGTGCACTGCCTCCACTCTGCGGGAGAGCGTCACAACGGAGTCATTTACTGCGGTAATTACTGCACAGTGCCACCATCTAACTGAATAGCTAGGAACAGCTGCAAACAGGAAATGTGTGAACTCAAGTATTTGGTAAAATACAGGACTATCATCTTATACGTGCAATATGATTAAATGAAAATCACTGTGCTGCGAATGCAATACAGGGTCAATACCAAGTGCCACTGTGCCCCAAATGACGCCACGTTAGCCAAAATAAAAGACATGAATCGTAAACTCCATTCTGCTGCGCGACAGCGCTTTCCTTCCTGCCAAGTGTTAATACTATCAGGGGATCTTATTCAGGATGTAGTACTCCCAGTCATACCCCCCATGAGCATCGTCACCGACGCGCTGCGTTTACTGGGTCGCACACGCGACGTGATCCGCAAGGCGGCATCTCCGCCCGGAGGCTCAGTACCTCTTCTTCTGGCTCAAGACATCCTCCTCCCGAATGAAGAAGTTGGTGCCCAGATTCCACGTCTCGCACAGCTTCGTGTCGTGCAGAGTCACGGCCTGCAACAAGTCCACCAATCAACTGTTTCCGGTGTGTTGCCATGGACACCACCCCTAACAACACCTTTCTAGTAAAACTGCCATAATGTAATACGAGACCGTGTCTAGACACTTCTACTACCAGGTAGGGGTGGGCAATATGGCCAAAAGTCATATCTCAAAATATTTCAACATACAACATTACTACTTATAAAAAAACGTTAATACTATTAATACCATTTAACCAGCAAGTCTATCCTGCAAAAAACACTACTTGAAGCATAACAATTAACTTCATTATTAAGGTATATAAAATATTTTACATATAAAAGTGTCTCGTTATAACAAAAGGGCTTTTTAATTTTTTATATTACTAATATTAATATTTGCTTCACATCAGCCTGTTTTTGTTGTAGTGCTGTTACACTCTCCAAATAAGAGAGGGGTTTGCCAATTTGAGCTAGCATTGTAACAATAGGGTTAAGTGGTGCACTTGTAACTGTACAATGTAATATTTTGAAAATTCGTTATATAAATAAAATGAATTGATTTGTTGTAATTGGGCATTCATTGGCAGCTCAAGCCACACTACTGCCGAGTTGAGTCCTTGACAACACAAATGTGTTTAACGCACCGTCTGTCTTACTCGTACATCGCTAAACAAAAGTAAACGGAATCCTGCATCGTGATTTTTGCGATATGTAAGAAATGTGTATCGTGGATACAGTCAGGCCCAGTTACGAAATGATATCACATATCGCCCACCACTAATACAAGCTATTACATTACCCACGCACACCTGAAGAGTTAACAAAAAACATACCTTTACTCCAGCAAGTACTATGTTCTTTGCTGTAAAAATAAAATACCATTTAGATAAGATACATTTTACTGATGCCATTATTTTTACATAATACAGCAAGATATCTAAAGTGCACAGATACAAAGGTATAACACAGAATTTCAAGAGCAGAAAATGACTGGGACAAAGCAATCAATTATTTATCACTATTATTATTATTGCTATTATTATTTATTCAAGTTATACCTAAACATTTCCCCAAGCTTACATTTTATATTATTTTATATTAAAGTTTAGTTAGAATTATAGCAATGACTTTTGCACTATGACGTCTATACCCACCAATTTCCACTCCCACTCCTCCCAGTCCGCTGAGAAACACATAGGACTGGGCCATCTGGTGCATGGCGCTGTCACCCAGCACATAGCGCTGGCGGCTGCACGGGGGGGGGAGAGACAGCTCTCAGTTATAAGTGGGAGGGATCGACTGGTCCAGATTTTTTCAGTTCCGATTCGGTTCTGATGAACAACTGCCAATGCTAGGGCTAAACGATTTTGGGAATATATCTAATCCCAATATCTCTGACAGATCCTGCGATTAGACATGCGATATTTTTTAAAAGTCAAGCTTCACCTTTATAATGGAGTACAAAGCATTATAATGCATCGTAAAGGTATCTATAGTGCATTATAGATGGGAGCTTTATAAAGTATTCATAATTATGCCTTTTCATAAATAGTTATAGCCATGTTTGTAATGATTTATGAATCCATTATTGTTTGTTATGAATGTGTTTATAAATTTCTAATGATATGGCCTTAAGTGTTACCCAAAAACATATCTAAACTGGGAAAAATCTGAAGTGTGAATGATTGTACAAATAAATATAACAAGAAATTGGAGCTCTCTTTTAACAGGTTGCCGAAAACTAAATAAGAATCGGGCGTGGATCGGTCACTTATGGCCGATACCCGATCTGTCCAACAGGTATGGATTGGTGCCGGTACAGATATGAATATCGGATCAATGTCCCTCTAATAAGCCAAGCTCTTCCTTCCCCATTACTGCTAATCCGGTGTAAGGTCTCAGTAGCTCATGACAGAAAGCACAGGCCACCTTAGACGAGCTCATGACAGAAAGCACAGGCCACCTTAGACGAGCTCATGACAGAAAGCACAGGCCACCTTAGACGAGCTCATGA
>JAODUD010000050.1:6386341-6398734 GCA_026784285.1 Stomatorhinus walkeri | reverse complement strand
TTAACGTGTTCTCCGTGTGCTCCTTACACCCCTTACACGCTTGTCTTTAACGTGTTCTCCGTGTGCTCCTTACACCCCTTACACGCTTGTCTTTAACGTGTTCTCCGTGTGCTCCTTACACTCCTTACATGCTTGTCTTTAACGTGTTCTACGTGTGCTCCTTACACCCCTTACACGCTTGTCTTTAACGTGTTCTCCGTGTGCTCCTTACACCCCTGACACGCTTGTCTTGCAGTGATTCTTCCCCACATCGCCAGCGCCTCCTACGCCACACGTAACGCCATGTCTGCTCTGGCTGCCAGCAACCTGTTAGCCGGGTTGAGGGGAGAGCCCATGCCGAGGGAGCTGAAGCTGTAGGGCCTCCGCTGTGACCCACAGCGCCACCTGGCTGCCAACTTGGTGACTTATGTGGCTTTATAATGTCATTTATTGAGGGAAGAGAAATGCCTTGTGCTGATATACCTGCATATAGTTTTTATTATGAAGTGTATTGTGTTATTTTAATGTGTTTTATCGTCAACACATATTTAGTTCACTTGGATTAATAGACAATTGGAACTGTATAAAATACCCAATGCGACTGTGATTAATCCACCAATCCGTTTTTCATACCCACTTCTCCTACAGAGGCTGCAGGGCTCTGGAGTCTATCCCAGAAGCTATAGGTGCTTTTTATGGTCCTGACATATACATACATACATTTTATATATACAGTGGTACCTCGGTTCTCGAACTTAATCCGTTCTGGACTCTGGATCTAATCCTAAAGAGTTCGAGTTCTGATCAAATTTTTCCCATAAGAAATAATGGAAAACCAATTAATTGGTTCCCAGCCCCCCAAAATTACACCTAAATATGTTTTTTAGTCTTTAAAAGCATTTAAACCCAAAATAAACAGGATAAAACAAGAAGAGCATTTTTTTTCTTAATGGTTTCAAAAACGTTAAAGATCTTATCCAAACATTACCCCTGTCCTGCCCCGATCGTCCGTTCCTTACGTGTGCCACGCCCCCTCGTTAACCTCGTGTGGGATCTTTATGTGATCTGCTGTTTCTGGTTGTTGTCATTAGTCCTCTGTATTAAGTCCGTATTTCAATTTGTTTCCCCAGTCCGGTCATTGGGTGCGTTCAACTTGCTAACAGCACATTCTGATCCTGACGAAATCCATTACGGTTAAATGCATTGCGACCTCTCACCCGGCTGCACAAAATGGAAGCGCCTCCGTGACGGCTCATCTTTGCCCTTATTGGTTGAAGAGTTTATTTACACGCATTAGTGATGGGAAGTTCGGCTCAATTGACTGATTCGATTCTTCCGAGCTGTCCGTTGTAATGAATCGATTCTAAAACCGATTCTGTGATTCAGTTTTTTTGCGCCTGACAATA
Organism: Stomatorhinus walkeri; assembly: GCA_026784285.1. NCBI lineage: Eukaryota > Metazoa > Chordata > Actinopteri > Osteoglossiformes > Mormyridae > Stomatorhinus > Stomatorhinus walkeri. The sequence continues at coordinate 6,397,349 of JAODUD010000050.1, read as the reverse complement.
TGACTCAACAAATCATGGTAACAAAATCTGTCTCGAGGTTACGTTCAACAAAAATGTTCAGCTTGACTATATTCACAATAAAGAACAATATATAAAAAGCAGGAAGGGTTTCGACGCTGAATAAACTCGCGTGTATATATACAGTAGTTCTTGTTTTCTTTACTTAAGCTAAATTTATGTGCATGAGTATCAAGGACTACATCACAGTTAACTGCAATATTACCAATACAATCACACATACACATACAATGAGCATGAGTAAACGTTGTTGAGTAAACGTGAAAGTTAATTAACATCTTAGTTTGTTTTTTGATGAAAGACATATAGTTTTATTATACAGACATGCAAAAATTTACTGTTGTGATAAATGATGAAGAGCTGCGTTTATTTTATTCCTTTTAACAGCGTAACTGCATTTCCGCAGTAAACCCCGCGAGGGCTCTTGGGATCGGTTCGCGAAATGTTCGTTTGATTCACCGACGGAGTCCGAAAACCCGTAAGTTCGATTCGTTCATCGAACGGGCTCTCGAGTTTTTTTGGAGTCGGCGAGTTAGAGACCAGTTGTGTGTTCTCTGCACCAGACAGAAGTCTACGAACACAAAGTTGACGAATATAAGTGACGAACATAAGAATAAACCTAAAAGTTAGGCCTATACGACATCCGAAATCGCTGGGGATGCTTTTGGATGTTGAATAGCCAAAGATCAGTTTTTTAAACGTTTTCGAATAATTTTAAAAATCGATTCGTTCAGACTTACGAATCGGTTCAACCCGTTCACTAAAAAAACGAGTTAAAAAATCGATTCGTTTGCAAATCGGACATCACTAACACGCATGATGTTTGTATTCCAGGCAGTCTGCTAATTTCTGCTATTTCTCTCGAATATCACGTAAAGCAGTGAGAACTGGTTTTCAATTAATTTACCTGGTAAAATAAAGTTTAAGTAAATTACGTGAATGCTCCATTAGTACACGCAAGTTATTGGTTTATTTATTGTTAGTTACTGTAATGTTTCGCTGCTTTATTTGGTTAATCATCCAGTCTGTGAAGAAGGCATTCAAGTAAGAATTGCATTGTAGTATGACTCATTTCCTGGCGGGTACAATTTAGCGTTCGCGGTTCGACTTCTGATAAGTCAGATAGAGTACTAGATCAAACTGGTTTGTTCGACTTTCAAGAAATTCGAGTTCGAGAACCGAGGTACCACTGTGTATAATATATATATAAATTACACACACACATCACTTACTATGGATTGTTTATAAGAAACTTTTTAACATTGAAAAGAAACAGGCATCTGAGGCATGTGCTTGTTGTGGTTTTTCCTTCACCGCCAAATGAAGTCAGAAGCCGCGCGTGTAGATCCAAATTCACTCTTTACGGCAACAACGAAGTTACAACCAAGGCCGGACACTTCCTAGTTTGTCCAGTACTGTTTTACACCAATTTTTATACAAGTTATTATTTAACAACATCTTGAGCACCATCATTCCTTCAACCATTCACAATCATTGTTTTCTCCCTTAATCCACACCCCTATATGATATATTTGTCTGTCATTTCTTTTACTGTTTGGTCCCTCCGCTGAACATAATGGTGGCGTGATTATCTCCACTTGTTTTTTTTTTTTTTAAATACTCAGCCGTGAAGTTCTGGTGAACTCAGGCAAAACCCTTCCTTCAGTAGTAAACCCTGGCTGCTTCAGCTTGTTGCACATTGTCTGGCTAGACGGTTGATAATATATTTGTCCTTCACCATTGTGAAGGCATACACTAATAAAGGTGGATATTCATGCATTCAGGGCTAACATAAAGTAGGTAACAAAAACTCTTAGGCTAACACAAGGTGCAAATACATAATTGATTACATTGTGTTGATTACATGGTAATGATTTCATCGTGGGTATTTGGCATGCTTTTTAATAATATCATAATGATTATATTCTACGTTGTATAGTGCTAGATAATATCCATACTATATCTTCGACATCGCCTGGCAATGTGGGGCAGGTCACTCCTGTGCCTTTCAAAAATGTTGCCCTAGTATGGAAGAAAACATGCAAATTAATAACATTACCAATGTCATAAAATAGAGTTTCAAAGTATTGACTATGTTTTTACAACTAATCCAAATAACTAACTGTGTCTATTGTAAAAAATTCACCGAAGTCAGCGTACCTTTAAGTCCCGTTCTTCTCCCTCGTCTCTTCCGGATTCACCGCTGCCCTACAGCAACACCGACTTCGACACCTAACCACGATAGCATTGCTTTAGTCTACATGCCAGTAGATTTCTTTTAATGAAAAATAATATTTCACTACCTGGGATTATAAAGAAACCCAATTCCTTCACAGACACGCGGCCAACACGGACACAGATCAATGCAATGAAAAATTGAGAAAGAAGCGGGTTGTATCTCATCCCGGAAATGGAGACATGCAACTAGAAATAGATTGGATATATAAATGATCCTATATGCTTATACCAGCACGTTATATGTTCTCATACGTGCACATAAAACGTATTTATTGTATCGTTCTTTATTTAATGAATAACATATTTTGTTTAAACATATTAACGGTTGTTGTCGGCCACGCCATACAAACCCGTTCAGTAAGCACTACCAATATAACGTCCCCTTAACCAGGGTCCCTCGGTTGCGACAAAGCCTCTTTCAACACCGTTGCCCCATGGAGATCTCCAAAGCCCGCAACTACACCCCTTTCCCCGAGACTCAGCGACAGCCTTTAAACTGTTTTCTTTTTAACCGACAGTGTACTGTTGTAGATGACTGATAGATATAGTTCTTATTTCATCCAAGTAAACTTACTTTAAAACTCAGTAAATCTCTTCACACACTTCTCTTCCATTTACAGTCATTACCTTCCTTCTCCAGCGCCTCTGCTTCTCTGTTCAGGCCAACGGCTCTCAGCACGTCCACAGTGTTGTTCACGGCTTCAGCTTCCGTAAATACACTGACTATTCTTTGGGCGACTTGCACTTTAGACTCGTTCTCAATTTGCCCAAACCTGATTTCTCTCGGTTCGCACAGTTTCGCCTTAAATCGTTGAAAATTGTCTGCACTGAGGTCATCTAGGGCCCCAATAACGCAGTCCAGAACAGACTTTGCCATGGTGAGCTACGACGGGTGTGCGACAATTGATAAAAACCATAAAAGAAATGGTCGTGACACCCGCCAAAATGTAATTTCGCCCCACATTTTCATTGGTTCGTACGCCATCAATTTTAGCACGAATTCCCATAGCCGGAAATTAAGCTGGTCTTTTAAATAAAATGAATTAAAATAGGAATCTGAGTTGTATAGTGTGTTTCATTTCTGCGATATTATTTTTGTTGCTGTTTAACGATATTTCACTGTATATTTTTCAAATTAATGCCATTTTAAACTGGCAATCTTTCCGTAGAAACTACTGCACAAACAATGCATGGTATGCGCGCGCTTGCGGTGGCACATCTGTGCAGTTTATAATAAGGACATTTTGACAATACAAAACAATGCATGAACATGCATGAACCAGCTACAGGCAGGGAATAACCCAGGATGGGGCGTCAACCCCTCATAGGGCACATTGACAGCTACAGGCACAAGGCAGGGAATAATGGGGGTGTCAGCCCCTTTCTATCAGTCATACACTCGCTCATCATTCACTCACATAGTCAAACATATGGGCAGTTTGGCAACATCATCATGACATATGAAACATTAAAGTATTGTGATGAAATGGATTACACATATAGAGCAATAAAATCCACCAGGCATTCATTCAAGAATTTCATTATTCAGAAACTTGAGAAAGAGGTGTTCCATACCATGATCTACTCCAAAAACACTAATTTGGTTTGGCATCATTAACATAATACTAAAATAGTAAAATACAGAATGTTGCTGAGTTTTTTGAAGGCCACTTGGATCTAGTTCAGGTAAGAAATCCTTTACTGGGGGGTCTGAAAATTTGGTATTTCAGCCAGTTACATGCTCTCCTCCGCTGCACGTTGTACATATAACAGACCCCCATAATAACCTATATCTGTCTAAAATGCCACGTTTCATTTCTTGAGCCGATCCAGACTGTCTCACTGTCCTTTCAGCTCCTCCATTAGATATTTCTGTTGCGTCTCTAATATCGTGCAGAGCTCGTCTTTGGCTCGGTTGCCACCAGGCATGATGACTCTGAGCATCAGGCTCCTCATCTGCTTGATGGAGGTTTTCTCATCACAAATTTCCATGTACATTTCATGCTGTATGAATCCACTCTGAAGAAGCTGGTCTAAAATCGGAGGCACCAGGGACACCCTGTTGATCAGGTCAGTCATGTTCCTGTCAACAAAATGTTTCCCTAGAATTGAAAAAACACAAAATACAATTAATAACGTTACCAATGTTAAAATAAGTGTACTTGTAGTACAAACATATGTATCGGAAAATATGTATTACTTTGTAAATTTCAGTTGGAAAATTTTCAGGTTTTAATAACTTTTTAAAAAGTACAATTAATCACAATTAAGAACTATATTTATTGTAAAAATCTTACCATTTTTCATGTAGCCTGAAGCCCCGCCCATCTCTCTCGCCTGCCCCGGATTCACTTCCCTCCCTACAGCACCGGTGACTTCAGCATCTAAAACATAATATTATCCCATTAGTCCACATGCCAATGGATTTATTTTAATAAAAAAATATTTTACTACCTGGGATTATGTAGAAACTGAATTTTGAACTTTGGATGTTTTTATGATACTTGTGTATTTTTTGAAAGACTAGGTGAAAAGTTCAGGTCCAGATACCAAAGTCCAGACCAAGATTTTGTTTCAACTAACCAGCTGAGTTATCTGTGACCGTGACACTATATATGCGACTGGTTGATAGAAATAGTATGCATGACGATCGATGTGATGTCATTCATTGTAACTATAACTTAATTGCAGGCAACTTACTCCTTATCAACTACTGCTGACAACATCTTTGAAACCATTCAAACATAATTTAGTTCTATTAAGCATATTTTGCTATGGTAACACAGATATAAAAATTACAGGACGCCGGATAGCTGATCCAAATCTGAAGTTTTCCTATTACCGACGGGTGTCAGCCACGTCTTACAAACCCGTCCACTAAATAACCACCCAAATAACTTGCCATTAACCAGCGTCCCTCGGTGGCGCCAACCCCCATAGTCCCACTTTCAATTCCGCTGCTCCGGGGTCTCCAAAGACCCGGACACAATAAAGAAACTGCCCCCTGTCCCGAGACCGGGGCGCTGCAGTATGTGTTCAGCTTTAGTTAGGCAGGTATATATAACTTTACGGGGCGCTTTAAGCACCGCACAGCGACGTCCTTTAATCTGCTTCCTTTCGGACAGTATACTGTTGTAGATGACTGATAGACATATTTCTCATTTCATCCAAGTAAACTTATTTTCAAACTCCATAAATCTCTTCACACACTTCTCCTCCATTTACAGTCATTACCTTCCGCCTCCAGCGTCTCCGCATCTCCGTTCAGTCCAATGGCTCTCAGCACGTCTGCAGTCACTTTCACGGCTCCAGCTTTGGTAAACATACTGACTATTCTTTGTGCGATATCCACAGTAGTCTCGTTCTCAATTTGCCCATACTTGATTTTCCTCGTTTCGCACAATTTCACCTTAAATCGCTTGAAATTGTCCGCGCTGAGGCCATCTAGAGCGTCGATAACGCAGTCGAGAACAGTCTTTTCCATGATGGGCTACAACAGATGTGTAACATCTGGCAACAACGAAAGAGAAGCAATGGCCGATTTACTCATGGGACGTATAGCGGTCAATGTTTAATTTGGTTTCAATGTGGTGTGCTGTGGTCTGTCAACAATAACTATCACTTTCACCTTTATGCCGAGGGAACTTTGTACCGTGGCCCTGTATAATTGTAGTGACAATAAAACACATTTGACTAACAAAAGCAGTGCCCATTCCATTCAGGAACACATATGTGCCTGTTTTTATCAACTCACAACGGATCAGCGACCGTATTTCCCGGTCGACGTTAAATACTGCGCAGCCGAATGCAATGACGCGATTACGCCTATAGGGGGACCCATTTACCGAGGCTTACCATGAGAACTTCATTTTGCTTTCGATTCGTTTTAACTGAACACAATTCGGCTGATATCTGGGCAATCACAGTAATAGTATGTGTGTACTATATCAGAAAATGAGACACACGCAAACGTTTTTCCACTCCCAATTCTGAATGATCTCTGTCCATCTCTCTAGCTTATTATTCTGTAAATGAACAAAAATATTCTTCAACCTTACATTAAATATTCTTTAATGTTTTGTTCCTTATGTACATTTTATCATGTACATTTCTGAATCACATATAAAACTGATGTGACGTCTTTTGATGCATGGTCCAAAATCCATGGAGCAAAGGGTTTAAAGGCTCTAATGTAAACACTTCCAGGTAGAAGCCAGTGTGAACAAAATACTGCGATGGAATGGAAATTCACTTAAGCATGATAGAAAATGTCATTCAAAAGCAACATGACTAAATTCTATTTATTTTTTTATCCATTAAAATGTATACTGCGGCTCTTTTACCACGTGGCTGCGACTTCTCATAACGATAGACGAATTCACATTTTCATGTCTTAACATATTATGACAATATTTTCGTAAAAATAAATCATTTATTTCTGGTTAATATTATTATAAATATTATATTATTTTTCGTTTAGATATTTCTTTAGCTGTATGTGAATGAGGCAGTCCGCTTCGTTCTGTTACGTCATAACTGCATAATTTACATCTTCCTCAAAGTCATTCTCTACGATGAGCGTACCGCTCTGGTTAAACGATATACTTTCCGGAGTTTTCTTAAACACCTGAGATTTGGATGGACGCTTCAACGTTTATTGGAATTCCTAATTCTTTCATATACATTTTGTAGTAAATCGTCACCACGCCATCCCAGGTGTAACCCAGTAAAGAAAACTATCATTTTTCACTCTTTTTATTTTATTTTTATCAATGCAATTGCAGTCTTTATTTAGAAGTACTTTTATTTTGAAAAGAGGAAGTGTGATCCTGTTTTTCTTTACGTTTGGCGGTCACGTTCGGTGCTAATGATTTCATTTGATTGGAGCAATATTAGTCCCGCCTTCCGAGCAGGGGACCTTATATCGTACCGTGCTGCTCTGCTTAGCTGCCTGGAGCAGCGCACTTTGACCTCATATAATGACTACATAAGAGTTTCAGAAAGACCAGGAGGATTTCATTGTCCAGTACAGAAATACAAAAGGCAAAGGCATCAAGATAAATAATTGCTATTTCCCCCCGGGGGTTAATAAAGCATACTTACTTAACATAATCCACAAAGATTGTATAATTAAAAATGGGTGTTACCAAAATGTATTAATGTGCAAGGCTTACGGGTCGACTTAATATACCAGCTTTTTGGGAGGAAAAATGTTATTTATTTCACTTGTTTACTGGAAGTTATTTGCATTATAGCTGGAATTCATGCTGATATTAGGATTAGGGATAATATAAGAGTCATTATGAGGATATTAAAAATATATACATTTTTGTTAATACTTTGTGAGAGAGAAGAGTATTAACAAATGTGTCCCAAATACAATATTTTTCCATTCAGAAAATGCATATTTTTAAATAATGGTTTCACTTGTAGATCCTGTATTAACATCAGCAATACATAAAGTTATACATACCTGCCTGAAAAAAATGAACTGTGCAAAACGATACTGGTGGCAGACGAAAGCCCCTCTGAAAGGGTAAGGGGGGGCACTAAGCAGCTCTGGAAATGATCATAATCTTATATGTGGGCTGTGGAGTTCCAGTGATAATTTATAGTAAATTTTGTTTGCATGCTGTCATACCACATAGATATTTTATGAGGGCTAGACACCCAGTCTTAAATTAATATACTATTGTTTTACTTCATTCAATACACTGATTGTTGGTGTACCTGATGTATTGTAGACATGGCATTGAATGGATATGTGAAATATTTTTAATTTTATAACTATTCAAAGGAAACACAGGCTATATAAACAGAACATTTTGTTCTAGAACATTTATGATGAACTGTTACTTTCAGAATGAAAGCTAAATGTTGCTGAATAATCCTTAAAGCTTTCGTAGGTGCGTGTAAACCTGGATAGTGGTGCCATGACAACTGTTTTCTATTCTACAGCAACAGGCCTATGCAGAGATGCAGAAGGAGAAAACAAGGCTGCAGAAGAAGAGAAAATGAGTCTGGAGTGGAGACTTGAAGATGTGAAGAGAGCACAAGAGACAAACTTATCACCTAGGGCTGTGGAGAAAACAATGATGGTGAATGGTTGAGGGAATGACTAAATGATGAGATATTGTTACAAGATAAGAAAATGTATAAAAATTGGTGTAAAACAGTACTGGTCACACTTGTAAGTGTTCGGCCTTGGTTGTAACTTCATTGCCGCAATAAAGCCTGCATTTCAATCTACACGACTGCTTTCTGACTACTGGTTTGTCGGGGAAGAAAAAACCACAACAGTAAATTTCACCCACTCCATTTAACTTAAACTGCTACAATCTTCATACATCCAGTACAAAAACAAATGAGTACATGACGAACAGTTTTTTCCCTGTGCCCTCTTCCTCCACGTCCTCCGGTCGCCGCTCACGCTGCATGCCGGCATTATGAGGACAGTGAGTGTATCCGTAATGCCGGCTGAGCCGCGTTCTTCGCGCCGAGCTTCACCGCCACACCGGTCGCTCCCAGCTGCTCGTCTGTCGACCCTCTTGCCAGGTGCAGTAGGGGGAGGAGGGCCTGCGGGGGCAATAAGGAGAGCAGCGGGGGTCTGAGGCGCTCTCTCCATGAAGGCGGAGCCTTGGACAAGATCGGCAGCTGTGAGAGAAACTGCAACAGCCTTGGTACTGATAAGCCTAGGCGTGCTACATGTGGAGTGTCTGTGCATGGGGCTGCAGACCCCATTCATCCGGTGCCCGTCTTGCGGTGACTGCAGGCAAGCGGTACTGATGCTGGGGGCCGGAAAATGGCAGCGAGGTGGTGGGACAGAACGGGAGTCGACCTGTACCCTTCCCATTGGAAAGCTGGAGCCGGACAGACTCTGTTTTCCTGGAGCAGAGGGTGATGCTGGTGTCGCCTCTGGCACAGAGGGCAGTGAACTCACTGGTGCAGCACCCTGCATTTCCTATTGAAGCGGGCGTCTCAGAAATAGAAGTAGAATGACATATAAGCACAGAAATGGAAAAAAATGGAATTAATAAACAAAGCAAGATTCACTGTATTACTAATGTAGTGAAGCTGCTAATACCTTTGCATGAAACCCACAGCAGTGGGCTTGTGACCCAAACAGGGCTGTCTGTCCGTGTGTCATTATTTAATGTGAGGAAGGCACATATAAAAAAATTGATTATACATTATCTACACTGTATACTGCCAGTGGGACGCCTGCCTTTATACGCACATGAACTTCAGTGACATCCCATTCTTAATACATAGGCTTCAATATGGAGTTGGCCCACCCTTTGCAGCTATAACAGCTTCAACTCTTCTGGGAAAGAAGCATGATTCATCACTCCAAATCGACGCATTGTTTTTTTTAACGAATAACCGGTATGATTTCAAAAGTGCTTCAATTCACTATAACAGTTGCTTTCCTGTAATATCGCTACATAATTATGGGAGTAGTGCGAATCACTATATAAAACTGTAGTTTTACACAGTGCAAAGTGGCACTGGTGCTTTGCAGGAACTCCTGAAGAGGAAACACAGGCGCTATTCTGGCTGACGGACCACCATCGAGCTCGTCTGGGGAGAACGTAATAGCTCATGATGCACAGAAGGCTGTGGAGGTGCATGTTCATCCACGGGAAGATCACCAGCTTCGGTGGATACTGCCACCCAGTCGGCAGCGCGTTCTGTCTTGTCAATTTCCGACTCTTTCACAAGAGCGTGTCTGACAGACCCACTCAGCCCTTGGTTCAGTTCCAGGACTCTTCCTCTCTGCCTGGAAGAATGCTAGCTTGCAAGAGCATGTTTCTATGAACAGCCTTCTGCTGACTATTGCTGGTATTTTTCACCCTGTGAACATGGCACCTGGGATCTTTAAACAGCACAGTGTAGGGAGTGGATTCCCGTTTGTCAGCTAATTTTCCGGGTCCATGCTCATCCTAGTTAGCTAAAAGAACTTGGTCTCCCTCTTCAGTCGAGCTCGTTTGTAAATTTCTTATGTTCTTATGGGCCAAGCGCACCTGATGATAGGTTATCATTGAGGTTCAGTGTCGGGGTCACTGAAGGAAGTCACTCAGCAGCTAGAGGTGACTGGGAGTGCAGGTTGTGTGAATTCACAAGGGGAATCGGAGCGAGATAAAAATGACCCAGCAAGCCAGGTAATTGGGACTGACATGACCAGGACCCCTTCAGTGACTGGGACTACAGTCTTCAGCCCTGCAAGTAGTCAAATTAGAACAAGGGTTGGCAGACTGGTCCAGAATATAACTCAAAATAATGCACAACTAAAACCATTAGTGAGTATGTCAGATCTTTAATTCTATGAGTTGTTGAACTAAGGAGTTGGTGGCAGAATATTGTGTGAGTCAAATTTCAGCCAGGAGATTGATGTTTGCAGTCTAAGTCTAATATAGGAAGTCATGTTCCTTCAGTGATGAGATGGTAATGTCCTATCTAATCACCTATGATTAGTTCAGATGTAGAACATGCGGTACGCATTAATCACCTACGATTAGTTCATATGTTGAACATGCGGTACGCATTAATCACCTATGATTAGTTCATATGTAGAACATGCGGTACGCGTTCATCACCTATGATTAGTTCATATGTAGAACGTGCTGCATGCATTAATCACCTATGATTAGTTCATATGCAGAACATGCTGTATGCATTAATCACCTATGATTAGTTCATATGTAGAACACGCTGTACGCATTAATCACCTATGATTAGTTCATATGTAGAA
>JAODUD010000050.1:6337555-6348239 GCA_026784285.1 Stomatorhinus walkeri | reverse complement strand
ACTGCAGCTCGACCCGCACGACTGCAGCTCGACCCGCACGACTGCAGCTCGACCCGCACGACTGCAGCTCGACCCGCTGCTCGATTGCAGCAGGAACCCCAATGCACCTCTAACTCCAACCCCTCGGGCTGAGGCACACGTACCGAGAAGAGGACCACGAGGCGGCCCTTCTCAAACGGCCGTCGGTGCAGCGGCATTCCCTCGTTCAGGATGCACTTCCTGTCACCCGGTCTGATCAGTTCTCCTGCGGGCACAAATTACAGCAATAAACCGGGTGGCTTTTCAACCGAGACACGGAACTAAATCCATGGCAAAAGTCATTGGATTACTTTGCTTTAAAATATTAAATTGATCAAAATTGTCAGCGGTTCATTTATTTTGTACAACAGAGTGGCAACACTATTTCAACTTGCATTAACATCAGTCATTGAAATTCCGGTTTAATGTTACAAATCATATTACAGAGCATCAATTTCCACAAAATGAACACAGTCCTGTGTGTTATGGATATACATTCTAACAGATTAAACTGAATTTAAAAAGGAAATAGGTGACGTTAAGGACATCAGGCGAGAGACGCCACGCTTACCAGGATGGGAGGTCAGGAGAAGCGTTCTGTTATCCAAGGTACAAACCGGCTTCTTGAAGCCACATAGCGCCTCTACCAGCTGAAGTTCCATAGCCATCACCAGATTCTCTCCCTCTCTGTCAAAAACATATAGATTAACCATTAATGTAAGCATCTATCATAAGACAGAGTATACAACCAGAATGAGTGCACCACTGCCCGGTATCACTAAAATAGTAAGAATTCCTGTGCATTTAATAGATTTTACTTGTAGCCAAACCCCAACAAGAATGAAATCAATTAACTTGACAAACAGAAATACTTGACCAATTAAACAATAAAGAAATGTGCATGTTTAAAAACCAACAATAAAATCAGGACACCCTTAATCGGTGACATTGGAGTCTCTCGCTCTCTTAATATTTTCTATATCCGCCTTTATTTTTGATGACTGACACGATGTTTGTTTTTAAGTATGCATAAGATCAAAAATCCTATACTATTTAAAGGATGAAACAATTTGAAGTAATTTACTGTCTTTGTTGTATACTGCACATAGATACACATATCAATCTGAAAACGCTGCCTCTCTTTACCTTGTGTAAACGGGATGGGCCTTCTGATCGAGCACGATAATGATGTCACCTGGTTCCAAGCCTGGCTCCTGATCCCCCTCTCCGTGAAAAACAATCTTTTGACCGTCCTTCATTCCTATACCCCAAGCGCAAAAGGAGAATCATGGAAGGGACTTAAATACTCACCATTACCGACTGCAGCGAAACGCGTGCCCCCAACCTACAGAGAATCTGAGGGAAAAAACACAGATCGCCACGACGTTTGGAGAACGACTTCGGCGTAATCCTCAGTCCCAGATCCAGCAAATTGAAAGAATGAAGTTTTAATTCGCATTAACACGTCACAAGATCCATGCTTGAGTCCATAATATAGGTTCTATTCTGAAAATGTCAGTAATGTGACTGTATATATTGATCCTGAACTACAGGAGCTACAGAAACTGCTTTTTGGTGATATTTCACTAATCCTAATCCCAAACCTAATCCTATCCCAATCCTAAACCTAATCCTATCACTTTATGTGCTGACCCTCCCCCCCCCCCCAATGTTAGGAATGGGTGGTAAATCAGCAGGGCCTGGGCCAATCTGGCTGGGCCTGGGCGCTGCCACTCCCCCGTACTGTAGCAGACTGTGTTCCCCTCCGTGCTGTATGATTGTACAACAGGAGTGATCGAGTCTGCGCTCTATAGGCTTCCACCAGCTGCCAACCGTGTCACGTGCATCTAACTTCCAAGAAGAACCAGCTCCAAGCGATTTCTGTGATAATGCATTTCCGATTTACTAACTAGAGCGGGCACCTATAATTAATCAGTCATGCCCTCAAAAGTGTTCATTCAGTGGTTGAACGCGTGGACGTTACAGCCAACATACCAACCTCCTGCATACAATTATAAAAATATAAAAAGAAAACTGAATGTAAGGGAAACTTTGTGCACCGAATTATACACACCAAAGTCAAAAGACTTCAAAAATGACACAAACACTGATTTATAAAAAGAAATCCAAACCTAAACACAAATAACCGCTGTGTTTTTAATCTGCATAAATGGTTGTGACCATCTGTTTTAATGTTATTCCTCATTCAGTAGTAAATATTCAATTAGACAGAAAACTGAAAACTCACAGATGACAAAAAAAAAAAATGAATAAAAAAAAAATCTCCAACCTGTTTTTCCAGACATTGTGTTTGTACACAAGCTCCTGTTCATGCTATCAACTGTGATACGGTGATTCACAGACTAACGTCAGCCAACATGAGCGACAGTTTAGTCTCTCTGGTTTGGCGAAGGCTAACTGATGTAGTGTTAACGGAAAACAAACTCGTCACACAGAGAATATGGCTCCCCTCCTGCCTTTCCTGCTTATGTGACGGAGGAAAGCGAACAGTCCAGCATCACCTGGGCATCTGAAGCCGGCATTTGTAGGTGCTGGCATTTCCATCCACATGCAGCTGCTCTGCTTGCGATGTCAACAGGGTCATAGGGCATCCATTGTCAACATGTTAATGAAATCTTCCTTACAGAAACGTAAACAACACAAGTCTCCCTGCATCTCCACACACACACACAAAATGAACAACTTTAAGGTAGCCTGGTTTGCAGCTTTAACCTCACACTAAGTCGCACTGCTTTCTGGGTAGTGGCGCGCAGGTAAGACGAGTCAGCCGTCTAACCTTTGTCGACGTGCACCTCCAGGATCTTCTTCTGGCGCAGGATCTTGCGGGCCCCGCAGGCCTTGCACTTGTCCTTGTGGCTGATGCGCTGGCCCTGGCCCTGGCAGCTGGAGCAGACGGTGGAGATCTGCTGCACGATGCCCAGCCCGAGCTGGTGAAGCCGCACCTGCAGCCCCGAGCCGCAGCAGGACGGACACGTCTCCAGAGCCCCCTTCCGGCCTCCCCGCCCTGACCGCAGGGGCACCACCACATTCTTTAGTTCTCATATTCATTTACCAGAAAACAACACACATATCCCAAATAAGAATCATTTCGTTGTTGTGTGCTGTGGCGTGTCAACAATGACCACTGATCACCAAATTCTAAATTCTAAAATATATTTGCCAAATATATATTTGAAATATTATGGGCGAGTTGCAAGGCAAGATGTTACATTATAGCTAGGTTAGTTATCTAGTAGCTAATTCTTAGAAGGTATAAAGATCGTACCCATTATCTTTGTAACTGACCATTTGAAAGCTTAAAGCAGGGGGGGGGGCAGTGAGACTGTGGCCCCCGACAGGTCCTCGGTACTCACCTTCACATCGGTCACAGATGACGTTCCTCTGGAGGATCAGCTTCTTGGTGGCTCCGTTGTAAAGGTCCTCGAGGGACACCGTCAGCTGATTTACGATGTTCTTCCCTAAAGGTCAGCATAGAGTCAGCAACACACCAAAAGTACCGTGGGACACCTCAGGATTACACAGTCAGCAGAACATGTGCAGCTTTTTAAGAACATAAGAAATCTACAAAACAAAACTAAGGGGGGCCATTCGGCCCATCAAACTCGTTTGGGGAGAACTTAACTAATAGCTCAGAGTTGTTCAAATCTTATCTAGCTCTGATTTAAAGGAAGCCAAAGATTTAGCTGGCACTACTCTGACTACATGCTGTGTAAAGAAGTGCTTTCTCAAATCCAGTTTAAAATGTTCTCCCGCTAATTTCCACCTAAGGCCATGAGTTCTTGTATTTGAACTAATGCTGAAGTAACTATTTGACTGAATGGCACATATTTGAAACAATCCATTTTTGCAACAATTTTGCCTTTCTCCATAGATAAATCTAAATCTTTACTGGGGTGCTTTATTAGTACATTGCGTAATAGTGACAGTTTTGGAATGTTCCGCGATATTCACCTCTCTCCCGGTGCATTCTCCCTCCCCCTCCAAAGAACATGTCAAAGATGTCCATTGGGGAACCGAAAGCTCCGCATCCTCCCGTGCCCCCCTCCTTGATGGCTCTCTCCCCCCCACGGTCATACACTTCTCTCTTCTGTTTATCTGACAGCACCTCATAAGCTTGCGAGATCTGTTTGAACTGCAGACAGTATACTTGATTTCAGGTAAAAATTTAAATCACAAGACATTTCACAGTGTACCTCTAACAATGACTAAAATATGCTACAGAATACAACAGCAGAGCTGTGACCGACATGCAAAGCCTGCAAGGACAATAACGGTTATTTTGAGGAAACAAGCGATTGATCTATCCGCATTTTAAATGCTACGGAAAGAACACAAGTAACAGGTCAAATTACTAGTACGACTGTGACCATCATTTAGCGTCAAGCAATAAACCACACAAATAAGAGTCAAAGACGGAAAACACAGCAACACTGATTATTATATTCTCAGTGGCTATGGCCAAATAGTTCTGGAGTTGTGAGATGGGATGAATCTCAATATGAAGAAAGCAAAGACCGTACTTGTGATCTTGGCATGACTGGTCTTGCTAACATGCCTTCCAAGAATAAACTTGAGGCATGGTGCATCATGGGACTGGTCTCGTTCAGTGAGGATACAACCAATATATCCTTGATATTTGGGGGGGGGGTGGGGAGGATAGCAAGACCAGCATCTGGGGATTTTTACAGTCCTCTCCCCCTACGTTCTTAGTATTGGAACTGATCTTCGGCAATGGAAGATGATGTAAAATGGGTACGAGAACAAGTACGGTTAAATATGCATACTGAGATTCACCTAGGGACTCTAGCTTGGTAACTACAATAAGGGAATCATACATATGTTCATCCAATCAGAGTCCAGAACAAAGAGCAACCAAATGTGATTGGTCACCCTTCCTTCCGCTGACCACAGTTTTCCATTTGGCACCTACACTCACCTTCTCCCCTTCTGCTGGATTTTTGTCTGGATGGTACTTCAGTGCCAGCTTTCTATAGGCCTTCTTCAGCTCTTCTGCGCTCGCATTGGGCTTGACCCCAAGCCTGTCATAAAACCCCGTTTCCTTCACCATTGTCGCCTCCGCAACCACAGCTGGATGAGCAGAAAACAATTCTGTTAACCACAGTCACCACAGTCCATAACCTCGAGTAAAATATTGTGCCTCACAGTGCATGTTATTTACATAATGAAGGGCAAGACAGCCTGACCCCTCCTGTGAGCTACACTGGTAACCTTCGGATCCATAATCACCGTTTTACCTTTCCCCCCCCCTCCCAATTAACTCTACAGCATCCGGAACAGCGAACAAAGTAACACCCAAACAAACGGGCATTCAAGGATTACACTCGTCGTTTGGATTCTTTCATTCATCCTGGAGAATATAAATGAAGCATCACACAAATATTTTTAAAGGATTCCGTGTTAACGCGGATTATCTTAATGATCACGGCGATCACTCGGAAGGACCAAAGCAAAGCCGAGGCCGAAATCGGCCATTCGGTTAGTGTGTACTCCGCAAAGGAAGCCAACGCGTTTGTTTACCGCCAAACGGAACCGAGAAAACTTACTGCAGAAAAGTTTGTTAGGGAAGGAATGACCAACAAATTAGATGAACGTGGGCGGTCTTCGTCCAAGTAATAAAATGATCCACCGAAAACAAGGCGGACTGGGGACTGAGACTGTTTGGAATCCACAAATATAACTACAGGTGAAAAGGGGAAATTGAGCAGCGCCTAATAAGCAACAAACGAGCCTGTAGTATTCACTCAACATGTATATAACGAGGCCTTTTAACCACAGTTAAATTGCTTCCTGGTTTAAAATATTCAATAAATATGCAATATTTTACTTTACAGCAAAAGTTAAACATTTGTTTGCCTCATCCGAGTGTTTCTAACGCTACTTTTTGTATTTTTAAATAAAGATGACATAAATACAATGACTTCAATATATAGCTAGCTAGATAAACAGCACCGATTCTGCGTAACGAGGTAGGTTCATCCTGACATCCTTCAGTATTAGTTTAACATTTTTAAAGAAAACAAGAAACCCAAGAGTGAGACATTTGCAATTTACCTGACAAAGAAGAATACGATACCCGCGATAACTTGCCGCCTCTCCGTCGAACCGGCTTCCAGAATCTTCCTTTCGGTCCTTCTCGTCGAATCCAGATTTTCTATCCACCCAACACGGAGTGGTGACGTAACGGGCTTCCGGGCTGTCGCTCGGTAATGACGTCACGCGTCGCGCTCATGCCCAGCTTGCTGCTCAAATAAGATTACCACCCGTACCGCAGCAGTTTTGTTTTAAAGCATAATGCTTCGTACTGCATAATGTACGCTAGTTATCACTATATCTACTGTATTTTGGAACGTAATCTGTTATTTAACCTCAGGTGGGAAAGCACGTTGAGAAGTATCGGTTTTGCACGGTTCGAGCTGCATATCCACTAACTTGCTGTAGCTTTCTTTTAGCTGCTGAAGTGAGTCGTAAACCGATTTAGTTTATTGTTTTAGCCGTTCAAATGCCTCTTATTGTATTCTGTATATAAATATATCTATTTGTCTGGTGTACTGGGCTTTACCAAATATATATATTTCCAACGATTTAGACAACAGGGACCTTGTGTTTACTGAAACTGTAACGCATTGTCTGAGGGGTAGTTCTGCCCGTATCTAGCAAAACTATCTTTGAATTAAGTGTCTGGTTTCTTCCCCCGAGATTAGTGTGATCTTGAAGAACAAGAGCATAAGATTTATTTTATTAAACATAATGACCCTTATCACAAACTGTATTTTTTATTTTCCTAGACGAAAATGCCAGTTTGTTGGCTCATTAGGAAAGATGGAAGTCACAAACCAATTGGATTACCCCATCTCCAAGCAGTGGTCTTAGGACGAGGTCCGGAAACTAGAATAGCAGACAAAAAATGTTCTAGGGAACAAGGTAAGGTGCATGGTATTCTGCAACTGTGAATTTTACTTATGTTTATCCCGGAATATTATTATTTAGGTAAACGATTGCTGTACCAACTTGCAGATTATTGCATTACACATGGATGCCTATTTGCACGTGATTTGTTTAACCTTCTTTGCAGTAACAAAAGTAATCTCTTCACTTGGGTCCCAACAGTTGAGCTGAAAGCAGATTACAACAAGGGCTACATAAATGTGAAACAGGTATGAATACTGACCAAAGGTCAGGTGGGATTCTTTACACATGCCAGTGTGCAGTGTTTATAATTTTAAGAATGCTTAGTAATCTTTTATTTTTCCAGTGATTAGCTGGTTCACATCTGATATAGATTAGTGGCCAAAATAGGGGAAACGCGTCCAATTTTTACAGATCGCAGAAGTTTATTCCAGTTACTTATTGTTCATTGTATGATATTTGTACCATTCTTTATTTATAAACATCACTGCCAGTGTCTGCATAGTAATTTTTAAAGGTTAATGCCAAAAATTCTAGGTGTTTCTACAAGTTTTGCCACTAGTGTGGATAATTTGGCAGCTTAATAATTCTTTGGAGTTCAGTTCCCACATCCACTTGTTCTGCTTTTATTGTGTGAGTTTCCTCCAGGTACTCCAGTTTCCTTCTGCAGTACATGTACTTAACCTAACTGGTGTCTCTAAATTGCCAGCGGTGCATCCTGCAACAGGCTCACAGACCATCCAGAGCATAACTTTGCTTTAGTGTAGAATATGTCCATTGATGGTGTACAGTGAAATTCTGTAGTATAAGGGAGGGTCAGTTGTTTTGGGCCAGGGCAGGTTAATGGATGGATGCATGGTAAATACTCATGGGGTGTGTGGGGGGGGTGACAATCACTGAACAACAGGAGCGGATTGGCAACAAAAAACAGAAGCAGAATTTGTTGTCAAATGCACCCCATCCCCCCCCCCCCCCGCGATGGACGTAGATCGGCCCAAATTAGATCGGGCCAATGGGAAATTCCCGTTGGCCAGTCCGCACCTGTTGTACTTTGTCAATAATGGTATCCTGTTCTGCCTTCTGCATGTGACGCCGCTCGGAATAAGAAGTTGGAAGATGGCCGGATGGATGTAAATTTATGGTGACGCTTTGCATTGACTGCACCTTCATAATGCATTCATAGAACATTCATAATGTATTCATAGAACATTCATAAGCAGCATGCAAGTATACATTAATAGCTTTAGTGTACATTCATTTAAAAATATTATACTCAAATAATCATATCGTGTTTGTTATTAAGGTATGTTAGGATGTTAAGGTGTACATGTTTATGGATGTTCTATTAATGCTTTATGAAGGTGCACTGAATGTTTTACAAAAGTATTATAGCGGCATTATGAAGGTACAGTTAATATAAGGCATATGTGGTAACATGGGCATGAGCCTCAAACTCAGTAGGCGTCCTCCTCCTCGTCCTGGCTTTGCACAGCTGGGTGTGAACCCCACCAGCGTGGACTCTGTGGTCGTGGGCAAGGGCAAGGAAGCGAGGCTGAAGCCAGGACAGCTGCTTCACATCGTCAATCAGCAGTACGCCTACGCGGTGGAGTTCTCCGAGGACACGGCCAGCTCCAGCTGCAAGCCCGAGGGGCACCAAGGCTCCAAAAGGCGTCCCGAGCAGGACGTGGGCGTGGGAACCCAGAAACACAAGATGTCTAGGGCTGAAAATGACGTGAAGGCTACTGATAAGTGCAGAAGTGGAGGAGCTGCCGCTGGAAGTTCCCTGACAAAGCCGCACGACGACGCTGCTAAGACGGTACGCAAGGACCAGGGAAATTTACTGACCGGCCTAAACTGAAGTGGTAGCATCTAAGGGCCATGATTCATTTACAATGGATTCTTACTCTTTCCACACCAATAATAATTTAAAAAGAAACATTTTAGGTACTGTGCAGTTGCCTGGACTACGAAGCAGGTTTACAGGCTTATCGGGGTAATTTGTCAGAAATCCGAGTTACCGCCATTAAGCCAGTAACCCCGCTTCGTGGCACAGGCCACAGGTGTGTTAGTTTCATGAGTCAGTGTTTCCCAACGCGGTCTTCAGGGACCTCCAGACAGTCAAGGTTTTTGCTCTTTGCCAGCTGCTGGTAAGGAGCTGGGGGGGGGGGGCAAAAATGTGGAAGTTCCTGGGGTCCCCAAGGACCAGGTTGACAAACACTGCCATAGGACGGCCCTGAAATGAAATGGCGCTTATTTAACCGCCAACCCAACTGCCTTTGGGCTAAGAATTGGCAGAACCTTTTCAGATGTTAAGTTTGTTGTTCTGATTGGGTGTTTAAAAACAGTCATTTTTAATGATTCATGTTTTTTTATTTATCAGGAGGCTAAAGGTCATTGGAGTCAGGGACTGAAGACTTCAATGCAAGATCCCAAAATGCAGGTATAAGCATTTATACACCTTCAGCGTTGTATGGTGGTTTCCTGTTTGTTAAATATGAAATTCATACCTTTCTTTGCCACATTAGGTGTACAAAGATGAGAAGGTGGTCGTCATCAAGGACAAGTACCCCAAGGCCCGGTTCCATTGGCTGGTTTTACCGTGGGAGTCCATTAGCAGCCTGAAGGCGGTGCGGGCAGAGCACTGCGCGCTGCTGCGGCACATGCACCGAGTTGCGGAGAGGCTGGTGCAGCAATGCGCCGACACTGGCAAGCTGCAGTTCCGAATGGGATACCATGCCATTCCCAGTATGAGGTGAGGGGGACTGGAGATGGTGACAGGTGGGGGTTAACTGGGGCATGGGGGGGTGCAGCTTTCAGAAGGTTATCCTTGTTCGTTGCTGTATTTGGTTCGGTTCTGATTTGTCTGAAAACACTGCATGCTTGAGAAAAGTGATCAACATGCACCTCTGGGACTTCCATGTTTATCTAATACAGGGGTGGGCAGTCTTATCCAGAAAGGGCCGCTGTGTGTGTGGGTATTTGCTGGAAACCCCTAATTAGATCACTAATTAGACCACTGATTGGCTGAAGAGGCTTTCCGCCCGAGTTTGAACAGCCGACCTAACGGTTATCCCAAAAACCCGCACACACACCGGCCCTCTGCGGATAAGGTTGCTCACCCAAGTCCAGATTTCAGCGTACAGCCCGTGTTTGACGTGTTTCTGTTTTTCCTCCCCTCAGTCATGTTCACCTTCACGTCATTAGTCAAGATTTTGACTCCCCATGCCTGAAAAATAAGAAGCACTGGAATTCCTTCACAACAGACTACTTCATTGAATCACAAGGTAGGGTGTGATTCCATTCAGTATTTACCGACAGACAAATGTATAATAAGGTAATTAATCACTTCAGTATTTCCATTTGTCTATGCTGATATGGCTAGTAGTAATTATATAAACTTAATGATGGAATTTAACTGAATATATTTGAGTACAGATTACCACAATACTTATAATACACATTTTTGCCAGCCAAAGTATGCGTATATGATTTGCAAACGATTTTCCGAAACAGCTGTCATAAAAATGCTGGAAAAAGATGGACATATATCGGTGAAGGATGGCGCTGGTGAGTTACTGAAGCTACCGCTGCGGTGTCACCAGTGCCAGAAGGAGATGTCAACCATCCCGCAGCTGAAAGAGCACCTGAAATCTCACCTGCCCAGGTGAAAGGTCACCTGAAATCTCACCTGCCCAGCTGAAAGGTCACCTGAAATCTC
>JAODUD010000050.1:6293517-6306635 GCA_026784285.1 Stomatorhinus walkeri | reverse complement strand
CTGGGTGCTACCTCGACGACCCATCCGGGACCTACTTATTATGCAAGTATGATCGCTTTGTCTTTATAAACTTGGATGCACTTAATTTGTATGCAAGTATGCATTCCCAGTATAAAGCAGCGATGACAATGAATCACCCCACATTTTAACCTGTATACCGCAAATGACGTACGTCTTAACTAGATACACGGAAATTTCGTGTCATAGCAGCGCAAAGGCACAAAAAAATAAGCACGTATCTGCGTTGCCACGAAAACAAATTATCGCGTATATCGTTTAATCGGCAAATGGGTACTTGTGTGCCAGTTATGTGCCTCCTGTTTACAGTACTTTTGAAAATACGCTCGGATTAAAAAATAATGCAGAAATATGTGTGGAACCCACTATGAGACTAATGTAATAGCAAGAATCATCAGCGTTCGGACCCAATCTCTTATTATATATATGAAGAATACGAAACGCTTCTCACTGACCCACATGGGGCCAGAACTCACCATGAGCGCTTTGTCCATGTAGAACTCCCTGCCCGGGCTGCCGTCGTTGTGCATGGTGTCGATGGCGAAGCAGAGGAACAGCACGTCCACCACATTCTCGAAGATGGAGAGGAAGCAGTGGGCCACCAGGAAGGCGAAGAGGCAGACGATGATCAGCGGCACCACCCACACGGTGTACGCGCGCTGGTAGTTCAGCGTCAGCACCCCCACAAAGGCCGTGCAGGACACCACCAAGATCTGCAGGCCAGACAGAAGCAGGAAGACGAGGATCGACATGCACACCAACAAACCAATCACGCGGCTACCATCGTCATGACATCATTCAGGATGCTCAAAATTTAACCACCGTTTCTCTAGCCCCAAAACAGTCAGCATATTAGATATACGTGTGTGTGTTTGTGTGTGTGTGTGTATTTAGGCGGTCAAATGTCGGACTGCTAGCACTCCTGTCTAGCACCCATTGGCTGACATGTGCATACTTGAGCGTAACGAACAAACACGAGCAAAGCCAGGTCGACGGCCTCCTCCCGCAACGTGTCGCCGAGTCGTACCTTCCCCATGAACAGGATGAAGTCGCCCACGGTGTTGATGGTGGCCACCCTCAGGGCGTTCTGCACCAGGATCTCGAAGGCTTCGCGCGTCGACGTGCAGAAGCTGGTGCTGTTGATGGCCGTGGCGGTGTACGCGTTCTGTGGGGGGGGGATCGATGCGGCGATTCGCAGTCCGACGTTTCAGTCACATGGGACAGCTACCAGTGCAAGTACGAGACGTGGCTTTTAAATGCTTGAATCGGAATAAAACCTACCTGATTCAAATAGCTGAGGCACTTTTCTAAACACCACAGGCAGCAAATGCAAGCTTTCACCAAACAGCGAGCGATGGCATTTTCCTGAAAGGAAAGAAGCAAAAATCAGATTATGCATTTAACATATTTAATCAATGCAAGTACATAAGTACCAGAGGAGAGGAACTTTACCACACTAATACTGAACTCCCTACTGTATTACACCTCACTTTACACAAATGTCATTTGATATTTTGGAAATACGACACCTTGCAAGCCGGTTATAATTCTGCATGATTTTCTTTTAAGCTCATTTCACCACTGCGATCACTAAAACCATTTTTCGACAGAGAGAGCATATAGAAGTGCCACTTGGATCATCAGACGAGCCCAGACAAGCCCACTTATCCCAAAATGAGCCAACTTGCTGGTTCACCTGCAGGAAACAGGGGGAGCGCCTTCCTCACAACGTTCAGGGACAATGTCTGCACACTAGCTCAAGGGCAGTAGTGGCCGTACCTTTCCTTTGAGCTGGTTGTGGATGTACATGAGGATGAGGCGAGGGATCTTGACCAGCGTGATGATGAAGGAGCCCTTGGCCACTGTGCCCAGGTGGTAGCGTACCAGGCGGAAGACGGACGTGAGGATTGGGGTCATGGGCATTTTGGACTTGTCCCTGAGACGGTGAAACAAAGACTATGAAGCTGTCAAAGAGAAGACCACTAGGGGGTGCTAAAGAGCTCGCTCCTTCAGCCTCCAGGGAGGGGTGTTCACATAGCATAGCGAGGTTGCAACTGGCATATCCTTGATATTTAGGGCGGAGCAAGACCAACATCCAGGGATTTTTACAATCCTCTGTACTTGTGTTCTAAGTATTGGGTCTGGTCAATGTAAGATGACATAAAACGGGTACATAAGCACACAAGTCTGGTGAAGTTTGCATATTAAGATTCACCCTTAGTAGTTGCACCCCACCACCTAACCATTCATCTAATATGTCCTCCTGAGATTCAGCAGTTTGCTTTTGTCCTCTGTAAGGGACAGGAGACTCTGGTCTCTGATCTATACAAACCATAGATTCAATCAGGTTGAGACCTGTCGCACAACACAGGGGAGGGACATCCTGGGCCTTTCAGTTATTACATTTTTTAAAATGGCCACCGTTAATACGAAAACCTTTTTCTGCTGGGATGCAAGAGGACAAGGTAACCATGAGCCTGAAGGGCAAACATATAGGGCCGGTTTCCCGAACAAGGATTAAGACTAACTAGTCTTGGACTAAATTGCCGTTTCAATGGAGACTCACCATCGTAACTCAAAGCTAGTCTAGGCTTAGGTTCAATCCTTGACTGGGAAACTGGCCAATAAACAAATAAGTAAATTAAAAACCCACGATTGTTTTCTCAATGCTACTTTAGGCCACTGGGTGAGGGGGCTAATTAAAGGATGTAGGGGCTTAGTAGCGATATCCAAATGATGCTTTATGAACCATTTGCTGTATTTTTTTACCCCACTAGATGGCGCTCTTGGTTTACTTTGGGACATGCTTTGCGCCCTCTTCTGAACAGAGGACGCCATCTAGTGGGGTCAGAAAATACAGCAGGCAGTTCCTCCAGCTTCATTTGGCCGTCGCTAGTGCTCAGTATGACGCACGCCAACCTTGTGAAGTAGTACGTGACCACGGCCCCAGCCACCGTCATCTGCTGGCAGGCCAAGATGAACTCACTGATCCAGATCAGGCCCACGATGTGATACCACGTTGTGTACTGCAGAGGGCCGGACATGTGAAACTCCACGAAAGTCGTCTGGTTGTTTCTGACTGGGTTACCTGAGGACACACACACACAAAATTCAGGACACAAAGCAGAACTAAAAGTACCCTCACTAGCGGTTTTGTGTTGATCCTTCGCATTTACATTTATTTAGCAGACACATTTGTCCAAATTGACATGTACAAGTGTGGATCAGAGAGCAGGGTCAGCGAGAGTTCCTGGAGCAACTGGGGTTAAGTAGTGATGGCAAAATGAAGCTTAATGAACCATTTGCTGTATTTACTGACCCCCACTAGGTGGCGCTTTCTGCTCATAAAACAGCTCAGAGCATGCCCCAGATCCAACCAAGAGCACCAGCTAATGGGGTCAAAACTACAGCAACTGGTTCACGAAGCTGAAGGGCCTTGCTCAAGGCGCCAATGGCGATATGATTATTCTGCCGGCCTTGGGATTTGAACCCACGACCTTTCGGACGTGGCCACAGATCTCGAAACTGCAGAGCAACACGCCACCGCGACAGTTTCAACGTCACAGACACAGGGCCTTTGACGTGTGAAGCCAGAGTGCGTGTAAGCAGGGGTGGATTTATGCAGACACCAGCCTGAGGCTCCAGCAAGCGTCAGGACTCCTCCCCAACTGAGAAAAATGCAACGGTTGCCTCAAAAGTCGACAACACCCAAGCGCTCGTGGCGATGTCATGCTAGGGCCCCCAGACCATCCGAGCGTGAGCGCGAGGCCCCGCTTCGGTCTCCTCACCCGCAGTGCCGAGGAAGAGCAGAACCATGACCCAATAAACCCAGAAGCACATGAGGGCCAGGAAGGTCCAAAGCGGCTGGACGGCGAGCAGAGGCAGGTGTATGAAGACCTTCCCGGCCACGTGGAAGAGAGCGATGGTCAGAGCCACACGCTTCCTCATGAAGAACACCAGGAGGAGCAGAACCACCTGGACGGGAGACGGCCCACGTCAGCAACCACACCCTCAACTCCCCCGCCACACCCAGTAATCGGCCGGGTCATAAATACATCAAGCTTGAGCGAAAACGCAAGATCAAACCCACAGATCACCAGGCAACTTAGTCTCTTTACATTACAGTGTCATACAAACACTGATGTCCCTCCAATACCACAAAAATGGTGGGGTGGGGGGGGGGAAACCAGGCAGGTTCGAGTTTCCCGCAATGCGAGTCGTGATGGTAACGTCTACCTGTAAAACTCTGCGACAGCTCTGTGATATTAATGTTTTACACAGTAAAACGAAAATAAATCAGAACTCAAACACTTACTGTGAAAACAGTAGCGACGATGGCGTATATTAGCAAGGCACGGACGTTGTCTTTGGCCACCTGCAGCTCATTTGGGTCCAGGGTTGTATTCAAGGCCTTCTGGTGGTCTGCATAGAGCCACCAGAGGACACTGGTTCCTCCTGGAGACGAAGAGAGATGTTCATCCTGTCCCACATCACCAGGCTTAATACATACAGACCCAGGTTTGAGGCTTCCAGCTATTTAGCAATTATCAATATAAACAAAATGAAAAAAAAGCAGAAAAAAAGCTATTATACTTTTCTAGAAATCTGAATTATAAAAAAAATCCAGCTGATATTCATTAGACCACAAATCACAGCTTTTGGGTAGAAAAAAAATGAAAGCACCGAGATAGCATTGATTTTTTGGTGGTGATTGGTGACATACTACTCTGCAATTCAGAGCAATATTCTAGAAGTGTTTCCCAACCCGGTCTTTGTGGGACCCACAGACGCTTCATGTTTCTGCTCCCAAAAATGCAGGCTGTCTGGCAGGGAGCGAAAATGCAGGCCATCTGTGGGTCCCTGAGGACTGCACTGGGAAACACCGTTCTTGAAATCCGTTCTGGTGTAATTGCAGAATTGGCGGATGTCTGGAAATGCAGGCTTGGCAGTCTGATCGAGGGTAACGGGCGGGGGTTATCTTAGCTCACCCAACGAGCCGAGGACCACAACTCCGGTGAGGATCCAGACCAGCACAGCGGAGATGTAGCGGATGACGAGCATCAGGACAAACGAGAGCACTGCACGACAGGAGAGAGAGGAGGCATTTTATTACAGGCCGGCAGCCCTCACTCTAGCGCCAATAACAAAGTACGCCCTGGGGAGCAGCACATTAGCAAAGCTCTCAGCCATAAGGCAGCCTGGAATGTCTACATCTCTCTTCACTGGGCATCGACTGCAATAACTTAATACACACACTTAAGCTTGATAGTGTGCCGCTAAATCGATCAGTTATGTCTGGGCAGGCCTGACTTATTACGCGTCTTTTCTTCGCTAGGTCACCATTTTACAATCTCTTTGGGTCAGTCATCCTGGCAAACGTGTTGAAATGTGCTGTTCAGTTGCAACTTGGCTAACTCCAGACAGATAACTACTCAGTTCAGGGCAGAAGAAAAGGTACGTGCGGCTGTAGTGCCGGTCCAAGCCCGTGGGGGGCGCCCTAGGCACGTCTTACCACTGGCAGCCCTCCCCAGACATGAGGATCACGTAGAGCAGCACCTTGAGAGGAAGTGAAACCGACTGATGAAGGTGGTGCCCCTCGCACACGACGGGGCCCCAAGTGGCTGCCTACAGTACCAGTCCAAAGTTTGGACACACCAAGCCGCCGACAAAGGAGAGTAATAGTGACGCATCACATGACCTGGTCACCTGATCTAAACTCGGGAGAAATGGTTTTGGAAGAGTTTGACCAGAGAGTGAAGGAAAAACAAGCGGCCAATGAGAGCTCAGCATATATTTGGGAGTGACAGAAAAGTGGCCAATGAGGGCTCAGCATATGTGGGACCTCCTTCAGGACAGCTGGAAGAGCATCCCAGGAGGCCACCTCATGGAACTGGTGTAGAGGAGACAGGAGGGTCAGCCAGTCCCTGGGGCAATTGGGGTTAAGGGCCTCGCTCAAGGGCCCAGTGGTGGGATGACACTGCTGAACCAGGGATCTGAACCAGCAACCTTCTGAGTCCTAACCCACAAAGCTGGCCACCCCCCTTCTGCAAACAAATAATTGTTTTATACTTCTTTGATCAGTGCATAATTACATATATGTCATAGTTTTGATGTCTTTATAATTATTCGAGAATGTAGTACAAATGCATGTCGCCTGATGACTTGACCAGCACTGAACTGCAGTGTATAAAGATACAGCTTAAAAAGGGAGTTAACCACAGAGTAGCAGCGGGGCTGATGGTGTGCAGGAAGCTACCTAAAGCCAGGAAACAGAGGCACATGATGATCTCCTTGCTGGTCATCACTCCGGCGATGAGCCTGTGCAGTGTGCTGTCGTCGCTGACGAAGGTGATGAGGGCCTCCGCAAACTTGGAGTAGCAGGTGATGTCACTGGGAGCGCAGCGATGGAAGATGGGCAGGGACGAGCTGTGTTCGTGTGAGACGCGCCATGTCATTATGACATCGTAAAGTCAAAGCTTGTGGGAGTTCTACTTATACAAATGTGTTCTAAGGGCAGAAATAAAAATGATTGGTTCAGGGAGATAACCAATCAAAAAGCGACTAGAGGAGGCAGGACCAAGACATCTGATTGGATGGTCCTGCCTTCTCTAGTTGCTTGGACCCGTCTCCTCCTCAATTTGATTGGTTCAGGGAGATAACCAAATCATTTTTCCTTCTGCCCTCAGAACATAAAGTGTATGTACATGCAAGTAAAACTCCCATGAGCAAAGTCTAAAGACAGATTAGGTTAAAGAGGACACAACAAAACTGGCCTCACCTTTTAGGTACTGGAAGCTTGGGGCATTTTGTGGCTTTGTCCGGACTTGTGGTGTATTGTTCAGGCGACAAGTCATAGGAGCAGAGTAAAGAACCTAAAAAAAAATTATACAAACATTCACTTAGTCGAAGGTATGAACCTTTCAACTATGCTAGCCCAAAGCAGACACAAATTCACTGCAGTTACAGAACACTTCGGCTGCAGTATGTTTTGGGCCGGTCTGAACACCTCACCATTCTGCTCGGCAAAATTCTTCAGGCTTTCGAGTGAAACGAGTGGAACATCAGGACACGCAGACACGCACAGCGCCATGGATTTGATCTTCCTGTGCACAATGTCGATGTTGCAGGGATCGAGGAAGAAGACGTACCTAAGTAAAGAGATGGCAGAAAAGATGTTTCTTCACGGCATTAAGTTAACAGAACACAAAGGTCTAAAATACGTGAAAGGACTATGCTACAGTGGGCTAGGCAGCCCTGATCCTGGAATACCTCTATGCAGCAGGTTTTCCATCGTACCTGATGAGATACTATCTGTCTGAGATCAGGTGCGGTTCATCAGAGGCCAGGTAGGATGGAAAACCTGTTGGATTCTGGCACTCCAGGATCAGGGTTGCCTACCCCTATACTATGATATTAAACTAAATATGTACAATTTCTAAAAGTATAATGACACTAGAATGGTGTGTGAGTGTGCCCTGCGATGGGTTGGTGTCCCATGTTGGGTTGTTCCCTGCCATGCACCCGTAGCCTCGCTCCGGACCCCCCCCCCTGCGACTGGGACAAGCGGTTTCAGGAAATGGATGGATGAATGATGTCACTAAACCCTAGGTACTGAGATTTGCGATTGTGGAAGCAAAGAATGAACGCTAGAAAGCTAACGTTGCAGCGTTCCATCGGCATTTCAGGCTTCAGCTACGAGATCAGTCTGAATGTCCCATGGTAACAGCACCTGGTCATCTCACAGCGGTCACACGTAAAACTGTAAAATGCCGCTAAGCATCATTTACTTCTTGAATAGGTCTTGGTACAATACAATAAACACCTAGCCAAGCACGCTGCACACAGTGACCAATTCAAAGAAGTATAACAAAAAAAATCTGTGACATCAGAGAAAGTATGAAATTAAATGGCATCTATCGTCTGCAGGGATATAACCATTAAGGTGAGAGCAGCTACCTGCAGGATAATTTGAGAACATAAATATCAGCAATTTGGACACACCAGTAAGAGTAACTGAACGTGGTTGGACTGGAGTACCCAGAAAAGGACGTACTCCAAGAACAAGCATTCGAACCCTGGAGGTGGGAGGTAACTGTGCCAGAACAGATCACTGGAAAGAAACTACGTGCGGAGTTACTCACTTGTTTTTGACCTGATTCTTGCCGCTGAGCGGGATACCCGCTATGGGCGAGTTCGTCTTGCCGCACGTGTTCCCGAAGCTGTCATAGCCCGACACCAGCCTGGACGCCGCCCCCGTGGCGATGGCAAACCCGCAGATGAACATCTGAGAGTCGAACGCTGCTAGTCAGTCACTCAGGTAGAGCAGGGGCATCCCATAATAATATACATTCTCCTTTAAAAGAGGCGACTTGCAAAATCAAAGGGATAAAAAAAAAAGACGCGACTAATAGGTGCGCGATCAAACAGCTCGAAATGCTTATTTTAATCTCAGCAGATTCTCCTTATACTCTACAAGCAAATCTGGGTCACCGATGTTGGGAAACATTACGAGGAGGATTTTCACCGTACAAAACACGGGCCTATTTTTACTTCACCTCGTTAACAGCACCTCGATACTCATCTACGAGGCTTCCTACGAGTACTGGATGAGACTCGAGTAAGGAACGCAAACACGCTCCTATTCAGGAAAGCGGCAGACAAGTGGAAAGAACTGTAAAGTAGAATATAAATGTGCTTGCATAATACACATGGAAACCGTATCAGTAACTACAGGATTTAAATGTTAATGTAAAGTTATCATTTATAATCCATGCACGATGGACGCACTGAAGTATCAGGTCCGGCGCAGGGGTATTACAGCAGGATCCGGGCGTTGTAGCGTCCGACAGCAGATACCACGTCTGAGACTCACCATGCCGAAGCAGAACAGCAGGAATATAATGAGCCAGGGAATATCCGTGCAGGATCTTTCCTCTAAAGGTCTCCATTCTCGCTTTGGCCTCTGTGGACATAAATACACACCATGCGAGAGGTCCGACGCCTTCCCAAAAAACAAAAAAACACAGCTACCTGACTAGGCACAGGCGACGTGCTGACGGCACTGATCGGCAATATAATGCAAGATATCTGCTAGAAAACAATTGAAGTGAACAGCCTGTATTAGGGATCTTATTTTCGAAATCACTAAATTATTTAGGAGCGTGTCACGGAATATTCTTCAGGCTTTGCGGCAAACCGCTCGAAAACATACAAGAACCAGGTCATTATTTTTGCGAAACCAAGCTCTTCGCAGACACACTGACATGCACGTTTAACATACACATGCCAATTATTATTACATTCTACCATTGCCTTTAATATGTAACACATGCAGAGGTTGCATATTCTTTCATCAAGTCGGAAATAACAGCACTAAACTTCTGCAAAACCAGCATCGCGCAGTTCATCCAACGTCCATTGGATGATGTGAATTGCAACGCTATATTTATTTTCCAAATCAAGTATATTAATGCATATAAGGTTTCCCGTAGTGGGTTCGAGATCCCGATTTCTTACCTCGGCGCTGCCACAGCATCCCATCGCAGTTGGTCTTTCAATCTGCTAAAAAAACAAAAACTTTAAACATAAGACGAAAAAAAAACAAACTTGAGTGAAGTTTAAAACGCCCGATTGCCCTGCATGTAATCACGTCGACGGCTCGCAAAACCAAACAAAAAAAAAAGTCCTACACCCAGCCGAGCCGAACTGAGCCGAGCCGAGCCGAACCGACCGGACGGGACTTGCACGAAGCCGAAAGCAGGGTCCAGCAAAGACAGGAGCGGCGACTCGATCCGGTAACGGAGCGCAGTGCCGAGCTGCTTCTTCGCGGTTTCCGCGGGTGTATCCGGAAAGACGCGCCTCTCTCGGTGAGACTTTTAGCGACCAGCGGCTTGCCGGGATAGCGGCGGACCGTGCGCATCCAGAGCGACGACGCCCGCAGGGCTGCGCACGTAAAGCGCTGGGATGCTGCGCGCTTATTAAACTGTTTATGCGCTGCAACGACGCAAATGCGTACTTTAATTTTCTAATTCACTAAAGCATTTAATCTACATTTCATATTCAAGCGTAGTCTGGTGCCTTTGGGCCGAGGAAGTAAGATAATTTCACTTCGGTTCAGCCATGTTCCATATATTACATGCACGTTTTCCCCAACTTGATTAGCTCAGTCAATAATTATGCTGTACTGCGTTTACTCTTCATTTTCTGGGTTTTATTGTCCCCGTCCAAATATTGGTAACTTAATTAGACCTTAGTTAATCTAATATGCCTAGTTAAGTTTGGATGAGTTCTCGGTCTAATCGCCCCGACTACACTAGATCTATAGGTTTATATCATTCGTAATAACAAGCACATCTGAACTGCATATTTGTTCGTGCTAGGGGTCAATGGCGAATTCTGACAGACATTTTGATTAGAATGTACTTTTTTAAATCGTGGGCATAGTATTTAAGAACGAAACGTACATGTTGTTCCTGTACCAAAACTCTTTGCCACGTACACTGACGATAACTGGTTTGTGCTGAAGCTGTTTTTAACAAGAATTTAGAATTTCTATTATTTCCGGGTAAATTATTAAATAAGGGTGATAAATGAATAATCACTAGGTTCTTGTTTATATATATAATACATAATACAGTTATACATAATACAGTAAGAGTGGAGTAACCATTAATTAAGTGCAAGCCTCTCACTGTCCCCTAGATGGCGCACGAACCTCATTCCGTTCCGCCCAAGATGACGGCAGTTTGTAGGTGTGGGCGGGGCATGTGGTTCGTAATGCTACAGCAAACTTCAAAAAACTTCTGAGTAAGAATTCTTCGTGTTGCACCGATTACGATGATACACGCGATCAACCAAGAACATGAACATGTTGAACTGCTTTACTAGGTCTCTGAGGAACGGAAGATGTTTAAAATATATAATAAAATTATGAGTGGTAAAATGATGCTGCGGGTTTCTTAATATATATGTAATTACATTACTATGCGATTTATTCTTAATGATGTTATTTGTACTAGAATATTATTTTTTTGAAAATAAAATGTTTTTCATTTGGTGCCTTCATTTAGTCTAAGTATATTTGCACATGTATATAGCCTACCATAGTGATGGGCATTGCGTTATTAACCAGACACGCACTCATACGTACTCAACACCAATAGAGTTGTACTTCACAATATGATAGCTAGGGACGTCATACGACACTCTATGGTAAATGTTAAACGTCTGAAAGCTACTAATGAGACCGGAAAAGATCAGAGCCTCATTACCGCCCTCTATTGGAAAGTTATGTTCTTTAAACGACAAAACCGTAAGTCGTGTGTGCTGTTTAATAAATATCGAACACAAATATTTTCACAGAACTAACAGGCCTAATTGCAGAACTTTGCAATCAGCTCACCTACCATTAAGAAATGGGCAAAAGTTGAAATAATCATTTCACAGCCCTTTCTGAGCTCTGAAATGTTGTTATTACAGAAAGTGAAAATGCTAATGAAATACGTATGTGAGAAAGGTGTTTTGGGGGGGTTGTTACATAAACAAGGTTACGAATAATGTAATGAACACAGAGTTAATCGCCATTCCAAGATCCAAGATGGCGCCGCAGGGGTGGCAGCTAGTTGCAACAGCTCTGACCTCTATATATCTATCATCCATCACTGAACGTTGGCGTATGCTGGGATTCTGTTATTGTCTGGCAGGGCGGGCCAGCAATGGTCACTCACACGAATTCTAATTCTAGGAATCTCCAAATTAGTCCCAAATAGAACCTCTTAGAAAATATCAAGAAATGTTTCCAGATTATCACATGACTTCAATCTGGTAGGTATCTGCTCATTATCACATAGTTGCATTAATCTGAGGCACATTTTCTCCTGTAAAACATAAGATGTTGTGCTGTTTTCTGCTCTAGGATGACAAGGTGGGAACCAGCCCTGTCACTTCCGCTGTTGTCACTGTTAGATCACTGTTATTAGATGCTGACATTAAAAAAGTTTGAAAATAAGGTATTTCTGCCTTAAGATTTACCACAGCAGAAGCAGTTACCTACATTGTTTTATGTTTCATGAGGCTGGATAATAAATCTTGCAATTGCACGATTAGTATGTATCAATTTCTGTGTTAATCTGTCTTTCATTCTTTACTAGACATTTGAAATGTTAGAGAGTGATCCTCTTTGTGTCTTTTCAATATTCTGATGCCGATCAACAGCAGAGTGTCCTAAAAAGAAATGCAACATGACAAAATGCATAATTATATTTCACTGAAGAGTGCAACACTTTTTGCTGGTATGAGCTACTGCCACATTTTCAGAAAAGAACGAGTAAGCTGGTACCTCGCAGGTGACGGGGCAGTGTGGCTCAGCCGGCTAAGCCTCTGTGAGCAGAAGGTGCCGCTGTTCTGTCGAGTTGAGCTACTTTGTCGAGTTAGGCTACCGTAGTGCTAATCGATAGCCCTAACGCTTGCCCTAATCCTAACCCTAACCCCCCTAAAACCCTCACCCTAACTCTAACCCAAACCCCTAAAACCTAACCCTAACCCCCAAACGGTGGAACTGCACATGCGCATAAAGGCTCGATAGTACGTCTCAATAGGTAGCTCAACTCGTCAGAAGACAGGTCTGACCCAGGCCTTTACAGAACAGCCTGATCCCCATGGGCTCTTGAGCAAGGCCCCTAATATAACCCCCAGCTCCCTGGTTGCTGCACGGTGGCTGCCCCCTGCCCGTGACCTCAGAGCAGCCTGTATGGAGAGCAAGTTCGGGGGCAGAGAGAATTTCCCCATGGGATTAATAAAGGGTCCGGATTCTGTTCTGCAGGACTAACAAGCGCTCCGGGTTGTTTTTTGGTCCAAAGTCTAATAAAAGACAGCGTGGTGTCTCACCCCTGCCATTTCACATAGATTTCTTATCTCTTAATTTTGTGTAGTTTGGCACACAGCGTCGCAGCTCACAGACACTAAAGTGAAGTGTTTGTGCACTTATTTATTGAATTCTGTTTTTAGAACACGATCACCACAATACCCACTGTCATATTTTACAAAGAATGATTGTAACCAATGACTATAAGTTATTACTATGTGGACAAACAATTTATAAA
>JAODUD010000050.1:6275169-6293417 GCA_026784285.1 Stomatorhinus walkeri | reverse complement strand
CCCACTGTCATATTTTACAAAGAATGATTGTAACCAATGACTATAAGTTATTACTATGTGGACAAACAATTTATAAAATGCTTTTGTTGGCTGAGACAGTGGATCAGCCACATGTCCCTGTACATGTATCCCGTGCTGAAGCTGTTTGATCAGTCGCGCGTCCCTGTACATGTATCCCGTGCTGACGCTGTCGCGCGTCTCTGTACATGTATCCCGTGCTGAAGCTGTTTGATCAGTCGCGCGTCTCTGTACATGTATCCCGTGTTGACGCTGTTTGATCAGTCGCACGTCTCTGTACATGTATCCCGTGTTGACGCTGTTTGACTGGAACCCCCACCTGCACCCCTGCCCTTTGCGCATATGAGGGTCAAAGTCACACGGACGATGTTTTTGTTTTTATTAACACTTTGGGCCTGTATTTTGGGTCCATTCCAGCAATCGATCAGTCAGCATGGTTGTAGCCTTAGAATAATATGGTTAATATGAACGGAAATCGGTATTACTAAATAAAATGGATATTTTCTGAAAGATCACCATCTGGTTGCAGTGATTAAAAGCAACTTAAAATAAAATTTGTGATGCCAAAGAAAATATTTAGTTTGACTGTAATGTGTAGAATATGCCTGTTTACACACTATGTTATACCTTTTTAAATAATATACATATTTAGCTTTTATTAACTTTTTATAGCATTTGTTAACAATGTACAATTACATCTATAGTGTGAAGGAAATTTGTGAATGTATTTGAGTGTTGCCTTTAGGCAGTATGGACATTGTATGATGATGCAAAAAAAAATGTTATGGAATGTTCTAGACTAACACTTGTGTGCTGAAGACCAAGCATTTTCATCCATGGTCATTAAAAAAATACTTTTCTGGGTTTAGGCAGTTATTGGTCTGACAGTAAGCAGCTACACTTGCTGTATCCAGCTGCAGCTTACCCAAGGCCCATACATCTCCCAGGGTTTTCTCATTATCTCCTGGACAGTATAGTTCCTCGCAGGAAGTCCTATCTGATTTTGTTCCTTGGGTTCACTACTGAATGCAATTATACTGCAAGGGACCGGCCATTATTTTCTGTAATGAAGACTTTAACCACAAGGATGGGAGTTGGGATGCATTTGGAGAGGAAATGTTGCTCTATTTAAAGCGTTTTATTATTCCTGATAGTAGACGGGCTATGGCAGTTTTGGAAGGGGACGTCTGGGGGCAGCCCTATAGTCGGAACAGGAGGGTGGCGTGTGCTTTTGGGTTTGAGAAAAGGCCAAGCCTTCTGCCGGAGATTTGCCCTAAATTATTGGAAATGTAATGTTTTTTCCATCACCTGTGATAGACTGGCATCCTGTCCGTGTTGTTCCCCTGCCCTGTGCCCTCTGCTGCCAGGTCCACTCTCAGCCCTGACCACCATAAGCAGTTGGAAGATGGATGGATGTTTCTTCATTTTCTTCAACGTCGATTGCCACAGATACCGGACAAGTAACTAACATCACTCAAGCAATACTCATGAAGTATTTTCCGGACCATAATAGGATCTCTGCCTTTCATATCGGTCTCTTATTCTTCCATGATGTGGCAGAAATGGGTCATTTTCGAGTACTAATCCTCCTAAATAAAGCTAAAGAAGTGCAAGTGATGGAGCGGAAGAGAAAAAACACTTCAGAAATGCAGGACTGCTACAATGACAATGACAATGACAAATACAAGTCAGAAGCTTCAGAAATCATTCTTCCAAGACAAGGATCCCCAGTGATGGGTCCTAATAGGTTATTGTTAAAAAACCAGGAAATCGATTGACAGATGTGACTAAGGCATTGGAGCTCAAATGACCGTCAAGAGACATTGTTGTAGAACCAGCAGCTGTCCTGAGGGATATGAGCGGCTTATTGTCCCAGGACTGGGAGGTCCACTGAAAGTCCAGGATTGGTCATTGTCCCTAAACAACAGCAGGAACTTCAGCTGAATTGCTCCAGTTATAGCTATAATCGAATTTTATAAGTATGAATACTGTTTAATAAGCAACCAACTGTATTGAGATATGTAGTGATATGTCCAGATTTTTGTTCCTAACCGTTCAATTCTAAAATCCCATGTAAGGCAAACACTAATTTCCTCCATAGGAATTTAATGTAATATAATATTCCACGTGAGAGAAACAACGATGAAAGTATCGAGTTCGTGGCGAACCGGGCCAGCAGCCGAGGTGGACCAGTAAGCGCGTGCGTGTCAGGATGGCATCCAAAGAACGAGCATTTTTAAAGTTTACTATAAAAACGTCAGTTTCATTACACACGGTGTGCTTTAAAGGATATTTAGAGTCACTGGTTGCCCCGAACCGCGTGTCTCCAGACTCTGCAATGTAAGAAGAGCCTACATACATTTTTTAAATCAACAAAGGTATATAGTCTTCTATATTGACACATATTCTTTCTAATATTTTTTTTCAGTTCACGTTGATTGTGATTTGATTTTAACAATATATGTCTCAGTTCCAATACTAGAATCCTATTTGTTATCCGTTTTCCACTAAACATGTTGATGACAGCTTTTGGCGTGTGTGCAGTGGAATACTTCCCTGGCATGGGATGCTGCACCGCCCGTAAGACGTCTTGTCGCCTTTCACCCACTTTCTGAAACTTACCGGCAGCTGCGTCACTATCGCTCGTGGGAGGGGGCTCAGTCTGCGGTGGCTTGGGACACGTTTTACAACCGTTACGATTGAAATTCCGCTGTTTACTTTTTTAAACTTGTCTTGGGGTTTTCCCAGTACCTTGAAACTTGGAATTGGATACAATTATAAGTGTTTTTTACTCTTTAAAATAAATGTTTTACATACAGCAGTTGCTTGTTAAGAGATTAATTTGATTAATTTGCCTATTTACTATTTAGCAAGATTGTCAGCATTCGCATGAAATAAACGAAAATATGTTTTATCCTTTCAAGAATGATTTACGTATAACGATACTAAACAACTCCTGAATAAATTCCTTATAGATATTATTTCCACTGTGTCCATATACAGTTCATTTTAATGTAATACATCAATGGAAAGTTATTATCGGGCAAATCCTATCAATTAGCTTAGGCTACTGAATTCGAGAGGGTTACGGAAATTAACAAATAAGCCATGAATTAATGTATTAGCATTTTAGATCCCTTAACAGACTAGTACTGCATTTTTAACTTAGAACGGGACAAATCGAACGTGTACGACGTTCTCACAGCAAATAGGATTTGACCCCCCCCCCCTTTTGCAGCTATAACAGCTGCCACTCTTCTGGGGGGGGGGCTTTCCACAAGATTCTGGAGTGTGTCTGTGGATTTTTTGCCCATTCATCCTGAAGGGCATTTGTGTGGTCAAGCACTGATGTTGGACGTGAAGGCCTGGCTTGGAATCTCTGTTGTAGTTCATCCTAATGGTGTTTGATGGGTTTGAGGTCAGGGCTCTGTGAGGGCCAGTCAGGTTCTTCCACACCAAACTCACCCAATTATGCCTTTATGGACCCTGCTTTGTGTACTGGGGGCACAGTCATGCTGGAACAGAGAAGGACCTTCCCCAAACTGTCCACACAAAGCTGGCAGCACGGAATTGTCCAAAATGTCTTGGATGCTAATGATGATGATGATGAAGGACCCTTTATTGCTGTTGCAATACATCATGTCACTAGTCACGAGTATCAGCGAAAAGACTGGGCATCAACCCGACCATACATATACAAACATTACATTATAGGACAGGTCAGGAAGATGGGGGATAAAGGAAGAACAGAGAAACCAGACATATATGAGGAGAGAGGAGGAGAATAAAAAAACAGCCCCCAGACTGTACTCCAGTAGGGAGTACAGTGTAGGAACAGAAAAAAACACCTCAGCAACATAAGCACATGGTCACTACACCTTACAACATAAAAAGTCATGACTCGCAACAGGGGAGGGAAATGGGGAGGTAGTCCAGCATAGACAAACAGCCGTCTG
Organism: Stomatorhinus walkeri; assembly: GCA_026784285.1. NCBI lineage: Eukaryota > Metazoa > Chordata > Actinopteri > Osteoglossiformes > Mormyridae > Stomatorhinus > Stomatorhinus walkeri. The sequence goes on along the minus strand of JAODUD010000050.1, from coordinate 6,289,443 downwards.
GTCCTGCAGCCACGAAGCGCTGGTCACAGACCCGCCTGTCCACTCTGGGGGTATGAAGCAAGTTTCCTTCACTGGAACTAAGGGGCCAAGACCAACCCCTGAAAAACACCCCCACACCCCTCCTCCACCATACTTTACAGTCGGCACAATGCAGTCAGACGGGTAAGGTTCTCCTGGTGTCCGCCAAACCCAGTCTCATCGACCGGATCGCCAAACAGAGAATGGTGGCTGGTCTGATCCACAGAACACATCTCCACTGCTCCAGAGTGCAGTGGCGGTGTGCTTTTCACCACTACATCTGACCCTTGGCGTTGCACTTGGTGATGTGAGGCTTGTATGCAGCAGCTCGGCCATGGAAGCCCCATTCCATGAAGCTTCTGGTGCAAAGATTTTGTGCTGGAGTTAATGCCAGAGGAAGTTTGGAACTCTGCAGTTATTGAGTCAATAGAGCGTTGGTAACATTTATGGATTATGTATCTCAGCACTCAGTGACCCCAATTACTTTACGTGATCTGCCACTTTGTGGCTGAGTTTCTGTTGTTCCTAAATACTTCCACTTTATAATAATACCACTTACAGTTGACTGTGGAATATCTAGCAGGGAAGAAATTTTAGTTGACTGAAATCACAGTTGACTTTGCTAAGGTTCCATCCTCTGTCTCAGCTACACCCGAATTCACTGAGCTCTTCAGAACGACCCATTCTTCCCCAAACTCGACTGCATGACAAAGTGCTTAATTTTATACACCTGAGGCAATGGGTGTTAATGAAACGCCTGAAGTAAATGACTGAGAAGTATGTCCCAATACTTTTGTCCATATAGTGTACATGGGTTCCTGGTCAGGGTACAGGTTACAGGTGCACCTAATAAACAGCCCACTGAGTGTACATGTTGTAGCCTGGGTATCAGACATGCCATTAGTACAATGAATGAATGACGTGGAGTTGATGTGTGATGTGTGAAACAGCTTTACAGTACAAGTACCACTTACTCTCACAACACACACGCACTGCCCACTGAGTTGGCCTCCCCGACTACTCACACACTACGCGGTGGACACACACACACACACACATACACACTACATGGTGGACACACGCACACACACACACTACACGGTGGACACACGCACACACACACACACCATTTCTTACAATAATTAACACTTAACAGTACACATGACATTAACATACAACACAAATACAACTCAATACATGCTACCTATAAATGATTATTCACACTATTTACATTTGCCATTGACCATGCCACCGCACTGCCTGATGGGTAGCCCCCAGCACCGCACTGCCTGATGGGTAGCCCCCAGCACCGCACTGCCTGATGGGTAACCCCTAGCACTACAGTCTTATATACATTCTGGCCTCCTACTTCCAGACTTATGTGTGTGGAGTGTGCAGGTTCTCAGGCAGAGTGTGGTTTAGCCGGTTAGGCTTCTGTGTCTGTGACCAGAAGGTTGCAGGTTTGAGTCCCGTTCTCAGTGCAATAGTCACATGTCTGTTGTAGGCTTGCCACCTCAGTCCTGTAAGTTCCTGGACACACAGTCATTGGCCATGAATATTGCACATAGCGACACCATTCTAAAGGTTTGGTTAGGGCTGTTTGATGAGGAAATTGATAGGGATGTTCCGTGTCCCAGAATGAAAGTCGTTTTCCCCAGGATAGATGACCAAAATCTGGGGTGGTCCTGGAATATCCTGGACGGGAGGCAACCCTAGTGTGTCGGGCCTTTGAGTGAAGTCCTTATGTCTGTAAAGTGCTCTTAGGGGCTCAGACCCCAAGCTTCACTCTCACCTGTAAGCATGTGAGTCTCAGTGGAGGGCATGATGGGATATGAGCAGAGAAGCTCTCCCATGTACCTGTACTTCTGCAAATGCCAAATCCATCAGCCATCATTTACGGCAGAATCCATCCCTTGGTTTCTTTGTCCCGAAGATCCTTGGTGGCTGTGTTTGCAGTCCCAGATAATACTGCTAAATGTCTGCTCTTGTTTTTTAACTATTTGCCTGAACTGCACATTTGAGGGACATGTAACCATCTCTAAGATTGTACGGTTTGCCATTGATTACACACTCAGGCACCATATAGACTCCCCCCCCGTCCTGAGTTATTACACTTTTTAAAGTCATTGCAAATCCTGTCCTTTTTCAGTAGCAGTATGAATGTGGCATCGTGAGCCAAGGTGAACATTAACCTGTCATTGTGCAGCTGCATCAGCACATTTATGGTGTAACAATTACTCCTTCAGAAGAGGAAACATACTACATATATGCATAAGGAAACGCTAAAATGTTCATTTCAAATTTATGTGATTAACTACAACGTACTTATATTAAGGAATTCCGCGACGGTGTCATAATTCCGTTTCGTACACATCTGTACAAGGAAAACGTGCAGAAAGAACTTACACGGAAACGTCCAGATATTTGCGTTTTTAAAAGGTGAATATTTGGAGTAATGGCTGCGTTTTAAGAAGAAGCGTCTCCCTTTAATGGGCCCTACGCGCGCGCCCCTCAGAGGGACCGGACCGCATTAACGGCGCAGGATGGTTTTGACCGGGAGTAACCCGGAGTCTTAAAGCGCCAGTTTGGGAGGTCGTATAAAAGATCCGAAGAGAGGAAAAGCGCTCTTATACAGTGCCGTTCTTCGGTGTGGACAATGCCGGAGAAAACAAAGCGAATAATTGCTTTAATTTAACTTTCTACCAAAAAAGATGATTATTCATGCTCTGGTCAAATCACTCTCCGTACTCTTGTAAAGGTATGTACTTTTTGTTTTTCTGTGTTTGAGTTCTGAGTTCTGACTCAGTATAATGACTACAAAACATTAATATGCACACGATAAAATGTCCTTGGTCTTTTCTGAGCATTTGTGCTAATGTTTTAATATATTTAGGTAAATTGCAGTAATTGGAATTAGTTGTCCCACCTCACCGTCATCTTGCGTTCTATGTTTAAGCATCAAATATGATTCCAAAGAAAATTATAAACGGGTGGAAATATATGTTTTTGTAAGTGTGCTGTGTAAACGATAGCCAAGACAGTTTCTGAGCGACCACTGTAGGATCCATCTGCCAAGCATCTGTACTTCATTATATGGAGAAACTGCGCTGAATGTCCGACAGCACCCCCCTTTCCACAAAAAGTTAACTGTTTCACGTTGGGACAACTTTTACTGCTTTGTACCCATGGTGTAAGGATATTTGCAAGGTTGATTCCTACAGGATTCCGTATTGTATATTAATATGTAAATTAGTGGGCAGTCGTAGGGATAGGCGGAGAACAAGATAGTTCCAGAGAGGTAGACATTGTGCGAGGTTGCGTCTCGAATAAGCAAGTAGTCTGTTGAAATCAGCAGAACTTTGTGTTGATTGTGACGCCTAATCAGTGTTGGTTAAATGGTATTTCAGTACCACATTGTTATTGCATTTTGTTATTAAGCATATTTTTATATTCGCGCTCATTTTATCACATTTGCATATTTTTCCTTGTAGTAAACGAATGATTCATTGCGTTGCCAGGCGTCGGAAACTGATACTGTAAAACCGACAGTGGCTCTTCTGAAAGGATTAATCTCTGGCAGCGCGATTAAGATGCACTGTCACTCATACTGTGTACACGTTAAGGGGAAGAAATCTGCGGCGTCATGAAAAGTTTTTGCCCAGTCTGATTTTCCAAGCTATACTTTATCACAGTGTGTTGTGTATTGTAGATGTACACACAGCGATAAAATGACACTCAGCTTTCTTTTCTTTGATATGTAAAGTGTCCATGTTATCGTGTGGAGATTTGTGGCTCACTACACCAACACAACACAAAAAAAGGAACTACTGAGATTAGACCCTATTTGCAGCAATCAAGCTGTGAACATTCATTTTGCAGCAATCAAAACAAAATCTTGAAGACCTTGGTGGTGGGAGGGGGGGGTGTTTATGTTTATCAGCATGGAGAGGATTACAGAGTATCTTTGGCTCTGAGTCTTTACTGGACCACAGTCAGATTCACAGTCTTTGGAAAATGTTTGGGAGCGTCATGAATATTTTCAGGAGGGGCTATGTTGCGAAATCATGGAGGAACAACTAGCAGGGACGTCCAGCGGCCTCTGGATGGGCAGTGATGTGACTTTACCCTCAGAAAGGAACATTCATGGGTTATATCTCAGAGTACTACGGCACAAAACTCTGTTCATTGAACATGAATACTCATTTTGAATTTGTTCTTCATTCTGGAATGACTTTTTTGTATGGAACACAAATGTCAAAAGATGCATGTTTGTGTAGTGCAATGTATGTTATGTCCGGTGATAACCAGTCTCTACATTTCACATTATGAACGTGACACTATTGGTCAAGCACAGTAGCAGTAACATCTTGGATCAAGGCTGCTCTCCCAGTTGGGATCTGGTCGACATGCCATTGTTGGAGGATCCACAAAATCTGCCCCATTACAGAGAATCTGACAGGAGAATATCAGCCTATCTGGACTGATGTTCTGCCTGGTGACCCACAATTCTTGGGCAAGGCTCCAGGATGGATGGTTGGATGGATGGATATATGGATGGATGGATGGATATATGGATGGATGGATGGATGGATTGGTTGGGGCTGAAGTGCTTCTGGGTTGCAGAGCCTGACACCAGGTTTTCACTGGCCTTGTCAAAGTCCAGGATTAAACTACATTGACTTAAAGCAGTTTATGCTTTTGCACCCATGACTGCTTATTGAGTTGAAGCAGCTCTGCATGATATGATGTGAGAGACTGAGTAGTTAATACAACAAACAGGACTTGGTGTTGAGTAACTTTCTCTTTAATGAGTAAATAACACAAGGTATCAATGTTATTTGTTCATGATAATTAAATATTTAGTTGAAGTTTTGCTAAAATAGGACATATTTTTTCACGGAATAAGATTTTGGAAGTTGGATGGATGGATGTATTGATGTACTATTCACACCAAAAGAAAGGCTAGCATATTTGGTAAAAACACAAACCATCATTTATAACTTATTCCAGACGAGGCAGTGGTGCGTAGGGTAATTGCACACTTTTAATGTTTAAACAATATTTTTTTCTTAGGACAAATCAGACGAGTGGTTGTAAGGTTTTGTACATCGAGGGGAACAAACAAAACATACTGAACAGAACATAATTCCTTACAGTCTGTCGGATGTTGTAAATGGAAGTAGGAACATCACAATACGTACAGCGCTAAAAGATTAATGACAAAGGATTAACTTAACATATTTTGTCTGGCTTATAAATAGCGACTGTTCTTATATTTAGTGTAAATAAAGACTGTTTTAGTTAATATGTTGCTTTTAAATTTAATTACATGCAGAGGTTTAGTATTAATATGATATCCTGTCTGTTTTAAATCAAAGATCTGATAAAGACTGACTGATTTAAAAGCGTAGGTGGTCTGTTAAATGTTTACGGATTTGAAAGCTGTGTGTCATTGTGCAAATGTGTGTCCTTGGTTAGACAGGACACATTGCTTAAAAACCACACTATCTGTGTGGTTCAGAGATAGCACAGGCGTACTTTGAATGAAATCTTAGACCAGCATGCCGTGTTTGGGGATTCTGACCCTTGTTCCTTTGTCATAAATAACCTGCTGTTTCAGCTGAGAGCCCACTGGGGAAAGTTCCACAGGCAAGATGCCCATCTCTACCCAGCTTGGCCTACTGCTGTGGAAGAACTTCACCTGCAGAAGGCGGCAGACGGTGAGTCTCATTTCTCAGTTCTGGTTTCGGGCTGGAGGAGAGCAAATCAGGAACGCGGCTAAAGAACGAAAGATGCCATTATTTTTCTGGTATGTTCTCCTGCCTCTAGGAAAAAAATAAAGGAGTGGAAAAAGTACAACAAAATGTTCAGCGAAAATGTACAAGTGCAATCTGAAATTCTGGTCAAAAAGGAGCCTTTGTAAGACATTCTTCCAAACATTGACAACTTATCTGTATAGATAATAGATTTAAGTGTTAAAATTGCTTTAAGTATTTGGATTTGAGGCTATCGCTATTTGTAAATAATACACCATCAGGAAAAAAAATATACCAATATGTACCTTTGCGGGTACAATTACTTGTCACTAGGGCTGTAACCTCCAGTCTGCCAATTGTGCTGTAGTTGTAGGTAAATGTACATTTTAGTGTAATGTAAGGTACCAAAATGTTGTTTGTGCCTTGGGGAACAAAAAGGGCTGTAGCCTTTTTTCTGGAGGTGTATTTGCCCCACGATCCTGTACTGGACCGGCAGTTGGGTGATGGATGGATGGAGAGTAACTATGTAGTTCATGAATATATTTTCCCCCTTAATATCTGGAAGATGAAGGAGCTGATGATATTAAATAGGAAGTTACATTACAAAGACTTTTAACTGGGCGAGAAGTCTGTTTGTCTGTTATCATCAGAGCAATAGCCATAGGTACACTGTTTTATTTTATCCTCACGAAGGTACCATTTTAGGTGTAGTTCTGAACACCGCTCAGATATTGGACCGAACCATGCAGAGGTCCTGATTCTGAATCGGGGTTTTGAGAATCAGGCAGGTTCTGCTTTAATCTGATGTGACGACCCTGATTTTGCAGCTCCAGGTCCTGATCGAGATCTTCTGGCCGCTCTTCATTTTCTCCGTCTTGATATCTGTGCGGCTCAGCTACCCCCCGTATGAGCAACATGAATGTGAGTGTCTGTCTGTGGTGGGGAGGGTGAATCTATGCAGGTGTCTTCTGACTCTTTTTATAGTTGAATCATTATCAGAATAGGACACCCTGCAAGCCAGTGATGACTTCAGAATGTTCCATTGGTTCCACATCCCAGCTGTGTTAGGAAACAAATCAAGCTACCATTTGATTCTTAGTACCTAAATCATTCCACGTGTTTTTTTATGCTAATATGATTTGCATATTTGCATATCTTGCAAATGGTAGGTAATAAATTAATGTATACAGTGACCACAGAAATATTTTTTTGACATTGAATGTGCTTAATTTTGCATGAAATATGTATGAATAAATTACATAGCATCATATCATAATAACGTGATACGTAACATAATATCTTAGGAATCTTCAAAATGAGATTTGAATAGCAATATGTGGAACTGTGAAAACATCAATAATTGATCATTACATGGCGAGGTAGGAGCTGAATTGGTCGTGCAAGCGTGTATATCTCCATGAAGACTTGTGAAACGTCAGTTTAAAGAGGTTTATATTTCTGTCAGCCTGTGATCCCAAGGTCGTGTACCTTGAAACAACAAGCTGGAAATGTTTGCCTTCCACTGAAAATTAAACTGGCTCACTTTCCGGGAAGATGCCGGAACAGCCTGGCTCTACGGTCCAGTAAAGAACAGCTACTCAAATAAGAGCGATGGTGTTATGAAAAGCATGAATTATTCAATAAACCAATACTTGAAAAAATGTCTTTTCTGAGCGAGGTCCTGGCGCTGTTGCCCATTAAACTGCTCACCTCTCACAAAACACACACAGAAAAATATCAGTCATGCGATACGATACACCATGCGGAATTTTAATGGCATTTATAAGGCCACAATGAAAATTGAGTTCGATAAAGATTCAGATGAGTGCACCGGGGAATATATTCATTCAGAAATGTCATGTGCAGTCAGCATTAGCAAAGGGCTGCAGCCACTGAGGTGGTCTGCAGGCAAGTAGCCACAGTAAAATAATGGCTTTGATTCCCAAAATTAGTTTCAACTCCTTTGTCAGTGAAATGCATGAAACCCTCTCCAGCAAAATGTACTGGGAGAGGACTGGTATTTACCAAGGGTTTCCAGACCATCATGAAATTTCTTTCTGGGCAAGGGCCTGTAGCTTAAGGGTACAGACAGACCTCAGTGTCTGATCTCTTGTGTGTTATGCACATAACGTTCACTGATAGTGTAGCACGTGTGTAAGTCGAAGTCATTGTCTCGGAGAGTTTCGGTTTACAGGACACCTTTAGCATGCAGCAGAGGAAAAGGTCGCCATGTTCGCTTCCAGGGATTCGAACTCACAACCTTTGCCTTCTTAGCACAGTGCTCTACTTGTCGAAGTACATTCGACAACAGCCCACACGTTGTGTTACTAATGAGGAAGGGTGTCTTTCTGTCAGGCCACTTTCCGAATAAAGCCATGCCATCTGCGGGCACCCTGCCCTGGGTCCAGGGCATCTTCTGCAACGCAAACAACCCCTGCTTCCGCTACCCCACCCCTGGAGAGTCACCTGGAGTTGTGGGCAACTTCAATAATTCTATGTAAGACTGTGGACATGCTTTGCCAGTCAGTATAATGATCTGTTATTATTAAACATGCATTTTATGTTTCGGGTTTGGGATTTGCTGGTGGAAACGTTTAATATCGGAAATGTTATTGCAGAAGAGGTTTATTTTATAGGCAATACTTGATTATATAGTAGCAATATTTAAAGCATGCACGCCAAAGCCTTGCATTCCATGCATTTTTCTGGCCTTAGCTCAGTAGGTCACATGCAGAAAAATGACCAAGAAACAATTGCAAGTAGATTGAGCGGAGAAGCATTTTGGCCGCCTTCAGGCAGCGTCTTGTCTCTCACAAAGTCTTTCTTACGAACCGCAGCATTTCACGCCTTTTCATGGACTTGAAAAGGATTCTGCTGTACAGCCAGAGCGACAGGAGCATGGAGGGTGTGAGGGCCCTGGCTCAGGCCTTTAGGACCGTGCAGAGCCACGCTTTAGGTAGGGCAGCCGCACGACTCGCGCAGAGACGGCCAATCAGAAGGCCGATGTGTTCAGGTAGGGTGGGCCCATCGCAGCTGTCGCCGCCTCCACGCTGGCGTACAAGCCAGTACCATAGGCAAGACCCTTTTTGTTGATGTTGTATAGCGGGTGCTCTTCAACCGGGGCTCCAATAAATATTGAGGGCCCCTCCTCAGTACTTAGGTACTTATGTGTGTTACTCATTTGTCAATAGTAAGTGGTTCCAATTTTAATTTGGTCTCTGGCTTAAGGAAAGTTGAAAACTTTTGTTTTGTGCTTGTTTATTTATTTGCCTGTTTGTTGAATTATTTCATCGTTTGTTTGTTTATATGCCTGATCAGGTCACTAGCAGGGTAGATGGCTGTTGGATGTCAGGCCCAGCTTTAATTATATACCGAAAGCAATATGTCAGATTTCTCTAGAGTTATTTGGATAAACGCTGCATTTTGATACTCAGATGTTATCAGACGTCTGACGCATCCTAAATATGTGCCATGGTCATTGTGCGCAGGTGTCAAACTAAAGGACTTTCTCCGTGACAATCAGCCGTTGTCTGCGTTTCTGGAGAACAACGTGTCATCATTCCCGCCACACGCCGTCGAGGACAGCGTGCAGGCGGACATCAATCTGGAAAGGGTAATCGGGGAAGATGTAATTGCATGCAAATGAAATAACACTGAATACGCATTAATTAATTTTTTTTCAAACAGGCATTGTTATTATATTTGTGGTTATAATATGTGTCGTTCTTACACTTCATGGTCAGCTGCACATGGGGTTGATAAATTCGATAAAATGTTTTTCTCCCTTTTCTCCTTTATTTTTGGTCACTTGACTTGAATATTAAATCAAAATCAGCCTGTGGCCCTTCTTCCGGGCTGATGTCCCATTGTCCTGCGATGTTCATGCCCAGGTGCTGATGAGAGGGTTCGGCGTGCGCCTGAGGGATCTGTGCGATGGCACCTCCCTGGAGGAGTCTGTGAACGCGTCGGGCAGCAGCGCACTCCTGCTGGCTCGAGGCCTCATCTGCAGGTCCGGGGATTGGTGGCCCAGCGGGCCGGAGAGCCACTTCCTGTCCAGCCTTGACTTTCTGAAACCCATACAGGTGAGCAAATCAGTCTCCAGTCCCAGAGGCCACATAATATAATACATTACCCCATATCGCCTTCCAATACTAGAGACATCACCCCCAGCTCTAAAATAAATCACCTCGTTAGATTAACCACCACTGGATTACTTTAACTACACACATGTTTCTTTTAATTGCTCTCTGCAAATTAATAGGGATTCAGAAGACTTGTTATTTAAAGTAAAAAAAAATAATAAACTCCCATAACACGTGTCCTCGAAGTATAACACGTCCCTTTGAAGAGGTCTGGGTCATCCTGGCTTTGACCAACCTCCGTTGGATCTTGACTGTTTACCCAGCATGACAGTCCATTGTCCAGAAAATTAAATCGTGGAACCATATGACCAGGAGCACCGTCTCTTTAAGACTGTCCTTTTTATTGGTCGCTTGTGTTTTCTTGTGTATTGCCAAGATAGCAAGAGGTGGTTAAAAGTCAACGGGATCGAGCCGGCAAATATGATCCGAGGACACTTTAACTTTTATTGATCTAACCCCCCCATTGAGGATGCAATGGACCTCATGACTTGTGTCTCCTGTGATAAGCTCCAGGCTCACTGTGACCTCACACTGGATAAGCGATTACAGAAAAAAACCCGAGTCATTTATAACGACATTCAGCATTTAGTCACTTTACACAAGCGTGAATTCAGGTACATTGGAATGCTTGTCTTTGCTTAATCCGTCTTACTCTCCATGAGACAGAGATGAGAGAAGGGTCGGCCAGCTAAGGGTCGGCCAGCGTGGGGAGCCTCTGGAGCTGGGGGTAAAGGGTCTTACTCAAGGGCCTACAGTCATGTGACTGTGCTGCCATGGCTGGAGTTCAAACCGGGTATCATCTGATCAAAGACACAGGGATTTAACCCCCCAAGACACTCATCACCCTATTCTTCTGGAAAGTCCATTGAACGGTCTTCAAGAGTAGTAGCTCAATGTCGATGAAGTTAGATCTCTTATGCCAAAATAAAAGAAAATTACGTAATCTTGCATAAATCCATCCATTTCCTAATGTCTTGCTTGTTTCTCATAATCACGCTTTAATCTAAACACCGTTAACTTCGACTTAATCCAGCGATTTTGTCCACAGGGGGATGTGAAGTCAGACGCTCAGGTCATCCAGGAGCTGTCGGAGGCAACAGAAAGCTTTCTGAAGAGCTTGGGGGCGCTGGTGGTTCAGGTAGGTCTGCTGAGGAGGTCGGTCATAGGAAGCTTCTTGCGCATGTGAGAACAGCCGCAGATTGTCAGGCTCTTTCAGATCGTAGGTAAAATGCTTGTAAGACAATATGGCTCTTCCAAAGGTTACTTTGGTCTGTCTCTCGCATCCTGCTTGCTTTACAATAATCATCCATACTTAGTCACTTTTCATTATCTCCTGTTGATATTGGGGGAGAACTTACTTACATGTTGTCCGTCACGCAACTCACACTTTCTACGGGCCCCATGGGAGTTTTCGTGGTGGCTGGAACAGCTGGGAATGCAGAGCTCCGGACGTGGGAAATGGCGGCTCAGACTGGGACTCGCTCAGGAGGACGTAGTCGCGCATCCGTTGGAAACTTGGCTTTGAGGGGAAACAGATCAGAAGGAGAAGTGGGTGGAGAATTAAGCGAGACATCGGGGAAGAGCAGAGCGTTATAAAGCCAGTAAACTGTATTATTCTTTGGGTGATAAGGGTCTATGGATGTTTGTCAATATGCGTATCTGACCATACTTTTGTTTTCTTGTACCTGTTTGACATCATCTTCCATTGCCAAAGGACAGTTCCAATACTCAAGAACAGCAGTACTAGTAAAAATTCCCCAGGTGTTGTTCCCCCTGATCCAATTATTAAGCATGCATCAGTTGTATCCTCACCAATGAGATCAATCCCATGAATTCATTGCGTCCCAAGTTTGTGCTTGGGAGGCACGTTAGCAAGACGCTCATTCCAAGAACAAGTTCTTTACATTCTTGGTATAGATAGACATCCTTTGTATGGCATAACAGAACAAGTAGCACAATGGGATTTGACGACTCACCAGTAATGTTGGGTTGAGCAAACCCAGTCCAGACCTCAGGAACCCACAGTCCATGTTTGTTCCGGGAAGTGGAAGGAGCAAAAATGTGGACTGTCTGGCATGAAGCTCAGAGGGAGCAAAAACGTGGACCATCTGTGTGTCCTTGAGGAGTGGATGGGGAAACACTGCTTAAGTGGGTTAAAGTTGGCTAAGCGCTGAGCTAAGAAAACCTCTTTAGCCCAGTTTGAGGGACTACAGCATCTTACTCAGATTTACTGGCTTTACTGTGGACAATCCTGCCTTTCTCCAGGGGCCACTCACTCTGAAGGTGATCAGATGTATAGATAAATGAGCCATTGGTCTGAAGTATGTGGAACATCACTGGAAATGTCTCAGGGACGATCTCTGTTATTTCTGCAACGTCAGCCAAGGGTGGCAGCATATTACTGCTGACGTGGCCGGATAAGGACCGAAAAAGACTGAAACGGCGTTAGTCATCCTACCTATAATAATTGAACTTTGAGTGAAAAAGTCATGTTTTCTCAGCATTCTACTGGGTAAAATCCGAGAGGGAGGGGGCTTTGAGTTTGGATTCCTCGGTGATTCTGGGACGCCTTTCGCTGTACATGAGCTGCATTTTAGTTTCCGTTTTGTCTTTAAACGACTGGCGGTGACCTTGCTTCTTAAAATTTGTGTTCCTGGCCTGTGTTTGGTGCTTCTGTTGGTGCCAGGCTTCGGCCTTTGCTAGCCAAACCTCGCAGGCGGGGGGGGGTATACTAGAATCTGGCCACCAGTATGCAGTGCTTCTGAATGTGCTTTCTGTCTTAAATTTTTCTTTTTTAATTCTCATTGTGCCGCAGGAGGGGTTGTAAGTATCAGGACAAATTTCTCAGCCTTAATCGCTCCTGGACTGCTATACATTCAGCGCTCATCACTTTGATCCCCTATTACTGGATAATATACTATAGTTTTAATAAAGAACAGTACAAAGGACAAAGGTTAGAAGCGTACAGAATGTGGGATTATAGTAAAATATTTAGTTACCATGGTTTCAGGACTTGTATGGCTATTAAAATGAAACAATACTGCATGAAATGTGCCCACCCCCCTTACATCCAACAAACACTGTGTGCAAAATAACTTAATGCCGTCTGAAAGCCCTGAAAAGAACATGTCCCCCCACTGCTGTGGGAAACTGTGTCCGTCTCCTTTGCTGGACGATAATCGCCCCCAACAGAGCTATGCGTGCGGGAAAAGGCGTTCAAGCGAATTAATCTCAGAGGTGGCCAAGGCAAATGGTTTCGAACAAATTATTTAAGCATCTCAGCTATGTGTGTGTGTCGCAAGATCAAATATTAAAAGTGTAGCAGACAGATTAGAATAAGCCTTTTGAGGGCTTAATCGATAGCTTTTTAATGCCGTTTCAAAGATTAAAAAACATGCCAAAAGACTTTCCTAGTCCGCCTGTACCAGTCGTGAAGCATTTAGCTCCGTTTAGCTGATCCAGTGTGAATAATCCTACCAAGGACCTCTATTAACAGCTATCACCTGTGTTCCTGAACCCCTCCCCACGCACCAACCCCCCGCCCCTTAGCTCGCCAGCATGAGGAGCTGGCACGACCTGCGCCACGAGGTCCTCTACCTGATGCACAACGCCAGCAGCTCCCCCATGCTGGTGTACCAGGCCGTCTCCCGCATCGTCTGCGGGCACCCCGAGGAGGGGGGCCTCAAAATCAAGTCCCTCAACTGGTACGAAGACCACAACTATAAGGCGCTTTTTGGCAGTCAGAACGGCAGTGAGAACGAGCCAGTGTTCGTCTACGATAACTCCTCCAGTAAGTCACCAAAATCAGTGTGCATTTATTCTGTGTTGCAACTGAGAAACCACTGCTGAAAAGGTATTAATTACAAATAAATCACATCTGCAGGCTAATTACAGGCAGGTTTGAATACAGATAATTCACAGCTAAAATTATTTGTAACTACATGATTTTTATTGTATTGAAAATGTACTGGATAATTTTTAACGGATGGAAATACACGTCCACAGTTAAGTATTTTATTGCCCGTCTTCTAAATTAAACATCCATCCATCTCTCCATACCTAGTAAAAGGTTTCAGTCTATAAATCTCAGCCTTAACAGGACATGTAACTGAATTGTTTTTCATGTCAGATTGAGTTGTAAAGTCAGTGGGGAAAATTAGAGCCCTATGCTTCAACCATTGGTGGGAAGGAGGACCGGAGATGCTCTGCTGATATCTCAGATCTGAGCGTGTTCCACAGATACTCTGCTGATATCTCAGATCTGAGCGTGTTCCACAGATGCTCTGCTGATATCTCAGATCTGAGCGTGTTCCACAGATGCTCTGCTGATATCTCAGATCTGAGCGTGTTCCACAGAT
>JAODUD010000050.1:6206889-6218517 GCA_026784285.1 Stomatorhinus walkeri | reverse complement strand
CGTAAACGAGATGCAGACGCGCATGCGCTTGGATCAGCGTCGGAAGTGTCTCTTGAGATTTCAGCGGTGGTTCCTTGATCGTGCATAAGTTTATCCGGTACCGAGGGATCCTGGCCAGTTACTCACCAGACTCAGGGGTGCTGTATTGTGTGTCACTGACGACCAGTAAGTGACTGATCCTGGACTGATTACATTTGGTGCTGTAATATTGCAGTGCGGTCAACCGCTAATTAAGTTGTTAGCGTATAACTTTGAGGAGATCTGTTACCGATCGAGTGTATTGCAGGCAGCTTCTTTGTATTCTGCGTTCGTTGTTGTATCTTGTTTGTTAAGGGTCCAAAGCACGTGGTGCTATGGAACCTTCTTGTTTTTAAATTGTTTTTGTTAATCAGTTCTCGTTAGACTGCTAAATGTCTAGGAATAATACATTAAGCGAGGGTAGTAGTACTACGGTATGTACCGAGGTTAACCAGTTGATGGTAATACTGTTATATGATTGATGATTAGAGATCGTATAAGTGGTTGTATTTGTGTTATTTAGCTGAATATGTCTCCATATTATTATTATTGTTTTAGTTTTTATAATACTTCCTTCCTTAGATCACATGCACACACTGTCTACAACTAAGTCATTGCACCTGTAACAGCCATTGTCCAGCCTGTGTTAAGTCCAGTGCAATGCTGTACTGCCTAATTGAATGCAGTAAAGTTTGGAACTGTCACATTGTCTGGAAGCCGGAACCGTGAGACGGAAGATCGGGGACGGGGGATTTATTAGAAGGGCATCATAAAACAAACAGCAACCGCAGAGTGACAATACAATGGCTGGAATGAGGAAACAAACGGAAACGCGGAATAAATACGTTGGACTATAATGACAACAATCAGAAACAGCTGATAACACAGAGATTCCACACGGGGTTAGCTTTCTAAGTCCTACACCCTTTTCAATAAATACACATTTTCATTATTTGAAAACAAGTAAAGAGAACTTAAAATGAAAAAATTACCCCTTCTGCGCAAGAGATATAGATACATTTTTAAAATTTTGGGGTACTGATCTCTTGAAGGGGACCAAGTAACAGACCAATGTTTTATATAAAAATAGGACGCAAACTAATGTAATTCATTAAAGGCGGTAGCCAAGGAGCCAACACTGAGGCACCAAGGCTGTAATTATGATAAGGGTCGGGCACCCCAACGGCACCTCCCGCCCCCTTGAAGGTCAAGTTAATTTAATTTTAGTTTATTTTCTATATAGCGCCAGATCACAACAGAAGTCATTTAAGGTTACCTTTCCTATAGAATAGGTATATACATTTTCCTTTTAGTAAAACAAACTAAACAGCCTTATGTTATTTATCTTACTTGCAAAAAGCTTGACATTTTTGTCTCTACACGGTGGCGCGTTTGCAATTCTCCTGTGCTCTCTGTATCGCGCATGGGGGAGTTCCGCCCCGATGCGCGCACACACAGGTGAGCGCACTCCCACCAGCGGACAGAGAGACTTTGTGGATAATTGTCATAAAAAGAAATGTTTCGATGTGTAGTTCAGTTATTATACTCACTGCTGTCATTAAAAGAAACACATGAACACTGTGCCGGTGTCCGTCTGAAACACTCCATACATATACGAAAACACTGTCCCCACAATATTTATAACATTTTTTCTGAACTTCTCTTGGAACAAAACTGCCAATTGCCAAAACCCCTTTATTAAATCAGTCACTCATTTGCCGAAACTTTAAGCGGTGCTCACCCAGTAAGACACAATTTACAGATTTTTGGAAAACTCTAAACACATTTTTATTCATCAAAACACATTTTGCACCTTGGTTAACTTTGATGCAAGGGCGCAAAAGTAACGCATAGCCAGCACACAGTAGTCAGCATTTAAACGCAATCACTCAAAACTGTTCACGCGTGTTTGGAAACACGCGAAGGAGCCAAAGAGTGACTAAACACGGCGTGCATGCCGCGTGGGGGCCATGACTGAGTTGAATTTCAGCATCAAGATACAAACAGGTCGCACAGGATTCTTCACGCAATTTGCACAACACCTCCGCACAAACCGTTAAACCAAAACTAAAAGTATTTCGCTCAGATAAGGGTCGCTGTGAAACAAACAAACGCCGTTGATTTTAATAAGGTAAGTTTGCAGATTTTCATGCTGTTTAGTACATCTAGTCAGATTTGCCACTTTTTTAAGTGGGCAGAAGGTGCATTAAAATAAAGCTTTGATAGATTTTTGGTCGGGTCGCCTTTTCCTGTATTTTCTGTGGCAAATCTTATCTGTACTATTATTAGGTTTACCGGTGTATGACTGAAGTATATTGTGACACGAGTTTTTTTTATAGTGACTTTAGTTTTTATGCCACAAGACGCCATCCAACTCAAACAGGTAAAATGACGTTTTGATTTGTTCAGCGTTATAGTGGTTAGCAAACATCACATATCCGCAGTCAACTTGTTCTCTTTTAAATGAATTTTTAATTATAGTGCTGCTTAGAGGCCGTTTTCGCCACACCATTATTGTTGGACTGTTGTAGTCAGATTTAACTTTACTGATGGGTTTTGGGTGTAGGTGGACCCCAACTACCGATCCAATACCAGTGTTGACAGACCGCTTATGTTTCTGCCCTTACACGGAAAAGACTAATTTCTTCGGCGTTGTCAGTATCGACTATGTTGAAATGTAGTTACACTTTTTAACGTTTAGTTGTTTCCGTCACCGTCACTAATTACAAGCAGATCTTCCGTCTGCACCTGAGAGAGACAGAGCGAATACCCTGCGCGGCGCTGGTTATTGTTCAACCAATCACGAATTCTTGGACCACGGTGAAAGCTCACATCGTCCCAAATAACATAAATGGGTTGGTCTGCCGGCTTGTGACCTCTCAACGCATCCAGTAGACCATCCAGGAATGTTGGAAGAAGGTCAGTGTTGTTTGGCTCAACGGTAACATGGCGGTGGACAACCCCATAGCTGCTGATGGCAGCGCATATGGTCACATTTCCACCACGATGTCCAGGCACTTCTATAATGGCACGTTGACCAATTATGTATATCCATGAAGATGTATTCATGAGGCCTCTCCATTGAGTCAAGTTTAGAAAGTCTCTATACACAATGAAAATAGAGTAGCCTACACTCCATTCTGTGAATGACATAATACAGTATACTGTACATGCTAGTGCTGAGTTTACTGTAACAGTTTACTTGCACATATCGATATCGTTACTCTTTCAGAGTTTTGCTGAATTGGCACTCTATAGGCTTGTTTCATCGATCCTTATCTGGTTGCGTTGTAGGAAACGGTCAGTTATTGAATGACTCGCAGGGCTTATTCCATCAAAATGCACATTGTCTTCAATAATCCACTGTTGTATTTCACGCAGTCGTACTGCATTCTTTTGACGGACCATCTCAACAAATACTGTCTCCTGTTGTTCTGAGAACATGCGTGTTCTTCCACCCCTCTGTGGCCGTCTTTCAATTCTGCAAAAAGATAATATTGTTAGAAGTATACATGCTGTATTGTAAATGTTCTCTACTGTACAAAATCAGATATAGTACCGTAAGGAAATAATTTTTACCTGTCCACTTTCTAGAGATTGGTGGAGTCATTTACTGACACTTAAATCATGCCGTAACTTTCAGAAACAGAAAAACCGGCTTAAATTTGGTTGCATACATTTTCCTGCTTCCCTCACAGTCATGAACCACACCTTGATCTATGATTGATGCTCTAATTTCATTTGGTCTTCCTCCTCATCCACCACCTCTGACGCGCACTCCTCTTCCTCTTCTGTTGTAATGCTCCATGTTGAATTCAGTCACGCCATTTGCATTTGACTTGGCTTATATCCTGTTTATTGTATGAGTTCCACACATCACAGATTGGACACGTGTGTTAATGATGAAAACAGGGTGTTATTTGTGTGTGCCATTCTGGGTCCAAGTGCACCACACTGCTAAATGTGTTTTGTGAATGAGAATGTGTTTAGAGTTTTGCTAATTTGGAGATTCAGATTTGCTAACTGTGTATAAGCAGATGAACAGTATTTAAGATTTTGCAAACTGTAGGATTGATTTGATGAAGGACTTTTGGTAGCTGAAGGTTCAGTTTTTAAATTGAGGCTTAGTGTTTTAGCAGTTCAGAAAAACTGTAAACAAAAACAGTTTAATAACCATATCCAGACATTGGAGCGCCAACAGAGGGCAAAACGCCAACACCAAAAGAGGGAAATCACACACGTGTATTAACACTCCAAAGACGTAACTCCACAGCCTTAGATCCCACACACTGTGTTACATTCAACCCCCTTTTCCGGACTTTTCCTGCCCACCTTACCCCAACATTCCAGGCTAAAATTCATTCCTTCATTATCACGGTACATGTATGGAGTGTATAAATGCAGGCCCAGACCTGTTAGGTCCACATGAAATGGTTCTCAACACTCAGGTCATTTCTGCTCTTTGTCACTTGATCACTGAGGACGCTGATGAGAGTTGCATTTTAAAGACGGACTGTATCCTGCACGATGACGACGATGATATCTGGGGTGGTCATGCTGGTCTTCTGCTCCTTCCATCTGGCATCACAAGGTATGGTGCAATCAAACACTATCAGGTCACGTGACATGAACACAGCAAACAGAACAGAAAGCACTATATCACAAATGAAATTTCAAACAAGAATTATGTAGTTTCCCATAAAGTTTTCTTCATTTGTTAAGTATTTTGAAAGTTATCTATGAATCTGAACTAGTTGCATTATTAGGGATTAGTCAGTGTAAACCTAATTTGTTGATAACGATTTCCTCAAAGGCCTTACCTGGCTACATTAAGGTAGATGATGAGGCTATTCATTCAGTTCGCCCCAGTCTACTCGTATGAATCTGGTTTGACTTTTTTGTCAGTCCCAGATCCCAGTCACACCAGTACTCTAATACACCCTGTTCCATGTTATAGCTCTGTCCAAGACCTGACATGTATTTTCCTGCAGTATTGTAGTAGTAATATTAACATTCTGTTCATTACGATTACTTTTCTTCAAAAAGAGTCTCACTCCCTCACTCTGTCGGTAACATTCATATCTGGAGAGACACAATTCCCTGGGTTTATAGTGGTTATGAAGATCAACGATGTCCCTGTGGAATACTATGATGACAACATCAAGAAGATAGTCTCTCGGAGATACTGGAGATCGGATAACACCATAGAGCAATATGATCTCAAGAAGATTGCAGTTGATGACTTTTATAAAGATGTGACGTTTACTGCAGATGTCATGAAGCGGCGCTCAAATCACACTCAAGGTCAGTTCACTGTTTGATGAATAAATACTTGATGAATCTTGATTATACATTTGAAAGTTGATATATTACTATTATCTGGACAAATATTGTCTTTTGTTACTACAGGAGTCCATGTCTGTCAGGAGTTTGCAGCATGTGATCTAGAAGATGACCGGCTGAGTCAATTTATTTTTCTGTATGCTTATGATGGAGAGGAACAGGTCAAATACGACATCCTTTCCAAAGAATGTGATTCCATTGTGCCAGAATTATCTTGGAGCCGGAGTACAATGGATGCCATGCAAAACTTTGTCTTAAATCTGTACCAGCCACTGTGCGTCATGATATTGAGGAGCTATCTGCAGCAGGACAAGAATATTCTACTCAGAAGAGGTGATGCATCTTCTGGATGAATCTATAAAAATTCCCAGGGACACACTCCTAAAGTGTATAATATATATTTTGTATTCAGATAAAAACTGAAAACAGGTGTGGGCTATACTAGACAATAGTCAAAACTGATTAATATTTATATCATTTAATCATTTCTGCCCAATCCCGGATTATTCCCTGCATTGCGCCCATAATATTCGGAATAGACTCCGGTCTCCCATGACCCTGTGTAGCACAAGCAGTATAGAGGAATGAATGATGAATGAATGATGATTTCTCCCTGTACAGTACACCCCAAGGTCAGGGTGATGCAGAAAGCTCACCCAGGTTCTGGGAGGACAGACGTGACCTGCCTGGCCACAGGCTTCTACCCTCCACGCATCGATATGACCCTGCTGAGAGATGGTCAACCAATCCCAGACCAGGAGGTGACGGCAGGAACGGTGCTGCCCAATGGAGATGGGACCTATCAGCTGAGGAAGAGCCTCGGGGTCAGTGACGAGGAACTGAAACACAAGTACAGCTGCACTGTCACACACCTGAGTCCAGAAAACAAGCTGATCGTGAACCTGGGTAAGACACCTCTAACTCTATACACTGTCAAAAAAAAAGAGTACCAATTTGTACCTTTGCTTGTCAGTGGGGCTGTACCCTCAAGGGTCTGCCACCTGTACCCTAGCTGTAGGTAAATGTACCTTTTAAGGTACAGAAATGGAATAACGACAAGGTTTAATGTTTGATAAATGTTTCTCATAGTCCATTTCTGTATCTTAAAGTACCTACGGCTATATGCCACAATTGGCAGACTGTTTGAGGTCTCACAGTGTACAATGACACAGCTGGACACAAAATCTGAGAATGTTCCTGGGTAGCAAATTGATAGATGTGTGAATATGAAACAGTGTCACTGTGTTTGTGTGTTTTTTGCGTTTCCAGAGGCTAGGCCAAACTCCACGGTGCTCTGGGCGATTATCATCTCTGTTCTGTTTGGGATCGTATTTATCATCGCAGTCGCAGTCGTCTGCAGGAAACGAAGAGTTGCTGCGCAGGGGGCAATCTAATGAGTGAGACACAAAGACCAGTACACAGTTGATTTAAGTGGTTATGTATAGTTAATTATGTCGTTATATCACTCAGGATCAAGGCTGGATTTAATTTCCCATTTTCTGACTTTTAGACAAAGAACTAAATTGAAAACCAGGCTGGGTAAAATTATATACTGGGAAAATTAGAAAATGCTGTTTGATGGGTCTGAAAGAGGCTTCTGTTTTTAGTTTTCATTTTAAAAATGTGAGATGGTATCACACAGCCATCTGATGTAGATGGCGAAATAAGTCAGTCTCAAACAACACATTTTAAACATATAGTGGCAATTTCATGGTTCTATAAAACTATACTGACCCCTATTGAGCACTGTTGGAAAAACTGGCCCATGCATGAAACTAACTGGCAGAGCCTGATGGACTCTATCTCAGTGGTGTATTCAGATACTGTCAAGAATAACAGCAACATACTTGTCCTCAGATAGGTAAGTAAAATATATATAAATCAGTTTCCTGGGATCAGACAAAATAGGTGAATAGGTTTGAATATTTGTATGTGCTTTAGTCTGTGTTCATATTAATCGTGTATGTACGTATATGAAACATCTTTTCTTATTTACTGCCATCTTGGTCAGTATTTCCTGGAAGTAGAGATATTGTATCACAATGGAACCTTCCTGGTAAAATGAAGGATAAATAAAAATTTATTTTAATGTATTATTTACAAAGGTTCACAGTAGGGGCTTTTGTATATCTTTATACAAAAATAATTTTGTATAATGACAGCTTTTGACAGGGTTGCATGTGTCTCGTTTCAGCATCTTCATTGCGGTGTGTTCATGTGCAATAATCACATCGCATGTCAGCACTGCTTTGTGTCTGACAACTCACAGCAAAATCAACTTATTTGACACACTATTGGTGCCACATTTCAAGTGAAGTGTGCCTGGATGTCTGCAGCGTCAGGCAGGCAAGATGACAGATAGGCAGGTATTCCAGGGTAACGGTGTTTATTACGGAGACAGACCGGGTATACGCTACAGAACAACACAATGACTGATCTGGGGAGACTTACTCAGATGCGGACCAAATACTCATGACCAACAAGAAACCAACGGGAAACAGAGCATCACAATCAGACGGATGAACAACAGGTGGTTTCCATCAGGATGGAACACAGGGAGCGAGGGGGCGTGGCACACACGGGGCTCGGACGGACAGATCGTGACAATTGGTAGATAAGTTCTACCTGGCTGTAGTTTACTTTGGGTAATTGTATCCCCTTTTTTGTAGAATAAATACCACCGTGGAAAAAAATTAAGAGACCACAGCATAATTCTCTCATTTCTCAGTTTGTGTGTGTGTGCATCTGAATAATGTTTATTTTTCTGCAAACTGCAGCCTGGCTCTTCCTTGCTTCTCATTAATGAAGGGCTCCTTCCTTGCTTTATGGGACTTCAGTCCTGCTTCTGGGAGCCTGATATGAACTGTCCTAGCAGTACACTTCACACCTGCGCTTAATGTTTACCTGTCCTTTTGAAGGTCACTTGAGGTCATCCTCCGATTCATGAGGCACTGTTGTATACGCAAATGGTCATCTCTGCCATTAGAAAGTCACTTCCACCCTCTACCTGGCTGGTTTCTGGTCGTTCCCAGTGTCTCCTGCTTCACCTTATTCTTGTGTCATGCTCTCTTAGAAACTTTGAACCTTGAAGTATCCTCCTGCTCAGCGTAGCCTCTGCCAGCAGAACCAGAATTAAACTGGTATTTAAGAATGCAAATTTATTTAAAAATATAGCGTGGTCTCAATTTTTTCCGTGGTTATGTATCAGTAATTCTCATTAATATTTCACATATCAAGGTGTGTGCAGCCCTAGGTATTGTAGTATAACTCATAGAATATTAATAGGTAAATATTAGAGGGATTGTGTTGAACTGATTGAACAATTATAGTAACAGGCAACAATCTGGCTCACTGAACCTTACTTGTGCTGTGCAATAATTAGTGCTAAGACCTAAACTATTTTGACAGGTATAAGTATTTAATCTCAAAAAATAATTCATGCTTTTTGGCAATTAAGTATTTTTTAAGATCAAATAATGATTGTTAATGTCAGAGGAGTATGTTACACAGAACTACTAGTCTACCACTACTGGCTGGTGAGAGAGAAGTGGCCGCTGTGGTGCATCCAATGAGAATGTGCAGAATATGTTCTGAATCTTTAATGAAGAGCTTTATACAATATTACCAAGTCTCTGTACTTGTATGTGTGTGATCCTGAAAGTAGGAATAACAAAAATAGAATAAGGCATATAAATTACATTACCCTGACCCATCCCACTGACGGAGCAGGCCGAGCATTTCGGTTGGGCTACCTGGACGTAACCCTG
This sequence comes from Stomatorhinus walkeri, assembly GCA_026784285.1. Classification (NCBI taxonomy): domain Eukaryota; kingdom Metazoa; phylum Chordata; class Actinopteri; order Osteoglossiformes; family Mormyridae; genus Stomatorhinus; species Stomatorhinus walkeri. The sequence goes on along the minus strand of JAODUD010000050.1, from coordinate 6,209,389 downwards.
ACCCAGCCCTTTGTCTATCATGTCACAGACAGACTTAAAAAAGCTTTTACGCCTGAGCCATAAAAGAACTGAACACTGCCACACAATGACACTGTTCTGGAACGATGTCACCATCAACACTAGAACACTTACAGATATGTCTACAGAACACTGCACCGACTGTCATTTATATCTATCTTCACATTTTATTAGTACTTTTGTGCATATATTTCCCGTTACACCAACAGCAACCTGGGTCCCTTTCTGCAATATCCTGGACTGTAGTATCTCAGCTGCTATACGTAATCGCAAAAATATACTTGCTGATTTTGTATAATATTTTTAGTACTTTAGTAGCTTTATGACTTTTCTATTTTCAATTGATATTAGTTTTGTGGAGGCACTGTAAGGACTGCTACTCAGTTTTGTACTCTGTGCAATAACAATAAAGGACGTTTACCTATGTGGTTAAAAAAATTCAGAGTTCAGCTCATGTGCAAAAAACAAAATCTTTAATGTAAAACCAAAGACAACCTTCAAAATTAATCAGACATGTTAGAAGTATGTTTAGAATTTCAGATTTAAAAAATTAAGTTAAAAATGTCCACAGTAAGGCCTGCGTGGTATTTCAGTTCAAAGTCCAACAATCACATTTTAACCGGAAAAATTAAATGGAAAAAGTAGGCACGTAAAGGTAACCATGGAAGGGAAGAAAAGGAATGCTTAGTCATACTGTACGCAAGTTAGAGGTCTTCGCTGTTGAGGGATGTAACTTACTTGGTGAACAAAGTATTAAACGAAGGCAAGAAACACTTCAGTGTATCAAGGTCTGTTTTGGTGCTGGTGCACTCTAATGTACAGCTATAGCACAAGCTGGATGACTGATTCCCATGTTCAATTCCTGCTGGACTATCAGTATCTTAAGTATTTTTTAGCAAAGGCAATACGAAATACACAGAATTCATCCATATGAGAAAACCATAAACCTCACAGGATACTGTGACTTAGCAGGTTGACACTTTAAAGTGGCCCACTGGCCTGTGTGACAAAATCAAACGTAGATGTCACCGTTACTGCAAAGGGAATAATGGTGATGCATTGCACTTTAATTGAGCTTTGAATGGAAAGTTTATCTAAGCAACTATGACGTGCAGTCAGATGAATATATTTGGATGCCGGCCTTTAAATTATTCAAAATTAAAACAGCTTAAAAGATGTTTGGCTTCAGAGACTTTGGCGATAAAGTATAACAGCCTGAGACTGTAATATGCTGGCAACCTTAAACATGCATATAGAAAACTGGAATTAAAATTATCTGCAATATTACAAATGGAAAAAATACGACGTCAGACGCTCGACTCAAGTCTGCTTACAGAGTGGAATAAACTTAATTTTGCCAAAGATGACTGAACGAACGGATGTTTTGGCCTGTCGTGTACAGAAGTACTAAGCATGCTGGTTCATTATGGGAAGAAGGCCACCCAGACAAAGGTCAGGACAGTGTGTGGGTTACTAGAACAGGAGGGATCACGAGAAAGTCATACGGCAACACAGGGGCCACCTGTGGGAGCCACCTGTGGGAGGCTCATGTGTTCTGTACCTGCCCCGCCCCCTTCCCCAGACAGACCACCAGTCTGCCCAAGAGTCGGTTACAGTGGCAGCCCACATCAGCCAATCGGCCTTGCGATGCCAAGGGTGGGCGTGGCCTACTCAGCTCCTCGATGAACCGGAGGGTCTCGAAACGTCACGGTGCCATCCTGCATCCCGAAGTAGACCCGCTCCGCCATGCCGACGAAGAGCCCCGTCTCCACCACGCCTGGAAGGAGGTGCCAAGGCTGGCGGTCATTACGCTGTCACCACACTGCAATCTCTCCGTATGCCGACACCCGGAATGCTAAGAATGGGCATGCAAGTAACCTTCACAAGAGCTTTGGTGCTGGACAGAACCAGAGGCAACTCAAGGGCAGAGGTGGACAAGTCCAGAAAGTGCAAATCCAGACCAAGATTTTGTTTCAACCAACCAGTTGGGTATAAAGAGCCACAATCACAGAGCAGTCCCATGGATGGTTGAAACAAAATCCTGGTCTGGATTTTTACTTTCTAGATCTAAACCTTTGCTCAATGGCAACACAGAAGAAACGACAAGCCAGCTTACCTGGAATCATCTTGATGGCCATATTAACCTCCTTCCAGTTGTGCACGCTCTCAAACTTCCAGTCCAGGATGAAGTTGCTGTTGTCGGTCACCACAGGACCCTACGGGGGGAAGCCCTCATGAATGACCTTCATACTCATGGACAGGATGTAGACGGAGACTGCTCCAGCCCTCGTGAAGGACCCTCATACTCATGGACGGGATGTAGACGGAGACTGCTCCAGCCCTCGTGAATGACCCTCATACTCATGGACGGGATGTAGACGAAGACTGCTCCAGCCCTCCTGAATGACCCTCATACTCATGGACGGGATGTAGACGGAGACTGCTCCAGCCCTCGTGAATGACCCTCATACTCATGGACGGG
>JAODUD010000050.1:6171587-6182101 GCA_026784285.1 Stomatorhinus walkeri | reverse complement strand
GGCCAGCTGAGGGCCCAGGAACTCCGCCGTCCGGCCAGCTGAGGGCCCAGGAACTCCGCCGTCCGGCCAGCTGAGGGCCCAGGAACTCCGCCCTCTGGCCAGCTGAGGGCCCAGGAACTCCGCCGTCCGGCCAGCTGAGGGCCCAGGAACTCCGCCGTCCGGCCAGCTGAGGGCCCAGGAACTCCGCCCTCTGGCCAGCTGAGGGCCCAGGAACTCCGCCGTCCGGCCAGCTGAGGGCCCAGGAAGCCCTCCATCCACTCCTGTCATCATTTCCCTTCGCAGATGGTCCACCTTTATGGGAACATAATCATAATGCAGTTATGCAATTTACCATATAGCTTAGACATTTCAGCATAAGAAAATATTGTTAAAATCTGTTTGTTAAAGTCTCTCTTGCTCATCCATCCTATTGAGCAATGCCCCATGCATACGTTTTGCCCCAATAGAATTCCCTCATTAGATTGGCTTGTAACATTTGATGACCTGTGATTGGCTTAGACCCACGTTCAGGTTTAAAATTATGGTGAAGAATTAACATCTGGCTGCTTTGTTATTCTCCCAGTTTCATTGTGACTAGTTCAGTAAAGTTTTCCAACTACCCACCAAATAACGCTTAACTTATTAACGCCCTGTCCCATGTTCGAACCTGAGCAATTCACAAAGGCTGCTCATCCTGCCCCTACCAGTAGAGGGTGCTGTAGCCACTGACAGACTAGAATGTAAATGTCAGTACAGCACTTGGATAAATGGCTAACTGTGCTCAGCTTGTAGCAGGAAGTAACTAGACAGCATATGAAGCAGGATGGAGGCTGATTTGAGGCCTGCATGATAAAGGGCAGCTAACGATAAATAAATACATCTAAGCGCATGAGAAACTCCAACAGGGCTGGTAGAATAATCCTCATGTAGCTACACAGGTCGACGCTTTCTCCCAGTATTCATCAGGGCGGGGGGGCCAAGTCCGGCTCCGGAAGGACAGTCTGGTGAACGCCGTTCGGCGTGTCAGACATGGTTGCCTATGCCGTATTTCCTACACTATGTGTAAACAAATAACCTGAATCAAAAATAAGACACTGTCTCGAGAGCTGTTTGGTTTCTTTCGTCCAAAAACACGTCTAGCTGATTTTTAATTTATACCGCCGCTGAGGCAGTGCCTCTATTTTCCTGTTTACCGTTTGCGTCGTCTCACCCCTTTCTGCAGACACACACGGTTCTTCCTGAGAAAGGAAGCTCACGCCTTCCCTGCGTTACGCGGTTCTCTTCTGTTCACCATTGCGACCAGGGGGCTCCTTACAAATATGTATTAGCATATTTGTTGTAAACAAGGAATATATTAAACTGCTTTCATCCAAAGGGAGGATAAATCTGACTGTAACAGCAGCAACAGCATTAGTGGGTTGTAATCTGTGTCCTGAGGAAAACAGTATCAGAAAAATTCCTTATTTACAGTCCCTACGTACTAGGAAAAAAGTACTTGCAAAGTAGTTTGAGTCGACTCTTACGCCTGAGTCCTTTTAGAGCTGTAATTTACTTTTTTTAACCTTCAGTGAGAGCAGTCATGGGGGTGCTGTCAGACGTTATTAATGCTGCTGGTGTTTATTCGCTTATTTTTCATTATTATGTATTCCACCTAAGATTTTATTTAATAATTACAGAAAGGCAATTAGAGCACTCATGCTTTGGTTTGTGTTGCGTGGTCGCAGACTAATCCATTTAAAGGGGACACGGGGGTCTCTGCTTGGGGAAAACAGGGGCGGCGAGAATGAAAGGGCGAGATTCCTGACTTTGCAAAGGAGGGGGTCTGACTAAAGAAGAAAATACAAGTTGCACCCTTAAAGGAAAGGTCAAGTGCTCTGAAAGGGCTGATGGGAACAGGGGGTCGCTGTCCGGGGGCAGAGGGGGCGTCCTTTGTGTCTTCAGCGGTGGGAACGTCTTCATTCTGGGGCAGTGGAGAGCTACCCCCAGGCTCTCTGTGACACAGGCCGACGAATCAGGGGTGTGTAGGACACAGAGGGACGTGTTCTCAGAGCACGTGTCATGTGACCAAACCAACAGCCATATCACACACAACCCCCCCCACCCTGCCACGAGTTGGACGTCTCAATCGTCCAGCTGCATTCACCTACTCTGGGTGGGACTCTGGTCACATGATGCAGCCCCGCAGACAGACTGCCACTCTAATCCCTTCATACCAGGCAAGCATGCCCTTGGTTCATTCAGGGTGGGGGGAACAGGATGCCTTAGACTCCCCAGCCATGGTCTTGATGTCCAAACGTAAAATTTGAGTATGAACTATTTGCTGGGGAGTACGGAACGCGTACGAAAACTCGTGGATCACAGGCTCTTCTTTATCAGTTTGAAACCCGTAATATATAAGATGGGCAGCAAGACCACCCACACCTTTCCATGGCCCCCCCAAAACCAGAGGGAAAGTGACATCACCAAACCGTAGTCGCTGCATATGAGCATAATCATATATATACTCTAACAATTTTTACACGGATAGGAAATGGTGTCAGAATTAAATGTTCAGGATTGCTATGATACCTTTTAGCAAAGCTAAATCGGTTCAGTTGGAAGCCCCCAGTCAATACTGCCTTCCTATAAAATATACTTACTGTATATAGAGCCTACAGACACTGCTTTTGACTACATTGTTGTTTGTTACACCTTAAAAAAATCCTACAGAAGCATTTTAGCCATATATCCATTTTTTTCTAATGTCAGTCCTCTTGGTTACCTGCAGATCAATCTGCTTGTCTGACTTGGTAGCTGCTGTTGCTTATGGGCGAAGGTCCCCAGTTCCGCTTGGACACAGTGAGCCAGTTCACCTTTCCCCTAAAAGCGTGTCCTGATAAATCTCACTTACACGTGTCAACAAACACTGAGCACGTCACCCAAGGCATGGGGTTATCGGGGCACACTCTGCCATGTGTCTGACCAGCCTGCCCCGCCGCCCTCCGACACGTCAGCAGACACCTGGGCCTGAGGTCAAAGGTCGCACTGTCCTGGGGTTGTGATGTCGGAGCACGTACCCTGGAATGTTGAGCCTACAAAACAATAAATTTCTCATTATATTATATATAATGCACTTATGATGAGCGTCTCGCACTAAAAAAATTTGCATTTTGTTAGCTGTGATTAGCTGTTTATATAAAATTCTTGTTCATACGTTAAGTATATGTGGTTTTCAAATGTTAATTTTTCAGTGAATAAAAATGCATACATAAAACATTGTAATAAAGTGCGATTAAATTAAGAAATTAATGATTCAGACCCCAATCCTTAAGGAGAGTACCTCCTGAGTAGTTTACACATATCTGTAAAATAAATTTTCAGCACCACATAACTAGTTAATGGGTTTTTATTTAGTTATATTAATAGGTATAACTTTAATTAGTGCAGTAGGTGGGCACCTCAGTTGTATGTACCTTGGTATGATGCTCTTGTGCTTTCAGGGTTAGATGACATGTCGCCATTGGACTGAGCTGTTATTTTTGTAGTTGCGGCCTTCCTGATGCTTTAATGCGCTTCCTGTTTGCTTTAATGCGCTTCCTGGTTCCTTTAATGCGCTTCCTGTTTGCTTTAATGCGCTTCCTGGTTGCTTTAATGCACTTCCTGTTTGTTTTAATGCGCTTCCTGGTTGCTTTAATGCACTTCCTGTTTGCTTTAATGCGCTTCCTGGTTACTTTAATGCGCTTCCTGTTTGCTTTAATGCGCTTCCTGGTTGCTTTAATGCGCTTCCTGTTTGCTTTAATTCGCTTCCTGTTTGCTTTAATGCACTTGACCATCCTTCTCTGCTCGTTAATATGGTGTTTTTGGCCACAGAAATGCCGTAAACTCTGCACACTGTAGGTGTGGATCCATCGTATCTGGCACCAGTAATCACAGTCAAATTCAAAATCACTTAAATCACACACCTTGGCCACTGCAATGCAAATAAACGGCATCCGTTCATCTGTTCTGATCTCTAGACTCAGTCTGCATGCTGTGTATTCACTTGCCGCCACATGGTTCCCAGTTTGGAGGACCAGGCCGCTAGTACTGGCAATCAGGAATCCCCAGTAAACAGGCCACTGAGTGCAGTTTATGACATGTCAACATTCACTGTTCGAAGAATGTAGTTTTTCTTCTCCAGCTGTCAGAACATTCATGAAAGTATTCCAATCTGCATTAATTTGGAGCTCAATTACCAGACTTTCCAGTTCTCCCAGATAGGACTGGCTAACAAAGTCACGACAGGGTCACAGGTCAGGACCTTCACCCGCTGGTGCTGGCCAGTAATGCCCAGCCTACAACAGGGGTTATCATTCCTCCCTCCTGCCAAGGATGGACCAAGGAGGACCGTCAGGCCTTTGATCATGGATACAGTCATTGACAAAGAGCCAGTAAGAGGTAGAATCACCAGTACCTCATATTTTCTGACCCGGGGAGTAAAGTTGCACCCAGATCTTCTCAGTGCCGCAAGCCAGCAAGCAGAGGAATCGAAGAGCAAATTTGCAAAAGTCCATTTTTTTTTGTTTTTGAGACCGCCGATGACGTAAAGCCAGGCCTCCTCGTCATGTGTTGGGTATTGGGAATCTATATTTGGAATCAAAACTCACTCAGTCATCTGAAAGGCTCGAAGGTGATTCCAACTGTACAGCTTACAGGATTCAGAGTAACCAAAATGGAGATAATGGCATTTGTGACAATGAATCATTCATAATTTTGCTTTTCTCTGCTACACTTGGACCAACGGCAAAGTCCCTACCTGCTCTGCGTTTACATATTTTCCCCAAGTTGTTTCCTACTGAATCCCCAGTTTTCAGCCACAGTCGGGAAGACGTGCAGTTAGGCGAATTAGTCCAAGTGTGCATGTGAATCTGTCTGGCTGGCATCCCATTCAGGGAGCCTCCCGCCCCCCAGACCCCCTGTGACCCTGCACGGGATAATGTAGCTGAAAAATGGTTGGATGGATGGACTTGGAGTAATGCAGAGAAGGGAACTGTGGCGGGAATTTAAAAAAGGAACTAAGTATTAAAAACCTCCTTCAGCAGCTCGTGTCTGTCGAGGCAGTCTGGACTGGGATCAGTTTGTCTCTGCGCAGGCTTGTGGCAACTGTTGAAGTTGGACTCGATCCAGGGAACGCAACCACTACAGGCACACAGTGGGACAAGGTGACCCAGATATCAGGCTGGAAAAGCGGCAGAAGAGGAATGGCACGCCCGTACTGGAAGCCACTTCGGTCGGCATGGAAGGTTAACGAAGACTAATACGATTCCCATCGCACTTTACTAAACTGATTGGTGCAATTCAGTCACCTGGTCGCTGCTGTATGGTACCATATTAGTCAGGGGGAGGTTTTGAAACTCACTTTGTATAATAATCAACAGAATTACACACAACAAATATAAGAACCTGAATGTGACTGCTGTAATAATCTGTATTTTGTAGATACTTTCCAAATTCTGCCAAAATTAAAGAGCGATTTCGTGTTAGTTTGACCTTGTCCCGGTACTACCTCACTACAGCTCTGTCAGAGATGCCCCCCCCTCGCTTGGTTTCCATTGGGTGGTGTTAGTTTGACCTTGTCCCGGTACTACCTCACTACAGCTCTGTCAGAGATGCCCCCCCACCTCGCTTGGTTTCCATTGGGAGAAGTTCAGTGTTTTTCTCTGTGAGCCTCAGTCTTATAATCTTATAAATACTTCACCTCAAATAAATAATAAAAAAAAAACTCCAGTCTCCTGCAGTCTCCTTCTCGCTGTCACCCAGCGTGTTTTTATATTCATTCATTTTTTACACTTTTCTAAAATATATTTGCACCATTCATATTGACTCACAACTGAAGACTGACACCTTTGTATGTATGAATTCTCTTTGAATATCTAAGAAATGTAACTTTATACAATTTTGTTCTAACGCGCTGAAATTCTTAAATTCTACCTTATTACATGTTTAATATCTTTGTAGAGTACAGGCCTAAATTTCAATTAATATATGATGCATAATCCATGTATTATGGATTTTTCTATATCATCCAGAAGATCAAGGTGCAGAGACCAACATCGCACATACTTGTGAGGGACTCGACACGAACTGGAGTTTATCTCCAAGGTCAGACATTTGGATGTTTTATGGAGTCTTGCGATTCTTTAAGACGCCAGGGTGCCTCCAGTGCTATAAATCAGGATTGCAGACGGGTTCAAGTATCATAACCTCCGTGCCCGTGGAAGGTTTCTCTGCATTTTACATTCATAGTCAAGTCAGGATCCTAGGGATGATGGCATACGGCGAACTGTATCCAGCTGTGAGCGATACTGAGGTCAAAGGTCATGGGTTAAAAGGTCACGGCATGTGGGCCCAAAACACTCCCACAGGTTATGGTACGGATACGTGCATTGGTTCATTTCAGGTGCTCCTCCCCCCCCACAGCATAGCTGGGTATATTATCTTGCTAAAACCCCGCTCAGCATTTAAAATGTTGCGGATTGCATCATTTCAAAGATGCTTTTATCTTGGTGATTCAAAGGAAGGACACCCATTGGTGCCTAACTTTCTAATTCCTCACCTGATGCAAAAAAAGCTCCAGTTACAGTGTATTCCTCTGTGATTCAAGAGCGGAATGAAGTTTTGATTAATCATAAACCCATTTACTAAATAATATGAAAAGTTTTCACATTGCCGCGCAGCCAAGACGTCTTTTAGGGCTTTATAAATGGCAATCAGTCATTAAAAGCAGAATGGAAGCAGATTATAAATTAAGAACGGCAATTAATGGTCCCTGAATAGAAGAGACTCACTCCCACTCAATGACACTTGAAAGAAATGAGGGCAGATACAGATAATGTATTCAACATATCACGATTTCACAAGCTTTTTAATCTCGGCGCTCTCCCTGCGGCAACAAAAGCCGCAGTTTTCTAAAAACAGAAAAGCCCGCTGGTTATGTGCAGATCATCACAATTAACCGCGGCGTCGGCCCTGGTGCAGAACACATCGTCATTAGTGTTTTAGACAACCAACAGCAGGAGTCCATGATGTTCTATAACCTCTCATTCATCGGAGCGTTTCATTCACAGGGGATACCATCTCGTTGGCTGCTTCAAGTCGGTTGAATCAGGCAAACCTGGCTGCAATGTCTGAATGAAAGGGTAACATCTTACATAACACATTTATAATGCATTCATAGAATATTAATAAGGAGCATGAGAGTACGCCCTAATATGATGGTGCACTTAATGTTCTGTGCATGCATTATAAATGCATTATGTCGGTGCACTAAATGTGAATCATTACCAGTGTTTGTTATTGATGTATAAGAAAGCTTTCATGTCTTGCTCATTGAGAGTATTACGAATGCAATTCTTTAAGACATTGTTAAGGTTTACTTGCATGCTGCTTATTAATGTTCTATGAATTCATTATGAAGGTGCACTTAATGTTCTATGAATGCATTTGTAATGCATTATGAAGTGCACTTAATGTAAAGCATTACAGTTGAAAGATAGTAACATTTTTTTCCCATAATTAGAAGACATTAATGTTTAGAGTAGGAACAATGGAACACGGTGAAGACACTGTTAATCAAGCACATATTTTAAATGCAAAATTGAAGACTATATACAATCTTTACAGCAAATGGAAGCCAGAAAATATATGTTTGCGAACCAGTTCAGCGAAGAAATGTGGTGTGACAAGAGAATAGAAGTTTAAAGGACACCTCCCCCCATTGAACGCCACACACTAACTACGCACTGACCCCCACATTCTACGCACCGACCACCACATACTACACTGTACAGGAAGCAGCTCCATACACTGACTACTATTCACTTGAATGCCAGAAAACCGCTCTAACATATTAAGCAGGGATAAATATGGTGTCAAAAACTGTACGTTCACATCATGCCCTCACATTGTGAAATCCGTGCCTTACGTGCAGATATCTGAGGTCCACAAAAACGGCGTGGGTGTGCGATGGCTTCCAGCGTCGCTGCCTCTACAGCCACCGCTGTACTCTCCATAAAATCTGTGAAAGACTGTAAGAGGATGAAGGGACAAGGAGCAAATGGATTTGAGACTGACACCATAAAAATCAGCTGGAGTTTGAGAAATTTATTCAATGACCTCGCCGCTGATCAAGAGCAGGTTTAATCAGTCTGGATCCCTTTGGTCTTTCTGCTCAACACGTCTGGCAGTCTGCGCTCCAGTTTGACATGTGTGGCCTCGCGGCCCACGCAGAATCATCCGGCAGAAGCTATTAGCCAGCCAATCTGTCCTGCTATCTCCAGCACAGCTCTTGTCATAGACCAGCCGCTGCCATATGTGTCTAGACCGCGGGTTCTGTCCCCTTGAAATATCTTATTGTGTGTTGCTCACAACTGAGACAAAGTACCCTGACAAAACCAACTTCCTAAGCCTCCCAATTTTAAGCAATTCTACCAATCTGTGCATTTTTTAAGCATAATCGAAAACTGATTGGTCAATGGCTTTGTTAAGAAATAAATAATGCTTTTTAATGACTATATATGAACATGGTAAGAAACATGGGTAGGAAGGTTTGACTACAAACCTGTTTATATGCAGGTACACTAACAGATTTTACTATAGAATGTTGGGTAACGTTTTACTTCACCTTCATAATTTCATTCATAATGCATTCATAGAACATTCATAATGCATTCATAGAACATTCATAATGCATTCAAAGAACATTCATAATCAGTGTGCAACAGTTTTCATATACATTAATAACAAATTATTTGATTAAAAAACATAATCGTGCAATGTTTGTTATTAATGTTTATTAAAGCTGTTAAGGTATGTTAGGATGAGAAGACGTTCTTCCTTGATAATCAGACATAAAAACATTAAAAGAAAAGCACAAACATTAAAAATGTGTGCAATAATGAATTGTAATCACGAGGGTGAATATGTCATAGTATGTAGCCACATTGCAACAGTGGTCACAATGAAACAGGCGTTTTGGAGTGTCACAATGGGATAAACGCCCTGTCATAAATCTCAGCGATGGTGACCCACTTCCTTACGCAGACCGACAGGTAAATATAGATCTAAACCCAGAGAGCGTTTCATCGCTGTGGTGAAGCTGAACGTAGTGACGTCTATGCTGTATGGAGTGTCAAATGGAAAACTGGGAAAATTTACCCACAGAGGCAGGAAAAAGAAACAGTAAGCCGTAATTACCGTCTCTATAAATCTCAGACAGCTCTGCTCATGCATCCTGAATTAGTCCAATTAATCTGAACAGCTAGACTTGCTGACCGACAAACAAAAATTAATTAATTAAACAATTAACATTTAAACTATGGATGTTAATGCCACCGATAATGTTGTACGAACAGAATTTGGCAAATTAAATTTTAAGTGCCCTAAAAACTGTGTGTAATGGTCTAATGCTAATGATCTTGCGGTTGGGCTGAGGACACTGTGTGCCCTTCACAGTGATTATCTAGCCCCCTTTTTAAACACTAAACATTCACAGGAAATTGAGCTCTTGTCTTGCTGTGCGATACAGAGAGAAACATCCCTATTGGGGGTGAATTCAGTAGCATTTCATTTGGATGAGTAAGTTACTGCCTCTGACCCAGTACTGGTTAACTGGTTGGAAGATGGATGAATGCTACTGTCACAGAGAAAAAGCCACACGCTTGCTATCATCCACCATACCTTCCTAGCCAGTACTGCATGTCAGTGACGCTTCTTTCTTTTGTTAAATTCCCAGGTTGGTCTAATATGGCTACTGAGCAAAGATGTACATTTGACCCATAAATAATGCTAAAATGTATCTGATATGATATCACCGATTCACATCAGTGCACCGGCATAAAACTTCACAATGCAATTGCCCCAATTAAAATCATGCAATATGCATCATTTCCAATCTTTGCATCGGTATAATCCGATTTATTAATGTATTAATGTATAATTATTATCCGTTGCCCTATGCCTTTATTATTTGGAAATGTCACCAGTAAAGTTTTGAACAATAATTTTACATTTGGATTGATTCCGCCCCTCTAAACCATTTCTGCGTCTGTGTCATATTGACTTGCATGGCATCATATTCTTTTGTATGACATTGCAATAGTGGTGCAACGTATTGCATTAGCAGATGCTCCATATGTGTCTTTAATGTATTGGATCATTGGCAATGCATTGGGATGTGTATTGCATTGGGATGTGCATTGCATTGGGATGTGCATTGCATCGAGATGTGCATTGCATTGGGATGTGTATTGCATTGGGATGTGTATTGCATTGGGATGTGCATTGCATCAGGATGTGTATTGCATTGGGATGTGCATTGCATCGGGATGTGTGTTGCATCGGGGTGTGCATTGCATTAGGATGTGCATTGCATTGGGATGTGCATTGCATCGGGATGTGTATTGCATTGGGATGTGCATTGCATCGGGATGTGCATTGCATCGGTATGTGCATTGCATTGGGATGTGCATTGCATCAGGGTGTGTATTGCATTGGGATGTGCATTGCATCGGGATGTG
>JAODUD010000050.1:6088238-6101293 GCA_026784285.1 Stomatorhinus walkeri | reverse complement strand
TCTCTCTCCCCCTCTCTCTCTCACTCTCCCTCTCTCACTTGAGTGGGCAAAAAAAGAAGAAAAGTTTGCTTTCCAGTGCAGATTGACTGTGGCAGTTTGCAGCCTTTTCTCCCTGTCAGCTCGTTTGACAGAGAACTGGATTTTAATTACAGCTTCTCCCCTTATTTTAATCACAGCTTCTCCCCTTTAAGGAAATTGTTGAGATGGAGAAAGATAAGGCAGAGAATCAGTGAAACAAAGACTGCTGTGTTTTATCCTGGCCAATATTCAGCTGATAGAGAGACCCTGGGTCAGAGGTGTGTGCATGTTTGTGGGGGGGCAGGGATATGTGTATATTACATTGTGGGGACCAAATGCCCCCATAATGTTATAAAAGCCTGTTATTTTTGACATCCCCACAAGGGGAACCTCAATTTATTAAAAGTCTGTGACTGCAATCAAAAAACTAAAAATGCCAAAAGTCTTGTATTCTGTTTGGTTACATGTGGTTAGGGTTAGGGCTGGGTGGGGGTTTCGGGGGTCATTGTTGGGATTAGGGTTATGACCCTAGAAATGGATGGACAGGACCCACAAAGATATAATTACAAACCTGACTCTGTGTGTGCGTGTGTGTGTCTGTGTGTGTGTGTGTGTGTTTGTGCATGTGTGTGTCTGTATGTGTGTTTTTTTACTTGTCACATATTTCTTGAGGCATTATTCTGCATTCTCTTTCTGATCTATTCTTTAATCTGTTTCTCTGTGTTCTATGTTGAGTTCTGAGGATTAGTGTATGAATTGAGCATGTTCTCTGTTGGTTTGGGTTATGACTTGCTCAGCGTGGGCTTGAATTATAAGTTGGCCAGTGTTCTCTGTTGATTTTGGTTTGGTTGGTTTGAGTTCTGAGGTAGTTTAGATTATGAGTTGACCTGTGTTGCTCAGGGTTGATTCAGTGCTACCAGCTGCCTTGTGTTCAGTGTTATTCTGTGTTGGTTTAGGTTATGAGTCTCTCAGAGTGGGTTTGAGTTATGAGTTGGCCAGTGTTCTGTGTAGATTTGAGTCTTGAGCAGCTGTGTATTTTTGCTGGTTTGGGTCTGTTTTCTGTTTGGTTTGAGTTATGGAGTGGTCTGTGCTCCATGCCACCATTTTACCAGACTAGCGATCAGATTCTAATATCCGCTTGCTGCACCCTATCCTCCCTGCAGAGGGAGTCACCTCTTGTACCCTGCCCTCCCTGATCAGGGAATCACCTCTTGTACCCTGCCCTCCCTGATCAGGGAATCACCTCTTGTACCCTGCCCTACCTAGTAAAGGAATCACCTCTTGTACCCTGCACTCCCTGGTGAGGGAATCACCTCTTGTACCCTGCACTCCCTGGTGAGGGAATCACCTCTTGTACCCTGCCCTCCCTGATGAGGGAATCACCTCTTGTACCCTGCCCTCCCTGGTGAGGGAATCACCTCTTGTACCCTGCACTCCCTGATGAGGGAATCACCTCTTGTACCCTGCCCTCCCTGATGAGGGAATCACCTCTTGTACCCTGCCCTCCCCGATGAGGGAATCACCTCTTGTACCCTGCACTCCCCGGTGAAGGAATCACCTCTTGTACCCTGCCCTCCCTGGTGAGTGAGTCACCTCTTGTACCCTGCCCTCCCTGGTGAGTGAGTCACCTCTTGTACCCTGCCCTCCCTGGTGAGGGAGTCACCTCTTGTACCCTGCCCTCCCTGGTGAGGGAGTCACCTCTTGTACCCCGTCGCCTCTGGGCACTCACAGCACGCACTGTCTTCCCCATGTATAAAAAAGGCAGGCACCTGCCCTGATGGAGGTAAGCCTAGATAGACAGCTGCCCCTGCCCCCCCGCGAGGACTGACTCAGCTGTGTCAGCTGTTAGCGGCTAGCGGGGGTGTGAAATAGCCTTGGAGGTGGACCCCTCCCCCCTCTCCCCATCTCCCCCAGTGAGAACATCGTTCCCGCTGAGAATCTTAACACGCACTGAAGCATTGTGGGGACTGTGAAAGGCAGAGAGCATTTTTAGAGAGTAATTAAGATATGAGCGCTCAGCAGTGGTTTACATCCTGGCTTTCGGTTTGTTTGAAGGAGCGGTTTCCATTGGCCTGTATCTCAGCCTCATGGTTGCTGTCAGTGTGCCTGCACATGTGTTCGGGGGGGGGGGGGTTCCTCCCCAGTTTAAATTACCCTGGGGCGTGCTCCTGTCATGAGCATACTCCCCCAAGAGGCCGTGCACGCAGGGAGGTCGTCATAATGGGCCGCGTTCCCTCCACGCCCATCCATGCCCAGTCTCCCTCTGACGTTCCTTATTCGGAGTTGAATACAGGACTGAAGCAGCCCTGATCGCTATCACAGCTCCTCCCGCTTCTTTGGCCTTTCCAGTCGTGACCCTTTTCCCCTTCAGGTCCAGAAAGTGCAAATCCAGACCAAGGTTTAGTTCTACCCGGTCAGTTGAGAATAAAGATTCACGCTCACGGAGTTGGTCAGGATTTGTACTTTCTGGACCTGAAGTTTCCACCTCGGACCCCACAGCACAGATTTCCTTCACCTCTCCAAAGGAACCAGTTTCGGTCAAATAGCATTTGGATGCTATTGCCTTGCTACCATGTGGCAGTGCCGGTCAACTCGTTGGGCAACAGAGATGGTCGCCTAAGGCAAGCCAATTTCACTGCATCTCAGAGAGACGCAATACAATAATGATGCAATACACCTGAACCACCATGGGAGGCGCTAGAGGGGACATAAAATTAATTGAAGCTGAACTACAAATTATAACCGTATGAGAAAGCCATAAACTGCAGTCATGAAAATATTAGATAAAGGCTCTTTTGAAAATGATTACTCCCATGTCCACATACTCACACGCATCTGGCCAGCCATATTTCACCAGAGGCCGTATATTTTGATAAGCTTGGAATGCATTTTTAGCATAAACTCAGAATCCTTTTTAAATACATAATATATGTCATCGATATAAGTTTGGGTTAGTGTACAAGTTTGAGGTGTGCCCTCCTGTGTCCCCAGAGTCAAGGCTTAGGGAAGTAGTAGGGGTCACCTGGGGGTCAGAGGTCAAATGGTCAGGTTAGCTGAACATGCCACGTGAAGGCCACATGCTGTACCCAGGAGCTGATCACAGTACCTCCCCCGGTAAACTCGCCAGAGGGTGGGGAAGCTGCGTGCTGAAGCTGCGTGCTGAAGCTGCGTGCTGAAGTTGCGTGATGAAGCTGCGTGATGAAGCTGCGTGCTGAAGCTGCCTGATGAAGCTGCCTGATGAAGCTGCGTGCTGAAGCTGTGTGCTGAAGCTGCGTGCTGAAGCTGCGTGATGAAGCTGCCTGATGAAGCTGCGTGATGAAGCTGCGTGATGAAGCTGCCTGATGAAGCTGCGTGATGAAGCTGCGTGATGAAGCTGCGTGCTGAAGCTGTGATTAACCTGTGATTTTCCATGCTGCTTGGAAGACTGAGAGCTTCCAGGATGCCCCCCCCCCAGCCCCAGCTATGTTCGTATAATATTACACGGTTAAGTTTGGGGGACGCAGTGTTCTTCCAAGGAATTCCCATACAGTGCGCTTGTGGAGTTGAAAGTAGGCCAGTTCGCCTTCAGAATGACAATTATCGCACCCAAAAGCAGCCCCGGCTGGAGCTGCTGGCCTTGGCATCCATGCCGCTCCCTGAGCGTACAGTAGCTTCCGATCCTAATTAGCAGGGGGTGGAGGGGGGGGGGGGGTTGTCATTGGCGGCCATCTTTACAATCGGAGCTGCTCGAAGGAATGCCTCAACAGGGCAAAGAAAAGAGGTAAAAAACTCTTAAACCCCCTCCCTCTGCCCTGCCCATCCCCCCCCCTCCTTGATCTCTGTACCATAAGCCTGCCTTTCTGTCTCCGTCCCCCCCAAGCCTCCTCGATAGTGTGAGGTTGTCAGGCGGCTCTAGATTAAGGACATTGTCTGAGGGTATTTACATCCGGCCAAGCCACATTAAACAGAGATTAGGACTCGCACTCTGAGGCGGCCATACCAAGGGGGACGGGATTTACGGTCGGTGCAATGGAAAGCGCAGAGAAAGGAAGCGTGATCCGCGGATGGGGCGCTTTCGGGGGTCGCGTGAGGGCGCTACGGCCAGCCCCCACCACAGCACGTGGCTTTCCTGGATGTCTTACGTAGGTCCAAGGGCAATTAGTAAACCCAGCCATGTTCGGCCCAGAGATTTTCCGCTGTTAAAGTGTAATAGCCCATAATAATAGGTGTTCCTGAGGCCTGGATGACCTGCTGGTACAGTCCTGAGGGACACATTTAAGAGCAGCAAGCCGACTTCTAGAAAGCACAGAACGCACTCTCGCGTTTGCTTGGGGGACGCGCGCAGAAGCACACTCACGCGGGCACGTCAAGCGGCGGCCAGAGGTGACAGGCGCAGAAACTCGCTCAGCTTTGTGCATTCCCACGCACCACATTCACACGCCATCCGCAACACACACCACACACGCACGGGTGACACGGTCTCGACATGCACGGACACGTACACGCTCGCACGCCGGTTCTCACAATAGGTCGCCCCGTTAACCGCGAACACAATTAGAACTACTCAGGGCGTTTTGCCAAGTTTGAAAAGTTTCTAACGGCTGGAACAAAACAATAAAACTGGCTGTTTGCTGGTCATCACTGGTGCCTGTGTACCAAAGAGGAGGGGGCTGGGAGCTAACGTCCCCCCCCCCAAAAGCTGTTTACGCTGAGGTATGTCTTTGAAGGTATGCAGCATTTGTTTTGGATCCACTTGTCGAAGTACCAGTTAAGCACCTGAATCCTAGTTTAACTGGCCTGTCTTAACCTGCCTGAGCGTCACATGGCGCGGAACAAGTCGGAGAACAACGTAGCATTATTTACACAAATAACCGTAAATCGTCATGGCGACGATAACGAAAGCAAATGCAAGTACCTCAGACTCAAGCCAAGGGCTCAGGGTTCCAATTCCGCAACGACGGTAGAAGTGCAGCCACTGTTGTCCCAAACTCCTAGTGCCCTAATGGACCTTCCTTTGCGTCTGTCCCTTACGCACGCTCGAGGCCGCCTGAACAGACACTTGTGTCTTTTCTGCGGATGCCGCCGCCACTCTACAGTCAGGGGGTTGAAAGAAGAAGGAGCTCAGTGTTGTGCAGGGCTTGAGGTGGGGAGACTGTGCCTCATTTCTTAAAGGCCTCCCTTTTGCACATTGGCCTGAATCCCCAAGCTGTTTCTTCAGTGGAAGATCACGTAAACATGTTTGTTTTCCCTTACTTGGCAGAATCAGTAAAGCAGAGGCGATGTGGGGGAGTCCTTAGGAGGGGCTACTAGGGCGGGGCCAGTCTGAATTCAGAGAAGCAGAACTATTAGGCGTCATGGGTAGACTAACAGGAACGGGCGTGAGGGAACTCACACGTACACCCATGGCATAAGGCGACAGGGATCAATCAGGGGAGAAACAACCCAAAAAAATAACCAGAAATTACAGAAACATCAGCACACATTCTGTTTGATGGCATGCTAACGTGATGTTAGCCTTACCTCTTGGGCTACCTTTTGGGCTACCACTTAAAATTCACTGGAAGATTAGTACATAGCCAAATCTAACAGTACTATGAAGATGTGTGCTTCGGTGGTGAATGCAACTAACGAAGGTCAGTGCTCCTTGACCCAGGCCTCAGCGACCCCCAAAGAGTTCCCAACACACCTGTGCCATTTATTCGGTGTCCTTCGTTGCTTGATTGTTTGGTGCAGGTGTGCTTTAAGCTGGGAGAGAGAAATCTGTAGGCTGTCTGAGGGCCGCTAAGGAAAGACTAAGAAACCCTGACCTACTGTAATCCATTTGCAGCTCGATTAACCTGATTAACTCTGCCGGCTCGGGGCTATTCATGTGCCCCCAAAGGAGTTCACGTTTACCTCTGCGCCACCAACGGCATACAGCATGCGACCCAGGAAGTAAAAGAAGGTTGCAGTTGCCTTTGTCTCTTATTATGCCCTTATTGGCTGTCGTTGTTGTTGCACAGAGGGGTTTTCACTCAAGCGGCAATGTTTAGCAGAAACCAAATGTCCCCCGAGGAAGCAATGTTGGAGCTCCGTTAGCTGGTCCCGTTCAAGCAGCCCTGCAGGCAGGCACTTTGAGCGATCCGTGAGCTTCACCTCCTACTTGTGTAAACATGGAAAAAAGGCAGCCATGGTTCAGTGCCTTAGCCACACATAGGAGAACAAGGGGTTTCTAATCCTTAAAGAAGGATTTAGTGAAGTCATTGGTCCTGTGATCTGCAGATCACCTGAATGCCTTCCTGGCATCTGCCCCCAGATGCAGCCTCAAGTGAGACAGCCTTCTTCGAGGACTTTCTCCTCGGACCCGGGGAGACCCTCGAGCTGCCCTGCCGCACGCCAGCTGGAGCTCAGTTCGTCACCTGGCTGAAGGATGGCGTGGGCCTGTTACCTAGCAACCGCACCTGGATAGGACAGCGCATCCAAGTCGTCAATGTGTCATTCGAGGATTCCGGCGTGTACGCTTGCAGGCTGGAACCTGGCGGCCCACTGCTGGGCAACTACAGCGTCAGAGTCACAGGTGAGTCTCAGCGACAGCTGTCAGAGTCACAGTTGAGTCTCAGCAGCAGCTGTCAGAGTCACAGATGAGTCTCAGCAGCAGCTGTCAGAGTCACATGTGAGTCTCAGCAGCAGCTGTCAGAGTCACAGGTGAGTCTCAGCAGCAGCTGTCAGAGTCACATGTGAGTCTCAGCAGCAGCTGTCAGAGTCACAGGTGAGTCTCAGCAGCAGCTGTCAAAGTCACATGTGACTCTCAGACAGTCTGGCATATTGAATTGAGGATGGATCTCACCTCCCAGAGCTGAAGGTTCTCATAGCTGCAGTCTATGATACACACGATTACATACAGTACTGACCAAAAGTCTTAGGCAGGCAATAAAATGATATTTAATGATTTTCATTTTGGTGTAAAACTATAATATTATGCCTGACAAAGTCTGTCAGCTTAGTCATTTCAAAACCTCTACTAAAATCAGCCCAGTATTTTCAGCGTCCATCTCATCTCAGTCAACCATATGTACACCTTGTCTGAGTTTCATTAATTCAGTGCGCTGGTGGTCAAATTTAATGTACACATGGTGCAACTCAGGTTCCCCAGAGGGAGGTCTGGGAACTGAAGAGGTGTAGCCCTCCAACTGAATATCGGTGACTTTCTGGAGAACAGAGGAGTTTTTATTGTTACTACTAATTCGCGTATGTTCAAATGTTAAATGTCTTTCTTTTTTCTGAACCATCATACACTTCGTAAATAGCCTTAAACATTTTCTTAGACTGTCTAAGACTTGTATACGGCCAGCTTGTAATTAGCAGGGGCCAAACCAGGCAGCAAAAATCCACAGTAAGACCAGAGCATTAGACTTCCTATGAGCAGGACATGCTGAGCTCTGTCAAGGTGGGGCCATTGAGTTCTGCTGCGCCTTGCCGAGATAAGAGTTAATTCTCCTCTCGTATCGTGGTGCACAGAGCGCCACATACAGCTCTCTGAGATTTCCTCCACCTCGCACCTACCAGAGCTATGAGAAACATTTGCTAATTAACCACCGATCAAATAGCTGACGGCGTTGTGGGCGTAGGCGGCTCTGGAGGCATGACTAAGAGTAATTAAACAGCCTGAGAACAATGACGCTGCCGCCCATGGGAATGTGTGACTGTTATTCGACTCTCGCTGATTTACCCTGCACACATCACAGCCCCCCCATGCTCACAGCCTCCACCGCGTTCCCCATACATTAAGTCCTGTGCAAAAGTCTTAAACAGCCTAAGAAAATGACGTTTAAATGACCTTCATGTCAAAGTGTGTCAGCTTAATCATTTCAAAACTAAAATCTCCTCAGCTTTTACGCCAATACATTTTTTTACCTGACCGCCACCTCACCTTGTTTGGCTAATCAATACCTCATTGGGGTTTTTAAATAAATAAGATAATTCTTATTCAGTGAGCTGGTGGTGAAATTGAATGAATACATGGAATGGCTGAGGTGCCCCTGAGGACAGGTTAGGGAACTGAAGTGGTGTTCTTCTAGTCATCCAACTAGATATCAGTAACTTTTTGTGAAGAATTTTTTTTTTTTTTTTGTATTGTGTTACCATTAATTTGCATATTTTCTAATGTTAAATTGTGTTTTATTTCTGAGCAAGTATACGCTTATTACCCGGATAAATAGCCTTAAACAGTTTTTTTGACTGCCGAAGACTTTTGTACAGTGCTATAATTAGGTTGCACATCATACACCAGAGGTTGGTTCTAATCTTAAACCAGGTTCAGATTTAGGCCCTAGTGAAATCCCCATGGCCACCAGGTAGTGTCGCGGCTAGATCCAGGAGAACCCACAGCGTCTCTCCCTCACACAGCTGCGCCGTAAACCTGACCGTGCTGAAAATATATGTTAAAAAGGAAATGAATCCAGAGCCATTCTGCCAGGGTGTGTGGGCCACTTCGTTTCGTTGCACATTCACGGCACCAGCTGAGCCTGTTATTGACAACTAATTACAAAGCAATTAGTCTGAAACGCTGCATCATTAGAAACAGATGGGATGGAGAGGAATA
The DNA here is from genome assembly GCA_026784285.1 of Stomatorhinus walkeri. Taxonomy (NCBI): domain Eukaryota; kingdom Metazoa; phylum Chordata; class Actinopteri; order Osteoglossiformes; family Mormyridae; genus Stomatorhinus; species Stomatorhinus walkeri. Next base: position 6,092,715 of record JAODUD010000050.1, on the reverse strand, counting down.
AGAACGGCACACTGGCATGCCTGTCGGGCACCCGGCCAAGGTAAATAAGACTTTTATGGCCATGATCAAAGATGGACCACAGCTCCTCTGTCTGGATCTCAGATACTGTCCAGTCATGCTTGTAAACGCCTCATTATGGCAGCAATATCCTTTTTGCTCAATTTGAAACATGTCGGTTCCCAACGTCTGAAAATAGAGTATTGTGTTCTTCTTTAAATATTTGAGCAAGGTGTCGGATATTAGAGAGAGATATGTGTCCTTTCGTGACTGGACTTTGTCCAGTTGCACAGCGCCTGAAACCATTCAGGCATGAATCCAACGAGCCAGGTACGGCCTCCGTATTCTCTACGAAAATTCGGTTTTGCTTATTTATTTTATTTAAGAGTGCGAGAGAACTCTTACCCCGGTGAACCATCCCTTTCTGACCTTAAGCTATATGTGAATGAAACATTATTTTAAAGGCAGGAACAGAAGCTGAAAAAACTCTTGGCTTTGGCAGCGGACTCTGCGCATGACAACCCACAGAGTGGGCACCATACGGTCTTCATTAGCGCCACGAGGGCTTTTAAAGGCAGCTCCAGGGTCAGCAGCCGCTGATCCAAGGTCAGGCCGTGAACCCGGAGCAGCTGATCTAGAATCAGATTATAAACCCTTTAGCAGATGGTCAGATTATGAACCTCAGTAGCTGAACTTACAGCAACTGGTCCAGGGTGTGATCCCATCACCGCTCAGTGCAGAGTTAATGGATATTAAAGACTGGCAGATATTCTGCACCGTATAAATGCTTTTAAACAGATTAAAAATGACACAGCACAGAAACATCTGTTTGAGTCTGAGAAGAAAATTATTTAATTCTTTGCGTTTAAATGTGTTTGCAAGTCATGTGTGATGTGGCGTTTTCAAAGGAACACATGAAAATCCGTCCCATCCCACCACGACCCTCAGAAATGTGATATGTGCACCCCCCCCCCCCCTCTCTTTGAAGATTCAGTGTCTTCTGGTGATGATGAAGATGACGACGAAGACCTGGAGGACGCAGGTGAGAGAGACAGTGTGTTCTTATTTTCAAGTTTTCCATTTACACACAATTGCACAAAAAGGAACACTTTACTTAAAGCTGTCATCTATAACGCATTTTACATACCTTCATCATGCATTATAAAAGTTAGTATAAGAATTAAAGCATTACATCTTCTAGTCATAAGGCATTTTAGTGTTAATTATAATACTTAAATATACATAAGCTCCAGTGAAGCTGTCATCTATAATGCATTATAATGGTCAGTATAAGGTTTAAAGCATTACAGCATCTTCTATTAACAGTCATAAGGAATTGTAGTGTTGATTATAATACTTCATAAGCTCCAATGAAGCTCTCATTCATAATGCACTATAGATACCTTCATAATGCATTATATATTATTTTATTTATTGGAATAGAAGGATGTTTTGTACTGCATTTTGAAGATATATGCAGTGCATTATAGATGAGAGCTTCATAAAGAATTTGTAATGCATAATAAACATAACACATAATAAACATGCTTTATGCTGTTTTAGAAATATTTGTAGACATGATTATAATGCTTTATGAATGCATTATAATGTTATATGGATGTGTTCATAGATTCTTACAGACACTGCATTCTTAGAGAGTGTTACTGCTGGAAATAACTGCACAGTGTGTCTTAGTATTTAACATACAGCTGATGTGGACGGTTCAGGTTGTTTGTTACGATTGCTACACAATCCGCAGTGCCATTTCATTGCTAGGCACACACACACAATCACGCACATAAAGACACCAGCTCACCTGCCTGCCAGCGGAAGGAAACAGGAGACCCTGGAGTGCATCTACGCAATTTGAGGCGAACATGCAGACACCCAAACCCTGGAGGTGTGAGGCTATAGTACTCCCCACTGCGCCAGCTGTTATTATTATTATTAGCATACGGGGGAGGGGGGTTGCTAGGATCTTAAGACATCCGGGGCTTAGCCCAGAGATCGAAGGCATCCAAGGGTTCTCAAACTGCGAGCTCGGTTGTTAGAACATCTAAGCTAAATAAATCATTCAGGGCTCAAGTCGATTAATTCGGGGCTCGGTAGGAGTCATTCAGGCTCTTTCAAATTAATTCGGGACTTCAGTCCTCCATTTCCCAGGCTCATGCCATGTCTGTTACTGCACCACCAGCCCAGCAGGTATGAGTTCTGCTTAAACAGAACAATGTGCAGGTATCCAGGCAATATAAACACTAATAGCATCAGAACCTTCAGTTTCAGACCAAGCTGTAGATGGACCGACACCTTGATCACCATGTTTTCCACGCTGTAGACAAAAGGTGGCGTATCCGCTTGCATCCGACCGTCCTACACAGACTACGTTCTGTAAGGCAGCCAAACGGGTGACCTGTAACCTGTGGATGCCACGGATTTAAAGACTATTGTGTGTTCATCCTTCAGCGTGTTGTTCTGTGGCGGATTATGTCCTGCTTGAGCTGGGAGAGTCACCTTGTGCCAGGTGCAGAGCGAAAGAGCTGACCTGCCACTGGGATCTCTTGAACGCCATCGCTCGGTCCCGTGACACTGCATGTTTAGAGGGGATTAGTCCAATCTTGCGTAATGTCGCTAATCCGGTCCTAATTAGCGCGGGTTCCCGCCACATTCGCACATTCTAGGGCCGTTAGTCACCGGGAATCCCTCTAACTGGGCACAGGCTGTGTCGGTCCGGGGCGGGGCCATCGATTCTGCACTTCACATCAACCCCCCCTTGGACCCGAGCGTGAGGGTGAACCTCGAAACATGGAGTTATTCGAAGGGAGATCAGGTTCACCATAACATGTCAGGTGTGTTTGATTTGAAATAGGTCTGGTTTCCAAGAGAACTGTCTTGAGTCTCCTTGGCTGCTGGCCAGACCTCATGCCCCTGTGCCCCCCCCCCAATAAACAGAGGCATTCTGTGCCTCTTGCTAAGTCGGGGCGCCCTGCACTCCTCACCGAGCTAACTCACAATGAGCTGTATTACTCAGCTTAGTGTCCTTGTTTATATTGGCCAGAGAGCAAAAACGAAAATTCTGAGACTGCGTTGTCAAGCTGCGTTTCCATTGTGTTCCCATAGACCTCACTAAGCAAATACCCATTGCAGTCAGGCAGGGAAACTTTTGGGCCACTGGTCCAATTAGCCCGATCCTATCTCCTGAAAGTCCAGCCTGGAAGACAGAGTGCCGATAATGTGCATGCATGTGTGCTGTATGCCTCGGTGACAGCCCTCCGAGCTGAAACACGGGGCAGAGCAGCAGATGGAACAAAGTAAAGTGGTGCTAAACATAGAACCATCCCTTAGAAGTGCAGTAAATTCACTTTTTGCCCATAAACGAACCATTTCTCCACCCAAATACCCAAAAACAGGCCGGATTTGTCAAAGCCTCCAGTCACAGCCCAGGGTCACTTAAAGCATACAGTGAGTGTCAATAACTAGCTACGACACCCAGTCTAAGCCCAGCATAATGACAAGCAGAAGCCTGGGATTAGCGTAAACTGATCAGCAGATCCGAATTCAAAACAGGTAAATGTTTAAGAGCAAAAACAAATTATCTAAATGTAAAACTTATTTGGCCAAAGGGCTTTAAAATCAGAAGCCTGACAACCGTTAAAAGTAACATTAATAAATGAAAAGACCCTTATTTTAAGGTATTAAATAAATCAAATATTGAAAATTGTGATATTAAAAAAAAATGTTTTAAAATGAAACGCGCCAATTAGCAGCGATTCCTCCCCGTTCTGCTCCGTCAGCTTCCGTGGGAGAAGCCGACAGCGGATGGTGGGATTGTAGCTGTCAGTTCCGGGATTCTGTAGGGTCACAGTCAAAGCTCTCATGTTATTCATAACCAGGAAGTCATGCTACTGGTTTCTATTAAAAATCTTTAATAGAGACCTAATGTTTAGGCACAACGAAAGTATGGTGATAAAAACAGTATTGTACCGTTTTGAAAAATTATCAGTGTAGGGTAAAAATTCAATATATACTACCAGCAAATCCTTAAATCAACGTCATAGTTTTTTCTGCGCTTTACAAATAAATTGCACAGCCCCCCTCTGTCCTTGCTGAGCCCCCCCCCCGGTTGAGAACCATTGGTCTAGATCCGTGTTTCCCAATCCGGTCTCGGGGGGTCCGGGACCCTCCACGTTTCTTGCTCTCTTCAGCGTCGTAGCAGGAAACGGTGTTGACCGTCTGGGGGTTCCTGCGGACCGGGTTAGGAAACGCCAATCTAGAGGACCCAGTTTGCTGCGGTCTGTCGAAGACACTAGTAGAACAATTGGCTGTAGACCAGCTGGGCTACGATTCCTCGCCGCTTGCTTGCACCATTATAGATAGCTGAGTGCTGCCAGACATCTGCCTTTTAAGGTAAGCCCGGCAAGCATTTGTCTCAGCTGTTCCGTGGGCCAGGAGTCCCTCTTGGGGATGGGGATGGGGTGGGGGG